>BRZM01000058.1:868903-1251345 GCA_033238685.1 Lates japonicus
TATTATGACGCCAAACACACACACACAAGGCACATAGCTATTACACACACACACACACACATACACACACACACACTCTTTCATAGAGTCATGACCTCTGGCTTATTAAAGAAGTTGAATGTATCATTACAATATCAACACGTTATATGCACTCTCTTTGCTCTCTCTTCTCTCTCGCTCTCTCTCTCACACACACACACAGCACTATAATGACAACAGGATTCTATTGTTTCTTGATAGGTACTAGAGTTCTGTGTGGTTTCTCACTTGAAGATATTCTGTTCTCATTGAAGTGGAAAGAGGTAAGCAGTCTATTCTCATGCAAATCCCTGGTATTATAAAGCACTGTTATATTGTGGTGGGTTGAGATGAGTCAGTTTGTTGTAGATGCTTATTTAAGC
Organism: Lates japonicus; assembly: GCA_033238685.1. Taxonomy (NCBI): domain Eukaryota; kingdom Metazoa; phylum Chordata; class Actinopteri; family Centropomidae; genus Lates; species Lates japonicus. The sequence continues at coordinate 869,305 of BRZM01000058.1, forward strand.
TCCATTCATGAGTTAGAACTCACTGTGTTTCAGTGGGATTATCATTTATTAATTCAGGAATTTCAGCTTATCTTTTTTGTTGTAATGTAGTAATGCAAGGATACATGAGATCTGCTGAAATTCAGAGTAATACATTTTATCATTTCATATACTATCAGTTGTTTTTTCCACAGAGGAAATATAACCCCATTAATAGTCTGATGAAACAGTCTGTATCCAAGAGGATACTTTGGCTTGGCAAGGCATTTTAGCCTACAGGGACATTACGACTTGTACGCAGTCAGATTCAAGTAATGACACGTATTAAGCAGTTTAAATAAGGTTGACTCTGTCAAATCATGAAAAATAACGATAGTAATGAATAACCTACCTCTAGACATGTGGGAGAGAAGGTTCTGTACTGTTTTTGACAACCCTACGTATCCCTGAAACAGCATAATTCCTCAACAGACTCTAATCAGCCTGTGAGTAGGGAGGGGATTTACAGAAAATCCACTTGAACGTCAGAATAATTGGCTACATATGCAGGGATATAGGCCGGACAAAAAGCATAATAAAGATTGACAGATACACATGTAATGCTGAACAGTAGCTGCATTGAAGCAGCAATTATTTTCATTTTGCAATGATTTATCCAAAATTAGATGCCTACTATTTTGGAAGAGAATGAATAGAACATTTAATAGCAACTGTTGGATGAATACTGGTGACTGGAGTCTAGCTCAAGTTTCCAAACTCAAGGCAAACCCAGATAGCTTCATTGATCTTGTGAGAGGTTTCCTGTGTAGTCGAGGAGCACACTAAGAGACTGAGAGTCTACAGCCATGCTAGCAGCTCTTTGAGGCTTAATTTGGCACAGCAGTGCTTTGAGCTAAAGCTAACATCAGCAAGCTAACATGCTCACACTAAAAACGTGAACATGCTAATATTTAAGATGCTAAGTATAGGCATACTCATGTTCACTGCCATACTTTAGTATGTTTGCATGCTAATGTTGTACTGTTAGCATTAGCAGTCCCCACCAAAGCTCCCATCCCAGTTACTTGACTATTTCCTGCATTTTATTGCGCTTTTATTGTCGCTCCTATTGTCACAGAGGTGTGTAGGTAACACCCTGCAGTGGTTAACAAATCTCAGCAGAGGGTTTTATGACTAGAAACTTAAATTACACTCAGCCTGGGAGTGTCAGGGAATATTAACACTGATCTGGTGAGACCACAGAGCAGTACTTCCACGGATCTGATATGCAGCAGCGAGTCGAGCTGGTGGGCCTTGTTGGCGAAGGCTAAAGATCCATTTCCTGGTGTGAAAGGCTGCTGAGAGGCGTCTGTCAGGGTGAATGGGGCTGAATGGGGCTGAATAGTGGAATCATAATGGATGTGAATTGAGACATGGATGGGCTTTTTGTGAAGCAGATATGTGTGTCGGCTGGTTTGTCAGCCGTTGTGCATATGGCCTATGCTAATAGAACATTCCTGATTAACATCAGACATACATATGTCTTTATTTATTAAAGTTACTTAATGTAGAGAGATGTGTCACGTGGATGTTGGTTTAATCTTAGATCAGATGTAGTCATCAGAAAATCAGGTTTCACTTTCAGAGTTTGAAATGTCTCCATGGTGATTTGTTTGTCTGGACTCGTCAGCTTTGGTTCAGCAGTGTTACTTGTTGTGTTAGGAACGTTTTCAGGATTTTTTCTACCAGCTATCACTCTTTTCAATCATTGAGTAGATTGTAGTTGAATTTCTTGCTAAAGGCATCAGATATACTTCAAATGACGTGCTTGGCAGATCATCAAATAGTGTCTGCCCTCCCATTACACCTTTTTGGCATCAGAATCGCAGGGTTTGCATCCAACAATTTACTTGACTTGTGAAGAAAACAACAAACTGACAAGTGCAGCGATTGGCCATGGTGTTTTTCATTCTTCATACATCTTCTTACATTTCATTAATTTGCACTTTATGTTACTTTAACATCAGGTGGTCTGTTTGAGTTTTTTGTCTTTTTGTGACAAACTGTCCTGCAACAAGTTGAGACATGTCAGTGTCGTTGTTGATTTCTGTTTTTAACAAGCAGAGGGACGTCTCTCCTGATATTTGCATTCTAAGGGATCAGTTAAACCCTTTCTTGCCTCCTGGGGATGAAGCACAGTGCTGATAGTCGAGTCCAGGTGTGAATGACTGTTAGGAACGCAAATGAAGCTCGACAGTGCTGGAAAAGAGCTCGTCTGCTCAGCACAATAAAGGTTAAGAAAAGGCCAAATTACCAGTCGAGTTCTGTTCCAAAAGATAGATGAAATGTGCAGCCAGAAGAAGTGAGTAAGTGTGCCAGGTATGTGTAAGAGCGCGTGTGTGTATGTGCAGGCAGCGTGTAGTCTAGACTTGGTCTTGGATTTCAAGTATAGAAAAGGCCACTAGATCTTGTCTCAATCCCAGTCCAAAGCTTTTGCTGTGGAAAGAAAACTCTGAAAGTTCTTTGAGACTTGATCTAAAGGTTTCAGTCCAAATTACTTCTGACTTTGCAGAGTTTAGGGATAGACTGATATTTTGGGCAGTTATCGCCCTTTCATTCGATACTGGATCGGTGAAATCCATTTTGTTTTCCTGTCTTGGAAAAGTCGTGGGTGGATCAATGAGGCTGCTGTGAAATATGAAGCTGCTAGTGAAATGAGTACTTGCCATTTTCCAACATCATAAATGTCAAATCCAAAGCAGAGCTGTTGATGAAACTGATGTGCTATGTGTGCATCATGTGTTTGTATTTGTAAGGACTGGGGTTAAAGGTCACTGCATAAACCCTCCATTAGTAAAATCCTGCTCATCAGCCTCAGCCATGTGAATGAGACCAGAACGTCATCCATTCAGCATATGGATACGATTCTATTGTGAGAGGAGGAAGCTGCGGGATAATCACGTGACGTGGACGGCAACATGGTGGTTCTTTCCCATGTTGTGAAGGAAAGTTCTGGTCTTCTCAGAAGTCAAAAACCCCCTTCCATTATTTTCTTTTGTTTTATAGGATAAACAAACTGACACCTACAAGTAATAAGACTAAAAAAGAATTTCAGAAGTTTCTTGCTCCATTGCACCCTCTCCTATTTCCTAAGAGGAAGAAGAGGAGACAGCAAGGTCAACTGTCCTCTTGTGTTTTCTAAAGAACCATGGGTCTTTGGCCACAAGCCCAGGCCCAATCTGAAGGGCTGATATCTGCCTATTGTCTGGGGAAAAGCCACTCATCCTCGGACCTGTCCTCCATTCACACAAGAGCATTCCTCGCCCACTCATTGCCTGTTTTTGTTATTTGAATTAAGTGCTTGTGTCTATCACAAAAATACGCCCACCTCAAATAAGATTTCCAGAGCTTTTCAAAATGTATATTCAGATAAATCTCTCAGGAGACTCCATGCACATCTTTTGGAGGGTTAAAAACAAAGTGGCTTTTGCAGAGCTGCGCCAAGACCCCTGGAAAACTTGAGAGCTTTTCTGAAAGGTTTACCCTCTGACTGGACTGCCAAGCTTCTCTCTCAATTTCAAATATGCGTTGTCATGCCAGGAAAGAAGGATGTGTTGGCGAAGCACATAGACTCATCTCATCTCTATGCACACAGAGAATCTCTCGCTCTATCTCCCTCCTCTTTGCTAGTTAGCTAATGGAGTCATTTCTCATTTGTAACAGGTAATTTGGCAAGTGACAAACAGCTCTGTTGCCCTCTCCGCAAATCACTTTGTGGGGTAGTCAGGGGAGAGGGTGTCTTTGTCTGCTGGACAATTGAGCAAACTCATTTGTCATTTTAGACTCTTTAAATGAAGCCATTGCTGCTTTTCAGCCTTTCACAATGACGGATGATACACAACTTGTCCAGATAAATCACATGAGAAAATAAAAATATCAAGTATATTTTTGGTCCTTTATCCACTGTTGTTTGTGCAGTTGTTTTCACATGGCAGATGTCTCATTTTCATTTCACTTTTCATTTTTAGTTCTGCTGGATTGTCAGGGGTTTCCTGAAGTTAAGTGCTCACCATACATGCATGACAATAACGTCATTGTCGTTTGGCTGAAGTGAGAGATGAGGGCGGGGGACCCCTCTCCTCTCACTCATTCAGATCTCCAAAATAGGAAGGGGGTGGCGGCGGCAGTGACGGGGTGAGCAAACAGGTCCCCTGCGTGAGAATCTTCCTGAGATGGATGAGGTTGACTCAGGAGGAAGCACAGTCAATATTTAACCAGAAAAACACCAACAAGACATAAGGAGTCAAATTTTGGAAAAGAAAAATCATTAGCTGCTTCTAAATGATTCAGTGCTTCCAACACAGAGAGTCCAGTGTTAATATGTTGGCAAACAAAGACTTAAAGCTGCACTCATCAATATTTTTATATAAGAATGGATCACATGAGTGTAATTTTGAGCAGCAGCATGCAGCTGTTTTCAGGAGGAAATATCTAAAAACCCTTAGTGCACTACCTGACTATCAAAGTTTGTAACAAGCTGGTGAACTTAGCGACGCACGTAGCAGCTAAATAACTATATTTTCTCCTGAGTTGGTGGAGAGTAAAACAGAGCTAAAAGGAGAATGCTAATGTTGTATCTCTCTGTGTCTGTTTGTAATATCAACTTAAAGGGTGATAGTGTGTCAGTGTTTACAGCGTCTGTATGCTGCCCCCAAGTGGCCAAAAAAATCTGTTATTACAGATTTAAATAAACTAATGTCCTTTTAAAAGTACCATCTCAGGGGACACGTCACTCTGGTTGTTCAGTAATGAGTCATTTTGTAAAATGAGGTCTCATTTTCATCAAATAGCATTTATGATCAAACCCTTAAGTACTGTAATTTTTCCCAAATTTGTGCACAAATGATGAGTTTTGTCTTTGAGATAATGAAGCAGCTGGGCCAAGAACATTTGTGGTGATCGCCACGTGATCTAATTAGCAGCTGAGTACAAATTAATGTGACATTAGTAGAGCAAATGACATGAGGTCCAGCAGACTGGATGACCCCAGGAACCATTTAATGACACACAGAACAGGATGGCACAGTCACTTGTATTATAAATAGACATTTTGTTTAGGAGGGAGATGAAGAGGAGTTAGGAGGAACTATAGAATTAAAGCTCAGTAAGTTGAATCTGGTGGAAGAATGAATATGACAATGAGAGAAAGACAAAGAGAGAGTGTGAGTAGAGTAGACATGTCATCTGGCTTTCCTGCAGCCAAGTTGGGTGGGTGTTGTTGAGGGCTTGGTGTCACTCTGGTGGAGGAAGGGGTAAGATGGGGAGGGGGCGAGTCTTCAGTGTGTGTGTGTGTGATTGAAGTGCAGGGCGTTTTGCTCTGGAGGGGAGGAATGAGGGAGGGGCCGACAAGGCTTGGCTGCCCCAAGAGTACATGCACACTCACACACACATCCACTCACTCCCACACACTCCCAGGGATCAGAGACACTCCAGATAGAGACGTCATCTCTCTGCCCCCCCTCCCTCCTCCTCCCCCCTTGCTCTTTGGACCTTGAAAATTTGGGATCTCCAAACGAGTTGCTCCCCAGCTGCGGAGTGAGTGAGAGTCGCGTCTTTCAGACTCCAGTCGCCCACAGCTGACTTTTAAAAAAGGCAAGGCTGAGACGCTGGGGGAATACTTCCTGACTGAGTGGGATCTGGATCTGATTAGAGCGTGGATCTGTTGAGACTGATGCTGCAGACATGTTGTGGGAGCGCTGCATGACCGGAGGATTGTGGAAGTGAATGAAAGCTTTATGTGGAGTTGGAAAGAGAGATGCTTTTCCTGCAGGTAAGAGGAACATTGATGAGTATACTTTCTGAAACTGAGAAATGCAGAAAGATTTTGTTGAATGAAGAGCACTTTTGCAGCTCCACTATGGAAAATGCTTGTACTTAAGTTCCACCATTATTTAGATGCTCCTGATGAAGAGGTATGCAATGGATTGTGGGAGATTTCCTTGGTTGAAAGTGTTGAAAAGGGCTAAGCTTAGCTCATGATTGAAGTGCAGTGTGCCTGAGAGGTGATCCTGCATGTATGCACAGCTCTCTTCTTGAAATGTCTTCTTCCATGTTGTGTTCATGTGCACAGACATGAGGTGATTGTGTTAAGTGTGTATTTGTGTGGTCTTGTGCCAGCTGTGCTAAATCTCCTGTGCACCCCCCCGACACCCATTTGGCCTTAAAATAACACTCCTCAGCAGCCAAAGAGCAGTGACCTCGGCCTTTGAACTCCACAATTTAATGGTTTTTCTAAAGTAAATCCCGTGACGTTTTGAACTGTGTTTGGCTCCAACAAGTACACAATATCTGCAAATCTGTGCTTTAACTTATCAGCAGGTAACTAAAGCTGTAACTAATGTACTAATTTTAAATAAATATCTGCTCACCAAGAGAGCATGAAACATGATACGCTCTCTGTAAAAGTCATACTTCTCAGTAAATTAGGAAGTATCCCTTCAGTTTGCCCGGGGTTGTATTCATTTGAAAAGAACTAATTCTTCTGTGAAGGAGGGCCCCTTTAAAAGTGTCCGTTAAGCAGGGAAGGCGCACACGGTTTACCGTTAGCTGGCTACATCTGGCCTGTGTTTACACAGACCCAGTGTTGTGACTCTTTAAATGCCTTTTTCAAAGGAGAAGTTTTCTCTTTTTAACCCCCTCGGCCTCAAACCTGTCACACGTCCACCGCGGCTGAAGTTCAGAGGAGGAATAGGTGGACGTTTCTGTTTTTGTTTTCGACAAAGAAAGCCATTGTGTTATTGCCAAGAGGTGACATGGTGAAATGTGAGTTGCTGTGTGTGTTGGCTCAAGAATCTGCAGTCACCTTTTCCCCACAAGTCGTGGGATGAGAGGCTGAAGGGCAGAGGAGGACAGACACAAATCCTCAGCACGGTGAATTAAAGGATACAAAACTAGAGCTGGATCTAGTCCTTTATTCAGCTGACTGAATATTTCATTTTTCAAGCTAACATGCTAAACATTTGAGCTTCTCTAAGGAGAGGGTTTGCTGGTTTATTATGTCATACAGTAGATTGAATATCTTGGTGGATTTGGATAAAACATGTCATCTTAGACAAACTGATCAGCCGAGAAAATAATAGCACAATTAATCAATCATGGAAAACAACATCATCAGTAGTTGATGTTGTTGATGAGGCTGTGTGGCCACTCATGTTGGAACCATTGAAACAACCCACGTTTCCATTAACATGTCATCTATAAATTCAGCTGTAAAACAAACCGCCTTGTCAGCTAAAACAGAAGTATTAATGGGCCCTTAAACTCCAAGACGAAAATAAAAACATCTAATAAACAACCACTTTGATATGGGGCCACAAAATAATCTGAGAAAAAAAGACTTCATCTAACTGCACCACTTACTGGTCTTAACTAGGTTAGATGAGATAAAGCAGAACAGGTAAAGAAAAGCTTCTGAGTGATAACATTATCTTTCCTACCATAAAACCTGATAGATTAGTCAGTGAAGAACAAAGCAACAGTCAAATACCCTTTTGTCCTGTGATAAGAGCCTTGGTTTGACTTTTAACTGCATTTCTAATCTGTAAATTCAGTGTTTTGAAGCCCTGGGCTTCATTCAACTGTATGCTAATATTTTCCCTTTCTTGTTGCTGGGGTTTGACTACGTGGCGAGGTGTGGGAAGCCTGGTGGGTGAGCTGAGCAGACAGAGTTGACATTTCTGCGAGGATGGGGCTGCGCTCCTGCAGCGTTTGGATTGTGAGTTCAGCTGCAGACGACCTTTGACCTCTGGAGGAGAAAAAACAAGCAACAATAATTAATTAAATCACTAATTCCAGTTCCAGTGTGCAATTTGAGCGACGTAAAAATTTGCTGGAAACTACGGTTAAGAAATTTTGATGGAGGGCATTCACACTTATCTGAAATGAATTTTACTGACTGCACTGCTGTCAAAAGTAACAGGCACAATGAGTGGTCAATAGGAACCATCACGACCTTAATGCTTTTCAGACCTGCATACAGTCTGAAAGGGCCTGTGTGAAGTTCCTGACTGTTTTCACCCAAACAAGTTCTATTCTGGTCCAGATTTGCATGTCAAAGAGGCAGAGCTGAGCTGGGGCAAATCACAAGTGGCTTTTTCAACACCTTGAGACCAAAGCACTTGTTATCAGGCTGAGAGGGCTCTGAAGAACATGGCTGCCGAGATAAGAGGGCTACTGCCGAAGGCGGGAGACACACAACGACGAGACTGATTAATCCCCCATTCATTTAACAGTCCAACTGTTACCAGCTGAGAGTAGATTCACGCTGCAGTCTGAATGGACGAATGCACTAAATCGTTTCAAAGATTTGTCAGCTCTGTCACCACTTTTTCTTGATCGTAGTTATGCAATGCATTACATGTGTTTCACAACCATCAGGACATAAGAGCAGCAGATGTTTGGTGGGTAACAGCTGGAAATTTCTGTTTACATCATGTTATGTTAAAGCATTACAATCCTAGCTTCAAAGAAGTGCAGGATGTACCTCTGTTCATCTGGCTCGCAGATAGCAAACACGTGAATTTGTACCAAACTTCAAATGGATCTCCAGACGTCTCAGCTCTCTGTACCTCACAGTGAACATGTGATGTAAGTGCAGTAAGCTGTTGAATGAGTGCACCATACTGGAAAAAACCTTGTATGGTTTTCCGTTATTTATCATCCAGAGTTTGTCTTCAGTCCCTTTGAAGGTGGACAAACACAGTTTTGGGAATTTTATCAAGCACGATTGTGTGTTGGATAAACAAAGGAAGTATGACATAGTACACTAATGGGATGGAAAATAACATATTAGTTATTCTTGAATGTGACTCAAGAGGTTTGAATTGTGAAAGGATGGCAGTGGTGTGATGAGGTTGTCTTTTTTCTTCCCCCTTTTTCCTGTTTTTAAAGGAACAGTCTCCCCTGCTCGAGCTGATGTGTTAAACTACAAAGTCAGTGCTGGGAGCAAAACAGTTCTCCTGTTGAGAAACTTAAAGATTAAAACTAAATGCAGAGGAATTTACTCTTAAGTGCAAAAAATCCTATATCAGCAGTATCCCAGCCAATCAGTGACAAGAAGTGCAGAAGGTAAAAACCACAAAATCAAGCAAACAGAGGAGGGACAGAAAAAGAAAGAAAGGTAGATTCTGTGTGAAGTTCTTAAATCCTCGCTTTTTTTGTCTACAGCGCCCGTGTGTGATGAATCTGGAGCGCGGTGAGAGAGGGGAGCGTCCTTCTCCTCGAGGCCTGGACATGGAGGCCCGTACGGGGGGAAAGATGGGGAAGATATCCGTGGGCTTCCAGAGGAGCTCCACCTCGGATGACGACTCTGGATGTGCGCTGGAGGAGTATGCGTGGGTGCCGCCGGGGCTCAGGCCCGAGCAGGTAGGACCTCGGCAGGTTCCCTTTTTTTGCACGAAAGGAAAATTTGAATGTAAAAACCCAGCAGAAAATAGTAGTAGTAGAATGTGAAGGTGGAATTTTCCTTCACAGGATGTGGGTATAAACCTGTATGCTAACAGCATGGGGTTTTAGTTCAAATAAGGTTATGTGTGCAGACATTCTGTTCTCTATGCCATACTAACGGATTAGTAGTACCACACGCTGAAGATCAACATCTGGCTATTTTTTCACATTCATTAGCGTGTATTCAAGATACACATGTTCAGCTCATATCAGTTAGAAATGGGTGTTTGAGGTCTCACGTACTTTTCCCGCATTTTTTCATGGAAATCTACGGAGACAAACCAAATTTCCGTTTCCCCTGTTAGAGCGAATTAGCCTGAGCAAACATGAACATTTCCAGTCCCTCGCTGTCTCTTGTGTGTGGAGAGATTTAACAGTCAGGCGCCTGTGACTGGATGGAGATCGACATGTTTGCCCCACAGTGTCACAAAATAAGGACGCACACAGCGGCCGCTCTTCTCCGCTGATATCTGTGTTTTCTCTCCTCTTTGGACTTTCCCCTTCCTCCCCTCCTCCCTTCCCCTGAAGAATCCTGATAACACTGCTGGCCTCTTGGCTGCAACACGGCTCACTCATTTATGTGGTTTAAATGACCATGCAGCAAAAACTAAATCACAACATACAGTCATATTAAACTTCTGGACATTTCTCCATCTTGTCTCTTCCTCCATCCAAGTGAACAAAACCATCGTGGGTTGACATTATTTCACTGACAGATGTTTTTCTTTGTCTGCTCAAGTTCGCTCATGCGTCTCCGTCCGCAGGTCCAGATGTATTTCTCCTGTCTCCCGGAGGACAAGGTGCCGTACGTCAACAGCCCCGGAGAGAAGCACAGGATTCGACAGCTCCTCTACCAGCTGCCGCCGCACGACAACGAGGTAGAGATAACGAGACAGAGAGTGGGGAAGGGGATGGTCTGCGGCAAAGAGTGAAGCAGGAGTTGCTGCTTTTTGTCCAGATGTGACAAAAAAACGACGTCAACACCAATAATATTGGCAACTTACAATATTAAAATAACCACAAAAAGAGCTTTTAACAGTAAATCATATGGATAAAAATAAGAGTAGAGCTAAGCTGAGAGAAAGAAGGGATTTATTCAGCTATGAAGCATTCAAAACTAGATTAAACTAGTGTTTAATGTAAACTAAAATAGGAAACGGTAAACATGTGTTTAATTATCCAGTTCCTTATGGCCAAAACACCACATCTCCATGTTCTTTGACTTACAATAGCTCCTTTTGAACCAGTCTGAGAGTATCATCAAGTTTAGTTAAAATTCAGTTACCAGAGATGCAAGGCATGGAAAATTAAATTAACAACAGGGCCCTGACCACTGACTGTCGTTTCCAAACGTCTGAAACCAAATAAGAAGCTGAATCATTCTGTTTGTCAAAATCTGATCGGTGGTTTCAGAGAAACTGAAGCTAAAGAAAAAGATGAATGAAAGGAACGAGTGACAGTCTGTCTGTAAGTGGCCACTGTGACAATAACGACAGGTGAATGTTAAAACTATATCACACTTCTTTGTCACATACTCCTGCTTAAAACTTAAGTAAATCTGACTGGGTATAAAACCAGAGTATTTCTGTAGCACAGAATATGGAAAGTTGTTATTCCTGCATTAAAAGAACAAAGAACCAAGGCAGCGTGTCCTGCAGTGCCACACTAGAAGCCTCTGCTTCTGATCCTGGCAAAGGAGTTTTTAAGCACTTCATTAAGGCCAGGTGCAGCTCGTCAATGGCTCATCAGGTATCACCTGGGTGGAGCTGGTGGGAAGACAGGAAAAGGACAGAGCACCACAAACATACAGCTGTAACATTTGACATATTGGTTCAAATGAAAAGCAAGTATTGGGGGAAAAAAAGTGTAATATTGGATAGTTTATTCTTTAACGATACCTAGCCGCAGCTAAACTGAGCAGCTGAGTAAAGCCTCGACAATCCTGCCAGCCTTCTCCAGTAAAACTAAAACAATGACTACATTCTCTCAACAATTTAACAAAACCCCCTCCTGTGACAATAAAGCACATGCCAGCCTCTTCTGTATAATAGCTTTATGGTGTGTAAACCAGCACTCCTTTCACATCTGTGTTAATAGAGTTTACATTAGGAGATACGGTGGAGGGGTTATCACCAGAGGGGAGGGACCGGGGGGGGTGGGGGGGGGGTGGGGGGGGGCTACAGTCTGACGGAGGTGGTCTCTGTACGCACACATGGAAGATACACAATAGGTACACTCGACACACATGACACACACACACACACACTTTGTTTGACTGAGTGGTTTTATGATGTTTGTCGGCAGACCTGGTGGTTGAGGAAGCAAACTGCCGGAGGATTCCTTGCATAACAGTGGTTAGGAGGGATAAGCACTGTGTGTGTGTGTGTGTGTGTGTGTGTGTGTGTGAGTGAGAGAGAGAACTCACGCCGGCATCGTTTACTGTTGTTTAGAGAACAACTGAGCTGGTTGTTAGGATGGTCTTGGTCTTTTATCGGGGGCCTTCATCACCATCTCTAAACACAGAGGAAGGGTTTGTGTATCGCTCACGCCATCCTTTCAACACAGCCTTGAGGGGAATTAACTTTAATTAAACCCTTTTCCAACCATATATGGACTTGGTGTGATACACTTCCCCAACTCTGCAAAAGATGAAAGCTGAACTATCAGCAGTAACAGCTGGAAGTTTTTAAGCGCTATTTCGCCTTAACTGGCTTCCCCCTTTTAGCCATTAATCGACCTCTGTTGTTTTCTTTCGTCAACTCTGTCTTTCTTTTTTTAAATCAGGTGCGTTACTGCCACACTCTGACTGAGGAGGAAAAGAGGGAGCTCCACATGTTCAGTACCCAGAGAAAGAGGGAGGCACTGGGAAGAGGAACACCCAAGATCCTGCCCCGAGCTCTGCAACACACCCGCTGTGAAAGTGTAGGTACCACACGTGGATACCCAAGAGTACATACACACCAGCCATGAGGTAACCAACTGGTATTCCTGAGGTTATTTATATCACAAGCAGCTAACACCCACTCGCCCGAGGCACAATCCTGATTGGCTAATGTGATGGTTTTTAATCACGGACATAAACGTCGTCATTAGGGCGAGAGAGGAAGAGGGGAAATTGGGAGGCTCATGCTCAGGCCGAGCAGAGAAGCCCAGTTCCTCATGAGGAATTCAGCCAATTTCCTGCCACCAATCTATACAGCTCAGCGTGACAGACTGCAAAAAAATGTACAGGTTAATGAGTAAGAGTCGTAAAATCCTACTTTCTCCAAACAAGTCACAGTATGTGGCAGATGATTCCTCATCTGCTGGTATAATTACACGCAGCTGGTTTGAAGACTTGGTTTTTGTGAACAGGGAATAATCCTGTCTGGGCTTTTGGACTTTGACATTCAGCTTTAAGTCATAGTGAGGAACAGCTCACTGGAAACAATGCTAAAATCTGACCTCGATTTCCATGTGATGGTGTTTTAAACAAAACATGCAGTGCCATCCAAGCTGTCACATTACTGAAAAACTTCCTTTCTATGCAACAAAACATAAATATTAGTGTTATGTGGCTTCCGGCAAATTCACCCCTGACCAGTGAGTAAACCACATCCTCTGCCCGGCATCCAGCGAGAGTGGGTCAGCCATGTTAATTCCCCCAGACAGGCAGATGAAGCCTGTCACCACTCAAAAACAGACGCTAACACATGGATGCAAGGTCACACACGCTGACACATATGACACATAGGAACACCAACGGACACATGTGCACGCATTCGGAAACCACACACTCGCTCATTCATGCAGGCACACCTACAAATGTGCACATTCGTACAGTCGTGCAAACATTCTGCACATGCTCATGTCAGAAAGATATATCACGAAGACCCGCACATGTGCACACGTTCACACACACTTTGTCAGACTCTAGTTTCCTGGTGCCGTCACTCTCAGGGACACACAACACCCCCGTATCCGAGGCCCCCCGTCTGTCCACCCCACTAATAATGGTTAACAGCTGGGCATGCTACCCCATGGTTGCCTATGGGTGTCTCATAGCTTCTCTGGGTTATATAAAGACTCGTGATTGCACGTTCAGACATGCTTTGATAGCACGATCGCAGTGCAGTCATACGATCTTTTGACTCAGGACCAAGGCCAGTGTATCCACTGTTCAAGTTTAGGGGACAAAAATGTCATCCAATTCCTTGGTAACGCCCAATGAGTAATGGATACGAAAGCGAAACTGCCTCTGACTGAGACAAAGAAACATTAAGTATCTTTAACTTAAGTTACCAGTCGTCCCTAACCTTTGGTGGTTCACTTTTCCCCCATGTTCCCCCCACTAATCTAGTCCGGAAAAGAGTGGGTGGAGTCATCACAAGTGCAATCACTCAGACTTTAACAGCAATCTGTGTTTTTGTTGCCTTGAAATGATTGAATTGCGCCCAACCATTCATGTATTTCTGTGATTGTCATCACTGTAGGATTCACTGATGTGTTATGAGTGGATCGTGTTCCTTAAGTGCTTACAGTCTGATCACCTGTTGTTTGGCCTTCATTGTTTAAGCATCACTGCAAATGAAACATCAGCAGATATGTGATATATTTTGGATAGCTATCTCCATAATCTCTTGGATTCTTCATGTGTCGCAGACACGAACTATGGTGACACATCTATTTTTGAAATGTCATTCCCATATCTGTTTGTCTCAAGGTAGCATGCTTATCGCCAGATTTATTGACACAAGCAAGGTTATATGCTCTGTGATGAATGTGCTGTGCCCATTTGAATCCTCACTTTTCATTTTAGGCGACTGCAACTGCTGCAACAAGATACCTGAACTATAAATCTCACGGATCATCTGTTGTTTGTGTTTGATTGTCAGTGTGGCGGAGGCATCAACGGAGGGGAGATGGCAATTTTTGCCTCCAGAGCAGGGCCGAGCCCCTGCTGGCACCCAGCATGCTTCGTGTGTGCCACGTGTCAAGAACTGCTGGTGGATCTGATATATTTCTACCAAAATGGCAAGATCCTCTGTGGAAGACACCATGCTGAGCTTCTCAAACCACGATGCTCCTCTTGTGACGAGGTAAGTGGTAGTTAGCAGTGCCACTACCCAATATCTTTTATGTGTTTTATAGTGAACCAAGTGTCCAGATCACTAACGGCAGAATGTTTGTTTCTCCTCAGATCATCTTTGCGGACGAGTGCACTGAAGCAGAGGGTCGGCACTGGCACATGAAGCACTTTGCTTGTTTCGAGTGCGAGATTATGCTAGGTGGGCAGCGCTACATCATGAAAGATGGTCGGCCCTATTGCTGTGGGTGCTTCGAGTCGCTGTATGCAGAGTACTGCGAGGCCTGTGGTGAAAACATTGGTGAGTTGTACTTGGCTATTTTTTGGGATCAGAATAAAGGACTAAACCTGATGGTGTGTACACCTGATGCTAAACCCCCTCTCTCTTCATCTCGTGATCCTTTAGGTGTTGATCATGCCCAGATGACCTATGAAGGTGTTCATTGGCATGCCACAGACCAGTGCTTCTGTTGTGCCCAGTGCAAGACATCCTTGCTGGGCTGTCCCTTCCTTCCAAAGCAGGGTCGCATCTATTGCTCAAAGGCCTGCAGCCAGGGAGAGGATATTCATGCCTCCGACTCATCTGATTCTGCCTTCCAATCTGCCCGCTCACGTGAATCGCGGCGCAGCGTCCGCATGGGGAAGAGCAGCAGACCTGCCGAACAGTGGAGACAGTCGCAGCTGTTTAACCCCCCCGCCACCGTCCCCACGTTTGATTACAAGTTTGGGGATGGCGAGGGCGACGGAGACGCTGATGGCGACATTGATATCGTAGGGCGCAAGCTGGCCCATCTCGGCCTGGAGGAGGAGAGGTTCTGGAGGGAGCGGGAGGAGCAGGATGCCTGCGGAGAGGAGGATCCAGAGGAGTGGGCCCAGCATGAGGACTATATGACTCAGCTCCTGCTCAAGTTTGGTGACCGCGGGATGTTACACCAACTCCAGCAACCATCCTTAAAATCTCCCAGCCCCAGCAGTGACAGAAACGGGCTCATAAGTGTCTCCGATCCCTGGCTAAAGCCCGACAGTACACCCATGGGGGTTACCGCCTCCTCTCCCACCCCTGCCAGTCCCACCCAGAGCCAGACTTCCAATCAGTCTCGATCCAACAACCATAGCCCTGGACTGATGAGCAAGAAGCACCTGCCTGAAATGTACTGGGCACAGTCTCAGGATGGGTTGGGAGACTCTGCCTATGGGAGTCATCCAGGTCCTGCCAGTGCCAGAAAGATCCAAGAGCTGGAGCTGGATCAGGACCAGGACCAACCTGGCACAGGAAGACAGGCATTCTGGCCAGACACCAGGCAGTGGTTTGAAGACTCTCTTGAGTGCATCGCTGATGAGCTGAGGAAGGTGGAGCAAGGTGTTGGAGACTCCATGGACTCCCTGGCACTCTCAAACATCACTGGTAAGGAGACTACTGTTTTGGTGGATTCAGTCATAAAACATGTTTTGTTTTTATATGGAACATTTGTTCAAAATGTGTCTTTCCTGTTCACTCTTTGTAGGTGCATCAGTGGATGGAGACAGCAGAGATAGACCTATAGTCTACACCCTGTCCATGCAGGATCCCTCGGTACCAGATGACTGCGAGAAGATGAGCAACATGGGAACCTTTAATTCATCCCATCTTCACCACAGTAATAACTCTCTGAACCTTAACATGGAGAAGGGAGACGAGGAGGTAGAGCAAGAGGTAGCACTGGCAATGAGGGGAGGAACACCAGGAGGACTTCTCTCGTTGTCCCCACATTCTGAAGGCCTCCCTCCCTCCTTTGTCCATGCCCCGGCTCTGAGGAGGAGCAAGTCCCAGTCCAGGCCTCCTCAGATGGTCAAGTTCTCAGAGGACACTGTGGACAATGGATACAATGATGGGTTTGACATCAGTATTAGAAAGCATCCTATGAGCGAGAGGCCACAGCGGAGGGTGTACTGCCCAGAGGAGATGGGCCGAGAAAGAAGCCGCCCAACGAGCCACCACGGGCGCAGCAGGCAGCACCACCGCCGGCAAGGCCGACACCACAGGAGTCGCAAGACCCGCTCGGACAACGCCCTTCACATGGTGCCCTTGGAGAAAGCGCAGAGGCCGTATGAACACCAGCAGCAGGGTCTGGTAAACCCTCCATGTGGTGCCATGCTCTTACAGCATCCCTCCCACAGGCTGCCCCTGGCCTATCCCCAAACTCGATCCGACTATATGCTTCAGGGCTCGATGCAAGGAGACCCACGGGTTGAGCATTTCATGGGTCTCTACGGAGACGAGGATGACTGGTGTTCCACTTGCTCTTCCTCCTCATCAGACTCTGAGGAGGAGGGCTATTTCCTGGGCCAGCCAATCCCCCAGCCTCGAGCGGCGGGGCGATACTACGCCGAGGACTACCCGACAAGGGTTACAGCCCTCTCCTCCCAGATCCATGGCTCACAGACTGGTCGCAGAAAGAGCCACCGCTCCAAAAACTGCATCATCTCTTAACAGTTCAGAGCAAATTTACATTATAATCTGCACTACACCAAGCAATGGACACCAAACTCAGACAAAATCTGAGTTCAGAAAGGCAGTTTAAAACAATGCATGTGCACAAACGGTGTATTATGCGTGGATAGAAGGTGCATGCCCACATGTCAAGATGCATATCATTTTAGATCAAAATCTACTGAGAGAATAAATATTTAAATATAACTGGACAGCAAGGACAAGACCAGGTCTGTGTAGTTTTTTGTGTATGTGCAGAATTGGCCTTGGTACTAGGTCTAACTGAATTTTAGTACTAATATGTTGCATGGACTGATACATTTGGAAGCCTTTCTTTGGACAGTGCAGATGGAAATAACGCAGTTTGGCAGAGTGGAGACTTTTTCTTTCTTTTCAGCATTTGCCGTTAAGTTTTTAAAAAATGTTCACTTAAATGTTTTGCAGCAATATCTTTGTGTGCATTAAAATGGCAACACTATTGTACACAGAGGTTGACAAAGTAGAAAATAGAAACTAACCAAATAATTATTTAATGCATAATAGTACAAAATGATAATGTATATACTAAGTTAAGATTTTAATACTGGTATTTTTATATCCGTGGTTTAAAGAATTGTTCTCTTTTGAAGTGTATGATATAAAAAAATAGCAGTTGCAATGGTAAACAAACAGACCTCGTTAATATTCTGAGAAACAACAAAGAAGGTGCCACTTCATAATCTGTGTTCTTCACAGTAAAGTGCCATGTTACCTGGTAACAATGCCTATTTTACCATATATTCCACAATGCTCACTATTGGTGTACAAAATATAAAGAGAATGGCAGTAACACTCGCAGTTTCCATATTCAGCCAACTGTTCACTACCCTTGCTCAGACATAACCAGCTCAATGCTTTGTGATGTAAAGACGCTTGTAATAAATATTTTTCTCCAAAGCTTAAAGAATGATTGTTTTGTTTGTTGTTGTTTTGACATTATTTGATTTTAACTCTTGTGGGATTTTAAGGTTAACCTTTGAACCTTTTCCATACTTCCTGATATGTAACATTTATACTTTAAGAGCGCTGATCTGTTTCACCACAAAACCCTTACCAAAGTTGGAACTCATTTGCCAGCATGCATCCAATTTTAGGCATTTGGTCTGTGATGCCAATGGGATTTTTAAATATGTAACTTGTGTTAATAGATTACAATGAACAAACTTCAAAGTTAACAGAAATCATCTTTACTTTAACCTTCAGAGACATCTCAGTTTGTGCAAGGCTTTGTCTCAATTTAATCAAAATAACCAAGTTTTGTGCAGGTTTTCATGAGAGATATAAAGTTCGAAAAGCAAAATGAGACAACAACGAAAAAGGTACTGAACTGGCATTTCTAGACAGTACAAATTTATACAATAATGTCAAACTGTTATAAATTTAGCAGCACCAAGTCATATATCTGACTGCTACAAAATAAAAATGTCCATAGCTGAAAACACTACAAAATGAATCATTGTCTTATCTGGCTTTTCTTCTGAAAAAACATGATCATGCCAAAGGACCGTCATTTTTTTTTTTTTTATCAAAAAAAGGTTTAACCATATACAATGTGATGTGAGGGTAGTAGCTTCTTAAATAGACAAAATGCATTTTTGCCGACACCTGACAGAAAAACAACTTTCAATAATATTTTATAACCAACAACTTTTAACAGAGAACTTCAATGTAAAAATGCTCCATTCAAAACTAACACTGTTCATCCTCACATACACACATGCAGCACTGCATCCTCTCTCAATGCAGAGTTGCTCATCTGGTTGCTGTGCTGCAGAATAGCTTCAGTCCAGCAATTCCCAATGATTCCAAGATATCCGTCGTTTTCAGCAGTCAATCTTACAATGCTCAGTCTCACGTTATTGAAGCAGATCGGTCCAACGTGTCAGTAAGATGAGCTGTGATTCACTGCCGTCTTCGAAAGTTTATGACCTCCCAGCGACGTGGACGGAGTGGTCGAGTCGCACACGGAGGGTTCCGGCTGCCGGACCGCCTCGTCCAGCTCACTGATGAAGTGTTTGAGGTCCTCCAGGCAGCGCTCGCGGATCTCCCCGAGGTTCTCCCTGAGGGGGACCTGCAGCTGCTTCTCCAGGTTGGGGTCTTTAGCCACCAGCATCTTCACCACCATGCCAAACGTCTCGCAGTCCTGGCGGTACACCTGAGCATTGACAGGAATAGTTAGTGAGTTTAGAAAAAAACAAAAAAAAACAAAACTTACTTTCAAAAACATTCTCACAGACACATTCACACCCATCTGTATGCAGAGGGTTATGAGCTACAAGAGAAAAGGTCTTAATTGAGGAGGTGAAAAGTTGCTTCCTTCCTGCTCTACCTGTCGCCCAGGTGTAAATACTCCTGTGTCACTGAGCCTGAGCTGATCACTCTGGTGTTACCACACATCATGTAGCGTCAAAAGACAAACACTTATCCTCTCAAGTTTAATGAGGGCCCTTTATGTAGGACAGTCCAGCCCCAGATGCAATAAACCCCCACTTTAGTGAGGGCTCAGAGGCATATAATAGGTGTTAGAGGGACAATGAGGAAGAGGCGCTGGAGTCTTGTCAGGGAGCTGCCATTTCACACCGAGCCTCAAATGTCTCATAAAACAATGGAGGGAGCTGCTGTTTCCACACAAAGTGGTTCCATTTGCAAAACACCAAAACAGGTTTGTTTGAAACTCATGACTTCATCACATGAGCCGACAATGAAATTTCAGAGGGAGGAAAGTTAGAGTCATCTCAACGGATGGTAATACTTGCGTGTCACTTTCCATTCGCTAATACAAGTCAAAGCTCCAGATATGCTGTGAACAGACTCCCACACATTAGAAACTGAAACACATCTTTTACATGAATTCCTGATGAACACTCTTTTCCCCTCAGGCCTTTGAAAACACAGTAATAGTGGCAGTAAAGTAATTGTAAAGCAGCACTTCATGGGGGACTATCAGGAATAAAATCTACCCCCTAAGCAATGACAAACTGACTCAAAAAAGTACAACTGTAACTAATGACTGTTTTCACTATTCATTTACGGAATATTCTCTCCGTTAGTCATTTGGTCTAAAATAATGCCAGAAAAATAGAAAATACGTCCAAGAGTCAAAGGTGTTACCTCCAAATGACCAACGGTCCTGAATCCAAATATGGGCAGTTTTTTTAATCAAAGAAAACCAAGTAAAAACAGAAAATATTCAGATTTTAGAGGCAGGAACCAGGGAATTTATAGCTTTCTCTGAATAAATAATCAATAATCAAAACTGGGAACTTGAAAGGAGCAGTAGAGGGACATCTGGACTGACTTGTTCAGCCTGTTGCAGATGTGACTGGTCCCCAAATTGGATTGATGGGGGAGAGGAAAAAAAAAAAAAAAAAAAAGGATTTATGACCCTAAAAGATCCCAGGTGCTTCTAAATGCATGTAATTATCAAAGTACACCTCACTACAGTGCACCTGTGGCTTTGGGATTAAGACGCCAAACATGAACTGCAACGTCCCCAGTTACAATCCAACCGGGGACCTTTGTTTCATCCCTCATCCTTGTTTTTCTTCACCATCAAATGAAGGCAGAAAATGCTCAAAATATAAATAACTACAAATACACACGACACATGAAGACTTTTCTAATTAGACAGTGTGTCTCTGTAGAAATGCCCGAGTCCAGACAGTCGCACCTCTGTTTCTCTGAGGGATGCAACTCCATTTTCCTCCATCTGTCCCTCCACTATTTCATGACACATTTTTCTCCCCTCTTGTCAGTCTCTCTTTACCTCATACTGTCCTAACTTCCATCTCTTAGTCAACTCTCTCTTCCCCGACTCTGTGGAAGTCAGTTAACCGAGCGGGGCTGCAGCTTATTACATTGAGCATCAAGTCTCGGTGCCGCAGGCGGACACACAAGGGCACTTCCAATGACAAGGGCTGTGTGCAGGAGGATGTGTGTGTTTATGCATGAGCCCCCTGTGCCTGTATATGTGTGTGTGTGTAAGTAAAATTAGGCCAGGCAAGGGTGAGTTTCAGTCATTCACCGGATACCAACAGTGGCTTCTGTGCTGCAGGGCGTTCTAACTCGCTGGCTTATTTATAGCTTCTCACAATGTTCATGGAACGGAGAGTGTGGTCGGCGCAGAGGAGAGATCTCAAATAAAGATCTGCTGTCAAACAGAGTTAATGAGCTTGTGACAACAGATGGCAGCGCTCCAAAATCTGCATTAAACAAACCGATACTGCCGACCATAGGAGCTCTCTTTAGTTTTTTAATTTTCAGTTTAAGAAAATTGTGGTGAACGGAACAATTTCAGGAAACTATGCTGATGCCATGTCCTCAGGGCGTTTCTATACATTCCTCATGTACAGTAAATAATCAACCGGAAGATGTTACACAACAGTCAGGCCAATCAGAACAAACATAACATACCTCCCTCCACTGTGAGGGAGGAGTTGTCCTTTTAATCTTTTATTAATGTCCTCTGGTCTCATTCAGCAGCCGATGACAGTGACTTTATTTATCAGCTTTCCTGAGGAAGTTTCCAATCAACGGTGCTGACAACAACTTCTATGAATCCAGAGAGAGTTGTTCCTAGATTAACATTGTGCTGAAAATATACATCCTGTATTCAAAACGCACTTCCTGAAATCCCTCCCTTGTTATCCAATCAGGAAGGAAAGGACAGGTTCTTGAGTCTTGGGTGGGGTCGGTCGGTCGAGAGCTGTCTGTTTCTAAAAATGTATTCTCCGTTAGGGTTTTATTTTCTATAGGCTGTTAAAACCGCATGCTGCATGAGGGTGGCTGAAAGGGAGTGTGTGTGTGTGTGTGTGTGTGTGTGAGCCTGCCTGGCTTCAGAAATAAGAGAAACAGAGGAATGAAAGAGTCCGGTTCTGCCATCCTTGTACCTAAAAGAAAACCTCTCAGTGAGGCTGGAGCTGTCTGACTTGTCTGTCTTGCAGCCAAATATATTTCGATTCCTCAACAAATGAAATAAAACTCTCTTTGTGTCACAGCCTGAGCTATGAGGAGTAAAACATAATACCCTTTATTTCCTCCCATGCCTTGTCACTCACTATAACCAGTTAGTCTGTACAGCAGCCAAAGTCAACTCTGATGACGAGAACGGGTTCAGGTTGAATTTCAGCGGAAACAAACTTCACTTAACTACACAAACACACACAAACACAAACACACACACAGTAACTGGTATAAACGAGGCCCAGCACGACGTCTGGCCGATGATGGAAAGATCAGCTTGTGATCTGTGAAACTTTTAGAGACAGTTGGTGGACTTTTGAGGAGCTACTGGACTGAAGTGTGTTTGTGCCCCTGTGTGTGTGTGTGTGTGTGTGTGTGTGTGTGTGTGTGTGTGTGTGAAAGAGATGGCAAGACCAGATTGGGAGCAGAGAGCCAAACATCTGGCTGACACTTGTCAAGCGGCTAAACACGAGCGCCAACTGTGACTGGAAAAGCTGCTGTGACTTTGCAGAGCATGTGAGAGCAGCTTAAGAGTGATTAGCTGTGTGTTCTGGGCATGATGGGGAATTAATACCAGCAACCAGACAAGTGCTTATATATTTTCCAGGGGTCTATTTTGTAAGTAACCAACCATGATGTGAAGGCAAGTCTCTGGGGTTATGATTAGCACTCACAGAGACTGATTTCTTGCTCACACTCGTGACTAAACAATCCAGCCTTTCATGGCGGACAGAGTGAGGACGGCCAAGTCACAGATGACCTTCATGCAGGTTTCCTGAATGTCACAAAAGAGATATATTAAAATACCTCAAGTGTGATGACAACATTTCAACTTAAAGCTCACACAACTGAGCTCAAATGTTCTATAGTTTGTCTTGTAAAAGGAACGAGAGGAGACGCAGATGGGGGAGAAATAGACAGGCCATAAAACAGGCCAGAAGCTGCAGCGTCAGCAACAGTGTGATAACAGCCTGTAGGCTCTGTGGCGCAGCTCGCTGTGAGAGCGCAGTGTGTGCGCTCCAGGGCAGAGCTGGCTCAGGTTTAATGGTCCCAGTAAAGCAGCGGTGGCGCGCGCTGGTGCAGGAATGGCCTTCATTAGATATCTGAGCAGAGCTGGAACCTCGAGCCTCGGGTGGTTTTAGCTCTGTTAAATGGTCGACCTCCCAATTTAGTGTGTGCACAAACTTCTGCCTAAGCTGTACTTGTGTTATATGTTCATGTATATATGTTTCCATGTGTGCAGGTCTGTGTGTAAAGTACAATGAGCACTTCTCACAGTCAGGGAGACGGGACGGGAGATTGACAAGAGCCACCAGGAAAATGCTGGTAAATCTGGCGAGTAGCCACATTGCCAGATAATCACCCATCACTTTGACTCTGTGCTGAAACTAATCTGGCAGGCAGTGGTGAAAGTTGCTGGTGATGTACCCAGCACCGTGACCGGTGGACAGAAAAGCTAATTTCCTGCCTTGTTAGGGACATAATAGGTGACTGTTCCAGTAAAATAACCCACATGTGAGTCAGAAAACCCAAGGCCACCATATGTATGGGAACGTATGCCAGAGGTACAGTGTGTGTCACGCATGCACTGTGATGTTGACATTTATAGAAAAGTCTTACAAATTACCAACTTGTAATGAAAGGGTTGTAAACGCAGCCATTCTCCAAAGGGAAAACTGAGAGCTGCTGGCACCATGTATGGATGTATATGCATTTCTTTATGCTACGTGAATACCAATATAGAATCCTAGCTACTGAGACTACAGAGACTATAACATAACAGAAAGCTCTCAGTTTTTAGTAGCTGATGTGTTATTTCAACAGTTGGAGGGTCAAGTGTTAGAGAGGTACCTTCTCTATCTCCTGGGCTTTAGCCGCGATGGCCAGGGCTCGTCGCTCTTGAAAGTTGTCCGTAGACTTTTGGCTCTCCTCCACAACAGGAGCTACCAGCGGCTCCTCTTTCTCTGCTTCTGGAGGATGGTTCTCCTCCTAAAAAGGCAGAGGAGATGAAAGAGTGAGTTACTCTGAGGAGTGCCAAGTAAAAGCGGATGAGTGTGTTTTTAAATGGACAGCGTATTAAAAAAAAAAAAAAAAAGCTTTGATAACACACAGAGGAGGCAGACTCCAGCTGATGATTAAAGCCAACTCAGAACAATTTACTGAACAAAATCAATACACCAAGATGACAGATATGACACAGCGAGCAACAGCACAATGCAGGGAATGGGAAACGTTACAGAACGTGGGTCAGCAACTTATAGTCCAATCACAGATAGCCAGTGCAGTGCTATGGCCTGACCTACTGACTCTATAACTTCACAGGAGAGACGTGGTTGATCAGGCGTATCTAAGGATAAAGCCTAGATATACTATAGCTGCAGAGTCAGAGTGGATCCTATGGAAGTTGGTGGCTGTGGATTTCTAGTTCCATCTACAACTAGACAAAGAATAAGGAATTACTGCGCTAAGATATTGTGCACAGTCATTACTTAGCAGATTATGAGTAGAACCTGGCCTAGGATCAAGTTTATTTTTCTACCTAAACCGTAAAAACTGACATTTCAGCTGTTTTTATATCTTAAGAGAATAGGAAGTCTAGCCAGACAAGCCATGATGAGCCTTCTAATGGGCAGACTGGAAACTCTAGTAACCATAAGTATTACTGTGAAAGCCAAAAAAGAGCAAAGGGGAGAAATGAGGCCAGCTTGGATCACCGCTGAATTTCTGTTTTCTCATTTCCTGATACTATTACTATTTGAAGGCCAGGAAGCAGAACTGCCCAGCCATGACTAAAGTCCACTCATACATTAAGGGAAACAGGCCACGGACTTAATTATATTAAACCTCTAAGATGACAGAGGAAAGAAATTACAGGAGATGGTACATCACAAAGTGGTCTAAAATAAAAAGGCACAACTCATAAAGCATCATCCAATTATCCCCTTTCCAAGTCCCTCCCTGAAGTCCAGTGTGTACCCTCGTGCATGTATGCGAGATCACGTTTGTCAGTCTTCTGCCTCTTTAGCCACAGTGGTGAAAAAATACCCCTGTCTGTGTCTTTCACTTCAGCTGGCTGGGTACAGCCCAACCTGGAAGGGATCTTTTTAGTCTGAATACAAAGCTTGGCAGACGGACACAGTATTCTGTGCAAACCTGGACACAAACAAAATAAAATCAATAGGGAGGTATGGCTGAGTATTTTCAATGTAAAAGGAACTTTCAGACTGCTGCTGCTGCCTGCTTGATCTGCTGGACCATGAAGTGACCTTCACATTTAGGACTTTGGTTGTTTCTTTCACTGTGAATTTTTGTTGGTAGTGGTGGATTTTTCTCTCTCTTTTTTAGGTCCATCAGTTGGTTTGGGTTTATCATCTGGGAACCATGAATGTCTGTGCAAAATTTTGTGTCAGTCCATCTAGTAAATGTTGAGATATTTCACAGGTTGGTGCTGGAAGAAAAGTCCTGGTTGGTAAAATGTTATCACACTTTAACTGACAGGAATGTGTTGCTTTGTGTTGGGATGAAACCTTCTGGTGACCTTTTCAGTTCCAGGACATGCTCTCCACCCTCTAGACCACCCTGGCTCACAGCCAGTGCCAGAGCTGCTCTTTAGGTCCCCCTCTTTAGTCTCTTCTGTCTGGGGTGGCTCCAGAAAGCCTGCGTATGTTTGTTGAATCTCTGCAGCAGGGGCAGTGGCCGGGGCCATTAGCACGGAGCTTTACTGGGGGCACAGCACGGCCCTTTCATCTTGTGCCCCCAGAACAGAGAACAACAATACACCACAGGCTAGATCAAACACAGCAGCAGAAGCAGTGTGCGTGTGGAAGGGTGGAGCACTTAGCAAAAAACTTTCATCACAGCAGTTGATTGGGCAGTGGTGGGTGACTCCTACAAAAATGCACATTAGCAGGAGAGGAAAGGACCATGTTTCTATGTCGTATCTTGTAATTTCTGATGTATAAGGTGCGTCTGTGGGTTTACAAAGACGCACTATACAAGTTAAAAGGATGATCCATTAAAAACAAAGAATGGCAACACTCCAATGACCTCCAGCGTGTTCTTAAAAAAGATCTGAGGGCTGCTAATGAGATAAATAATGAGACTTCACGGACATTAAAGCAACATTTAAAGATACAGTTTTATAGGCTTTTTGATCAAAGTGACTTTAAACCTAAGTCGTAAAAATGTTACAAGTTAGGTACATGATGAGAATGTTAGGTGGATATCCTGTGTCAGTTCATTTTACTACCTATAATGAAACAGCAGTGACTACAAAGAGACGTCTCACATCAGTTAAAAGTCTATTGTTTAATGTATTAAATGGATGTATGTGCAGTATTGTTAACCCTCACACAACGAGCTGTGTGCCCCATGTTACATATCGATCCACAGTCACAGCTACCCAACATACTGAGTCAGACTCTTTAACAGAAAAAGGAAATGATTGTTCAGTGTAAAACGGTCTAAACACATCCCAACGAGTTCCACAGGGACTCTTCCTGGACATGAAGCTGAGATCCTGTGATAAAGTTATGACTCGGGCTACTGAGTTAGCCTCTTCACTTCTGGGTGGCCACGGCCAGACGCACTGCGCCTAATCACATCTGATTCTATTTACACTCCCCTGCGCAGTTATCAGCAAAACAAGCTGTTATTTTCAAAACAGCGCAGGAGATATCTACATTCAGCACTTGGTCCAAACAGCGAAAGTATTTTCTTGTTGAAAACAAGAGGAACAGCTCATACTTTCTTTGACACTTGAGCCTTTTTTCCCCCTTTCACCATTACAAGTTCTTGTGAGTGAGGTCAGCTTACACCACAGGTAAACAAAGCCCGGGCCTGATGGCTTTCATGCTCTGTGTGAGTGCCACTTTAAAACCCATTAACACACTTCAATGGGACTAAACGCTTATTAGAAGGAAGGAATTTAAGAAGTTCCAGATGCATTGTGCTGTACAGTGACAGTGTACAGAGTGCATGGTATATAATAAATAGGTGAACAGTCTATAGGTTTATATTCATAACATAAGCAAAGGTTTGTGTTGTGGTCTTGCTCGCCCAATAATCATTTACCCACCTTGTTTGACGTCGCACTGTGTGGAGAGCCCTCTCTTGACAGGCCAGGAATTTTGTCTGGAGAAATGACGAGACAAGAGAAGTTTGACATGGTGAGACTTGAGTGAGGAACAGGCTGGTGTATGGAAAAAAAAGATACAAGAGAGAAGCTGGGAAGCAGGGATTCAATGGAAAAAAGTGGGTGATTAGTGTGTCTGGGAGGTGAGTGAGTATGTAAGGAGTTTTGGTAATCAGAGCTCTGTAAAGGTGTGTGGAGAAGTTTGATTCCAGGATCCAGACAGGTACCTAGGCTAGAACATCTGGAACAATCAAGAAACAGATGGTTTGCTATCGTGCTCCAAACTCCAGTGCAGCACGCTCAATGTGGACACCACCTCCTCTCCAGTCACTCACTTTCCATTTGTTCCTCTACCAACAGAAACCAGCCTAACAAATATGACCTCTAAGCACCTAGCAATGAAACAAAAACACCCCGGAGTGGAAACGTCGGCCTCAGGAATATCCATCAGACATGCTATACCCTTTCCCTCTTCATCCACACACGACCTGGTGGCATCTTTATGAGGCCTGACAAAGTGGCAGACAGAGCAGGGAGGACAGCTGGCTGCAGGACACATTAGAAACGCCTTCTGTCTCTCTCGTGTTACGCAGACTGGGAATAGGTTAAGTTTAACGATTGTAACCTTTGTATATATCCGAAACAAATCCTCTGCATATCATCTCATTTTCACTGATTTCTATTGAAAAATAATTGATGACAGAAACAGTAGAGACTGTAACAGGTACATTAAGTGATCTTGTTCCTCAGTTAACAAGATTTAAAAAGGTAGGAAACTACTGCCAGACTGCATTTGATGTGACTTTTCTAACCCGTCTATAACAGCTATACTGAACTGTACTTACCAGTCATCTTGCTCTGAGAACAAGTCTCTTCATACCCTGTAGGAAGACCAAACCGTGAGGTCACTAGCTGTGTACATAACTACGCCTTCTTATCTTACAGCAAACTAGCAAGCATGCTAACCGCTTTGATGCTCCACTAAAAATATGATTAATGAAGTTGTGCTCCACTTTCAATAGGTTGGAATCATGCATTTCAAATTACCATCACCTAGCAACCATTTGCCATATTAGCATGATGATGCTCTGAGGTCCACCAACCTCATTTTCATGAGTAAAAGGCAACAATAAAATGTAAACTTAAAGGAGATATAGCCAGCGCTGAAGATGGTAGCAGATCTCAATGAAAATATTAGCAGAAACAGGGATGTTGGAAGGTTTAGAGCTAAAAAGAACAAACAACATGCGGTGAACAAGGAGATACTTTAGCACTTGTGTATTTTACAGTCCACTTGATTCAAGATTTAGCCTGCTGGGAAAGTAGATATGTAAACCCATCGGTAAAAACATATATGATATACATCTGGCATGGATTAAAAGTGCCGGTTAGCAATTTAGCTATTTATCCAAGTTACTGCTTTTAAGTACATTATCATGCAGCTTTAATATGGACTGAAAAATCCAC
Source organism: Lates japonicus (assembly GCA_033238685.1). Lineage (NCBI taxonomy): Eukaryota > Metazoa > Chordata > Actinopteri > Centropomidae > Lates > Lates japonicus. Next base: position 897,904 of record BRZM01000058.1, read on the forward strand.
CGTTCCTACACATTATCCTTCATTTTCAGAGTGTAGGAACTATGGAGAGTGCTAATGTAGCTCCAGAACAGGGAAGAGATGGTTTACATACAGGAACCCATTACAGCAAAGTCATGACTAGGTACTAATTAAGAAACAAAATTCATGATGCAGCTTACTTCAGACCTGGGTGAAAGAATTTCAGTGTCAAAAATGTTTTTAAACAGGATCCTATATGTTATACTATATACAATTTACTATGTTCTATAAAGTTATTTTAAGCATCTACGGGCCTTTAATTCATTCAGTCCTCCATCCTTGCATCCTTCTCAAGACTCAGTGGCAGACATCTTTGAGGTACAGGAAGCTGACATTTTCTGACATGACAAGGATGCAAAGAGATATGTGAGGTGCAACAGCTGAGCTTATCATCACCCAGGTCCAAGCTTGTTCACAAGTCTCCATGTACAGACCCAAAGTGTCATGTCCACTTTGTTGAGGAAAGAGCGACCCCCAGAGGTGCTCAGAAACACCCGCGTGACCGTCTGGACCGTCCGCACCTGAAACGCCAGTCAGCCAGATTTATCAGTTATGGATAGACAGTGAAGTGGTAAAAAAGGAGGTGGGAAAGTAAAAGAGTTCTGTTTCTAAGCAATGAACAGACATTTCTGCGGGTGGCTGGCCTGAACTGAAAGAACTCCAGACTGCGTCAGGGGAGACTAAGAACTCTACATACTCTTGCCTTGCTGTGAGGGAAATGGCAGGCCCTTGGCTCTGTCTGGTGAGTAGCCTCTGCTGCTGACGCTGGAGCCGGAGCGGCTGTGGGGGGAGCGGGCCACCTCACGGCGCACGGGAGAGCGTTCTCTGAGGGGAGGGAACGGGGCTGCCTTCCTCCTGTAGTGGTCTCTGTCCTCCCTGGAAACCACAGGGAATGTGTGTGCTATCAGAATTTGAACGGCCCAAACATCGTAAGTATAGCAGCGAATAGCCACCACAACTGATACTGGTCTGTGTCAGACAAAGCACAATGCTGCCCTCTAGCTTTTTTTAAGGTCACGTACACATACATTTGCCAATGAAAGCTGCTGTAAAACCTGATAACCTGATATTTTCACTAATTACACACAATAAATAAGCTGCATACACTAAGACAATGGTGGCACATGGCTGCCCTAAGCAGTGATGAAGTGTGTATTCACTCGTACCCTCTGTCCAGGTTGAGGATGGCCTGCACTAGTGTGTCTTCCCCACTCTCTGGGAGGGACCTGGGCGCTGGGTAGATGCCCTGATTTCGCACGCTGTGAGGGGGTGGAGCTCTGGCGCTGAGGGGACAGAAACACACTTGATTTAAAACACATGGCAAATGTGCGAAATTCATCTTTCACTGTTTTATCAAGCTTTTCCCCGCTCTGTTTACCCCTTAACACTCCCCATGCACCCCTGGCCTCTACTCTGATCAAACACACCAATCAACAGACCAAAACTGGCCTCAGTGCCCTTTCACAACTCAAAATCTTTGCTTGGGGTGAGAGCCTTTGTGTCCTTGTGTTCCTGTTAATTAGTAAAATGTATGCGTGACTTTCTTTTCTAAACTTTGCCACTGTATAAAACAGCATTTTTAAACAGGTCCAGACGAAAGGTAGGGGACACTGAACTACAACAAAGACCGGTGAGAATTCAGTGTCATGGTAAGTTGAGTCACCTTATCTCACCCCTCAGATTTTTTTTATTTTTTAAATTTTTTTTTACAGCTAACTGCAAAGTGAAATGTCATCAATCGACTGAACTCAAATGTTATTTTGGCACCGTCAAACAGCACAGGTGTGACCTGAAATCCTTGATCAGTGTTCTCAATAACAAAGAACAAAGAGTGTCTCCTGCCTTGCAATGCACCAGTTTTGGTGTTTTATTATACTCCAGCACACAGATGCTCACTGATAAAAATCATGCATAAGGAACCCGGCTGCAAGAAATGTGAATAAGGTGAGACGGGCCATGATTTATGACTGCTGCTATGTAAACATACATTTTAAAAACAGGGATACTGAAAACAGAGGCAGAGAGGTCTCAGAGGAGGAGAAGTTTACCCAAACTCCATAGGCCGTCCTGTGTGAGGGTCTTCTCTGGGTACTCTGTAGGGATAGTCCTCCTACAACACACAGTTGAAAAATTAGAGAAGGAGACCCCCTTTCTGTATAATTGGGATGACACGGTAGCATGAATTTCAGAACATGCTTAGTACTGACAAAAAGCCCCAGAGTCAGTTCATCAGTTATCAAGATAAACCCCCCAAAAATACAGCAACAACAGAAGGAAAATAGAGTTTTAAAAAACCCAAAATACATCATGATGGAATTTCACAGCCCAATAAGGAAATGCCTGTCACAGTTAATTACTACAGTGTTGCTCACACTGTGCGTAAGAAAGGAGTGTAAAGTATTTCAACTTGAACCTTTAACTGTAGCTCCCTCAGCTGGCCATATACATATGTGCATGTTTAACCAATGATATTACAGTACAGCATATAGTATGCAACTGCATCAAATGGCAGAAGTTTACAGTAGTTATATCCCTTGCTTTTGTGAATTTCTCATGGTAACTTGAAGTCATTTGAATTTAAACAAAGAGGTTCACTGAGTGGTTTGAGGATTCTGAAAATGATTGTTAGACAGTGCTCTCAAACACCATCATCAAAACACCACATGAGGGAATATCTGTTGGAGGATTGGTGTTCCATCCCTCAAGTAGAATCAATGCCAAGGAGCACTGAAGCTTTCAGACATTTAAAACTCACTTTTTGTCTTCTATATCCAGTTACAGAAGAACTAAGTCTGTTGAATGAGGAACGTAATTTTTTGTCTGTTTCTTCAGAGTTGACGCAGTCTTCAACAGTTTGTGAGATCTTTTGATTTCATCTCCACAAATGTTTATCCTATATATTTTGTCTAATTAGTTCATATGCACACTACAGGCCATGCAGTAATGTGTGACACATCGCTCTCACCCTCCTTGAAGGCAGAACGGCTCTTCGTTCAGCAGGGAAGTGAAGGTTGTCCCCGTGGTAGTTCCTCTGATCTTCATGGTAATTTCGGGGGCCGCCGCCATTCGGAAAAAAGCGGGGACCTCCTTCATATTCATACCCGCCCCGGCCGTAGTCGTCCTCTGGCCTGCCAAAAGGACCCCTCCTCTCCACCCCTCCACCTGCCCGTGGGTACGGACCCTATGAGAATGGGTACATTTTATGGATTTGGTAACCTTGGTTTTTCTTAAACTGTTTGAACATACAAACTTTTCAGTGTCATAAAACACAAAAGTGATATCGGAAAAACAAAAGAGACCCTGAAGCTACTTGGATTACACTCACCGGCCTCTCTGTTAAAAAGCGTTCATCATACACCTCTCGTATGCTCCTGTCTCTCCTGTATGTCACTGCAAAAGGTAAACAGAATAGCGGAAGGTGTTGTATGCACTCTACATTTCATCATGCAATTATGCAAAATAAATAAAAACAGATTTCTGCCTTTTTCAAGTGACGTTCGCCCAAATTCTTTGAGCAGCAATGTTCTGGTAAAACATAGTATTATCAAAATTCAAGAACATATAATTGTAGTTTTCATTTAATTTGATCTTTTTAGTTTTGGCATCAGTAAAAATATTCATGTAACAATACATAAAATGTCTGAATTACATCCCAATCTACTCGAATGAGTCACTTGAAATACCCTCTATTTCTTTATTTCATATACCCCAGCAGGAGAAATATGTCTTTGCTAGTTATTAAACCAATGTTAAACTGCACAATAAAGAGTTGGCTGACAACTTACTTTTTGACTCAAAGACTTCTGTGTGGTATGTAAGATTTTCAACACAATCTGTAAAACAATTAGAGGAAAAAACAGTGTTAAACTATACATTAGGAGTAAGTTTTCATGCCCATATTTTGGGGGAGTCTTCACACTTACATTTAGGTGGAAACCCTATCTATTCTGCCACAAGTGCAACAAAGCATGAAATGGAATAAGATAGGAAGAGTGTCGACTGTGAGATGAGATGCGGACTGGTGTTACTACACTGCACTGCACTGATCAATGTCACCCTTGTTCAGCAGGATAGCACCCGAATGACGACCACCAAAGCTACAAGTCACAAAAGTCACCACATGTCCTGTGTTGCTGAATTTATCGCTAGCTATTGTGGTACGGGTAGCTAGCACAGCTAATTAGCTAGCCTCCATATATGCTCCAACCATCCGCACGTTTTATTTCATCTCGGGGGGCAAGTTAGCTTAACCTTACTGCACCACAAAAACTACAAATAAATATTTACGGTGAATAACGACCTCTTTCAGATCAACATATGTTAAATACCCTACAGTAAAAGGTCATTTATCCCACGCAAAATAGCAAAAACAATCTTACCCTCCTCTATCGGTTAGTTAGCCTAGCCTCTCCGGTTGGACAACAGCCTTTTTAATTGGACGAGGAATACAGTACGTCATCAAATTGCGACGTACAGATATGGCGCTTGTTTCTATTTTCTAAGCAGCTAACTACATTCAAAAACACAAAATACTGCGATTTTAAAAAGATTGGGATATTATTCTAATGGTGGAGGCTGTGTTGGTAAGTCGTTTAGTTAATATATTTAACAAAAAATTGGTACTCAGCTGGTTGAAGGAACGTTAAAATGTTTAACGTCACCTAAAGTTAATGGTGGACATGTAAAGGTACACAAGTGGCTGGTTGTTTACAGTGTTCTTAAGCAATTTTTACGATTATTTGACTGATTTCTCTCGTCTTACAGTGTGTCGCATTCGTTCAGTATGAGCGGGGGTTTGGCACCAAGCAAAAGCACTGTGTATGTGTCTAACCTGCCTTTCTCTCTGACCAACAATGACTTACACAAGGTAATCTGTTGTTATGAAATAATGTTTACCATGCATCCGATTGACAAAAACACATAACAGTCAACTTCCTCACTGAAACAGATCATTTTGTCTTATTTCAGCTATTTTCCAAATATGGAAAAGTTGTAAAGTAAGTCTTGGCTCTGTCATAATTAGCTTTTTATTCTCTATGTTTCATAGCAATGTGTCAAGACCATGAATACTCCTGTGTTTTATAAAATAAAGTTGTTAAATCCTATTTCAGGGTTACAATTGTTAAGGATAAAGACACTCGGCAGAGTAAAGGGGTGGCGTTTGTTCTCTTCCTGGACAGAGAGTCAGCTCATAACTGTGCAAGAGCAGTAAACAACAAACAGGTGAGTCTATTCCACATCAAGACCATTAGTTTTCACATGTTGTGTGTCACTGAGTGTGAGCTCGCAGTCTCCTTGTCAGTGATATCCATTTGTCAGAGTTACAAATGCGTTTGTCTCTGTAGTTGTTTGGCAGGACGGTGAAAGCGAGCATTGCAATCGACAATGGACGAGCAGCTGAGTTTATAAGGAGGCGGAACTACACAGACAAGTCGAAATGTTATGAATGTGGGGTTAGTGAAGATTTTGTGTGGGGTTTTTTGTCCTCTAACATCAAACTTTATTCAATTACAATTGCAACTCTAATCTAATTTGTGTCCATTCTGAATTTATTTGCATGTTTTTGAATGACAATCACAGGATACAGGTCATCTGAGCTACGCATGCCCCAAAAACGTGCTGGGAGAGAGGGAACCTCCAAAGAAGAAAGAAAAGAAAAAGAAGAAAAAGGCTCAACAACCTGATCATGTGTAAGTATTTTAGATCTCATAATGTTTGATATTCTATAATAGACTGTTGTTTTTGTAATTCCTACACCTCTTCTCTTATAGTGAAGAAGAGGAAGAAAGTGAAGAAGAGGGAGAGGACCCAGCCTTAGATAGTCTGAGCCAAGCCATAGCTTTTCAGGTAAGTGTGCAGGTATACTGTAGAAAACAATTCTAAAAGTTAGTGAAGACTTATAATTCACTGAATCATAATAAGGAAGGCTTGTACCCCTAAACATCACGTAATGAAAACTTGTTTGAGACAGAAGCCGTAGGAAAACACATTTACCAATTTGTGTTATAGTGGTGTCATGTTTCTTCTTTCTCGCGTCCCTCCAGCAAGCCCATATTGCAGAAGAGGAGGAAAAACAGAAGAAGCAAAGACTTTTGTCTCAAGAGGACGACGCGCACGCCTCAACATCCTCAGATTCAAGGAAACCAAGGATCAAAAAGAGCGCTTACTTCAGTGACGAGGAGGAGCTCAGTGACTGATAACAATGATACACATTTTGGACTTCACCACCAAACTGTTTGGTAAATATGGATTTAGTTTTGGTATTATACTGTGGGGGAGTTATTAATGTGAAAATATGCTTCCATTTAGTTTTTCCTCTTGTACATAGAGCTGAGACATTTTTTATCTTCCTGGAAATACTGTGTAATTGTTGTTGAGTTGACTGATGATTATGTGTGTGACATCTTTTCAATAAAGCCTTGTTTCTTAATGACAAACCATATTACCTGTAGAATATTTTTAAAATTAGAAGAAAGGAAGGTACTGGCTACTTACATATATAAAATGTAAAACGTGCTGAGAAATGTGTGTCCAAAATACAATAAAATAACAAACTATAAAATTCTCTATTTAATTGAAATTTATTTGAAAGGAGAAAGCAAGATTTAAGCATTTCTAAACCTAAATATTGCAGCAGCTAAACTGCAGCATTCGAGGTTTCTCTGCGGGGAAATCCCATCGGCTGGAGATAATGGAGACCTACTTAGTTATCCTTAATATGAGAGGGATTGGGAACCCCTGGCTGCCTTAGTCTGTTCGCTTGGGATGGTGGTCTTTTTGAGCTCGCTTGCGTCAGCACGCAAACAAAGCCAGGGATTCCCCGATGTTTGTACGCGTCTGTGGCCTAAACTGCCGCGGCGTGTCTGCAGTCTGCGGGGCAGATGAGAGGATGGAGGGATATGAAAGGATCCCGGCTACATGAGCGGAACCGTGTGAACACACTGCTGTGGACACATTAGCTACTGTGTCTTTGTTGCGTTTGAGTGTTGTCGGAGATGAACAATCGTCAGGGCTCATGACAAGGAGAGGGAGGCAAATAGTAGTCATTTGTATTCATTAAGTACCTGTGTTTTATTATTAATATTTATAATTATTAATAGATTTGTATGCTGCGCGTTTTACATTTCATTCCTGTTCACGTGTTGAACAATCTTGTTCATAAGCTGCTCTGTATTTGTACCCGAAATGAATCAGTCACGACAAGAATCTTCAAATAAAATACTGTACGAGACGGTGATATTTTTTTATATTCTTTCCTGTTTTATTGTGCACGAATATGTGAAACTGGCTGCAGTGTTTGATAAGAGTGAAAACCAGGGTTTATACGGCTGTACATTACATTCAGGTGAAGAACATCCACGTTGCTTGGCCACGTTTGTCTCAGTAACCAAATAATGATATATTTATCACCCTTAACACACGGAAGTCCGAGCCTACTGCGGGTACGTGAAGGCACCCGTAGATTCATCAAGAGGAATGTCAGCCTCGGGAAGTAACCCGGCCTCTGATTGGCCGGGGCGAGTCACGTGACTATTTCCCAAGCGGAGTTTCCACGACAGCTGGAAGCCGAGCGGCACAGGCGCATCGCTTCTTTTTGCTGGGGGGAAAAAATAGTCGGAAATAACAAGACTTCTGCTCGTCTCAACACCTCCAGAGGAACCCTGGTCTGGCATGGGCGACAAGAGGAGTCCCACAAGGTAAACGGCCGAGTCGGCGCGTCCTCGATATTCAAGCTAGAAAAGAGAGGGGAGCGGACATCGGCGAGCGCACGGAGGAAGGAAAAAAAGGGTTTTCTCCACGGTCTCTCTCTCTCTCCGTCTTCCCCTCTCTCTCTCTACCTCGCTGTCTCCCGCGCTGCATGTGTGTATTCATGTGTGTGCACGCGTGCGAGGTGTGTGTGTGTGTGCGCGCGCGCGGGTGTTAAAACCTCATCGCCAATTACAGTGTCGGATCACAGCGCGCCTCGCAGATGATTTCCTAAATCCCTTATAGGCTTACCCAGATGTTTGCTATCGATAGCCTCCGTGGATGCGAGCTGAACTCACTCCTCTTGTCTCCCTCTCGCCCCCTCTCCTCCTCCTCCTCCTCCTCTCTCCTGCCATCTTTCTCTTTTAATTTTCTTTCCTTTTTTTCTTTTCACATTTATTGTTTTAAAGGCCGAAGCGTCAACCGAAGCCCTCCTCCGACGAGGGGTTTTGGGACTGCAGCGTGTGCACGTACAAGAACACGGCCGAGGCTTTTAAGTGCATGATGTGTGATGTGAGGAAGGGGACATCAACAAGGTAAGGCGATGGACGTACATTACCCTTTGGTGTCTTTTGCATTAGCGGAGCCCTTTGCTGTGTGTGTGTGTGTGTGAGGAGGGAAAGGGGTCCTTTGGGACTGAGGGGCCGGCCCCCCTACAGGAAAATGAGGACTAGTTTAATCTTACTGCCACCCCTCCCTCTAAGCATTTTTTACACTTGCACCATGAGAAATTGATGAATCTGATTATATGAATGATATTTAACCCTTCACACTGTTGCCATTCTACCTCCAGTTCAGACAGGGAACATAAACACAGTGGTTTGTTTCCTGTAGTTTTCAGAGGATAATCTGTTATTCTCTTATCTGCCTTTTCCTCAAACTCAACATGTTTATTTGTCAGTCGTATCTTTTCACTTCCCCTCTAAGCAGCACGTTAAGTCTCCCATGTTCTCGCCCCGGTGCTGACACTGACCTCAGTGAAATGAGGGACAGGCGCGGCGCTCTCTTAAAGCACACACATCAATCTTGTTGCCCCGGAGATATTTGTAACAGGGGTGGGAGGGAGGCAGGTACTCAAGCATACAAATACACAGCATGTAGGCACACACACACACAGACACACACACACTCGGTGCCCTCTGCGCCTGTGGATGATATTTCTCCTGACATCAGTGATTTGAAGCAGGAAATGACTTATTCCTGAGTAGCGGTCATTATCAGGATGAAAACACAACAGTGCAGCTGCGTAGCTGTTTGCTCAGGCTATAACAAACAGTTGTGTTGTTACATCTTTAATGCATCGCACATTAGCACAACTTTATTTAACCACAGCAGAAACAACAACAGCAACACATCAGTGCCGTTGTCAGTTCTGATGCCTTTTCAGGATTGTGGCGTGTTGTGTGTGCTGGAGCACTGCAGTGGCACAATATGTATGTGTGTGTGTGTTTTTCATGTGTGCGCTCGCTTGTGTGTACGTGTGTGGGAGGGCTAGTTGTAAAAGGAGGTTGTCAGAGCAGCTGCCAGACAGACAGACATAGCTCATTACTATGCAACAGCTTAATCAGCCTGCTGTCATCAGACACACACACACACACACACTGATGTACAGATGCACTCAACATGCTAATTTAACACATGACTGCAAACATATCTGTGGTGTGCACACCCCCTGAAAACACATAATAATATTACGTTGCTGCTCACACAAACAAAGAGATGGAGCAGAGGCTGCTGTCATAGGTCCAGCTCACAGTAACGGAGCGCGATTGTTGAGGACACTTCAGCGACTCTTATGAGCCTGCATAAAACAGCCTGAAGCTTGCCAAGAACCCGCCTGAATCTTCACTACAACAGCCTGACGCCTCTTCGTCTCCAAGGCGGGCTTTTATTCATTTTCCGGAAGGTAATGGACGCGAGGCCCAGAATTCTCGCTACAACCCCCTGACACCCAGAGACAAATTTAGAAAACTAAGAGAAAGGTCTTATTTAATGTTAATAACCACCCTCCTCCTGCCTCCCTTGTCTTCCCAGCTGCAGTGCCGCAGAAGTGTTGTAGTAGTGGTATTGTCATGCCTTCACACGGAGGCCGCATGAAACTGCTCAAACGCAAAACACACAGGTGGTCGAGCTGGGCACAACCAACGACAGCACGTTACCTCAAGTGCAGTTGCTGAGGCAAGGGCAACAACATGGAATATAATGTAGACACGGCAAATTCCTCTACGTAGTTACTAAACAAGCATGACCAGCCATACTGTGAATAACCTGCAGGCGGAGCCAGTGTCTGAGGAATAGTCACAGGTCACAACCTCTAGGTCAAGAGCACTGACTTGACACATTTTTCCCAAATGGACCTAGTTCTTTTCAGCGAGTGCTGGCATAGACTTAGTACAAGGCGAGAAATATTTTAAGAAGGAGAGTTTCATGTGTAGAGGTCACAGAGATGAAGACATAAATGTTTTAAGAAGGTGAGCTAGCAGATCTCGCTGCCTGGATCCTCCTGATCTACTGGGGCTGATTGAGAGCGTCAGCCCTGGGAGTTTGACTGAAGACAGGATACATCAGTAGGATTGGACTCATGGCAGGAGTTAAAGAGAGACAGATTGACAAAAGAGGGAAACTGTCTGAAGTTCATGAATTTACCGAGCGGTTTGAAATTAAAAAGTCAGATTTCAAGAAACACGAGTAGGCAAACATGAAACGAGGTCAGTGTTCTCCACATTCATAGTCATTTCAGCGCTTAATATGCAAAAAATATGTTGCCTTCACTTGGAAAAGTCACCAGGTAGCTTAATTAAAGCTGTCTTAGAGGAGTCAGGATCACAACACGACCTCATTACCTTGCATTCTTGCCGGTGCGTGCCATTTTATCTTCCTGTATCTTTGGCTCAGTCCCACCAGCAGTGTGATAGATGGAAAGTCACGCCACAGTGGTGGCAATTAAAAAAAAAGAGGCTGTTTGATCAGCAAGGTCACAGGTTTGAGTCCTCATATCAGCTGAAAACCCCGAGCGGAGGCCGGTGACGATGGCCCCAGTGCACCGGGTTAGATTTGTCCTGGATTAGCGCCATCCAATGTTTAAACAGCAGAGTCTATCCACCTGTCCGAAAGTCGATAAAGCCAAAATGGAAGTGGTGTTGACAGACAGCTGTTGCCTGTTGCTGTTGCAATAGAAGGCGTGCACCTTCGGTGTGTCGCCCATTCATCCGTTCACCATTGAGCCTGGACGAGTCAGCTCACCCAGGAAACTCTCAGTGTGTGCATGTCGCGGTATCTGTTTTATGCACATATTCTCACAGGTCAGACACAGTGAGCTTGACTATGTCTGCTAGTTTCCTGCAAGCGTCGCTTCTCCTCACCTGCCTCTTTCCATCAGCAATCTCCTCCTCTCTCCTCTCCGTGAGCAACCCAACCTAGATGCCTCTTGTGACAGGTTGATCAGATGTGCAGGTTTCATCAGCCCAATTTCCAAACAAGCACAAGCCTCTCAGTTGGGAGAAACCTGCCAGTCACAAGCCATCCGCATTTAGCTCGCCTCAAGAAGCCTGGCGCGATATGCACGACCAAAATTGGACTGTAACTGTGATTCGGCCATGCTAGTTGACCCGCTGCAAAGAAATGCAGCTGTCAAAAGGAGAGGTAACTATCTGGCAAGGAATCCACCATGTTTGTTTATTGTAAACAACACTGACAACAAGAAACTTAAACCTGAGAACGGTATGAAGGCATGTACATATTACCTAAGTAGTGCTCCAACTGAAGTCACTTTTATCATGGATTGTTTTTAGACTGACATTAGTCTCAATATTCACACCATAAATTGTTAAGATATTATTAGAATGATTTAAAACAGAAAAAACAGTAAATCTTGAGCTAGAGTTTGGAGGCAGCAAATTTTGGGCTTTTTGGTTGAAATGATGGTTCAAAAATAGCTGCACAGTCATTTTCTGTCTGTCTTTGAATCATTCAGCCTGTTTTACAAGGAAAACAGCGAATAATCACAAGAGAAGAAAATCATAAAGTCAAAAGGAGCACAGGAAAATCAAGTTCTGATGAATATAATAAAACTGTTGTTGTTTCAAAGTTTTAATACATAAATGACTGTCTCAAATAGAAATATGAGATAATGATCAGTTCGTCGATGTCTGATCATGTGCACGCAATGGATTCGACACATTTGGGGTTCAAAATGGACTGATTGTTTTCCTTTAAAAAAATACTTCTCAAAGAAGCTTACCAGGAAAGTGGTGCAACCACCTGAAGAATGTAACAATATAAACGCTGCCTGGAGTAAAATGTATCATTGAATTATAGTAAAGTGTGAATAAGCTGTATTTCCATGTTCTACAAAGCATTTATACTTATAAAGATGAATACTGAATTAGCAGCAGTAAACTGCTACTCTGTCCTTGTATCTCTATTATTAGCTCACAGCCTTTTTATGATGACTTTTTAGCTTAAGAGAAGGAATTACAGACGCTACCAAAGGTACTCCTATTTGGTCATGTGTTAATGCCATTAATTTGACTGACCATATTAGAAATGCTACACATGACCTCACCAGAGTCAGTGTGTTTTCATTCATGAAGCTCTAATAACGAAATGTCAGCCATTATTGCAGCAGCTGCTGGTGCTTGATGCTGACTCACATCTCCTCTGAAAGTGTCATGAAAACACAGTCAGGTATTTTCGCTTTTGCAGCAGTCCAGCCCGGTCAAGAAGAACATGAGATCATTAGAACAGGCAACAGCAGATACTAAGAGTCGTTATGAGCTGATTGAATTTGCAGTTGAGAGAAACTCTGATTATTATTATTGTTCACTAAAAATAAAGCAAGTGACTTGTACACAAATTGCATCTGTAAACAGGTGTGAAGTATGTAAACAAAACCAATCAATGTTTTATTACGCCTCTAATAAGTCATGTCTCAGCCGCCAGGCCATTGAAAGAGTTTTCACAAACACCGAGCGTGCACCGGGACAATGAAGCTGGCTGCTCACGTCACAGGTTCAAGATTATGCCCAGATAAGCCCATAATACAAGCAAAGGACACTGATGCATGACACGTTGCCTGTGTGTGTATTTGTGCAGGCGGGTGTTTTGGTGTAGAGGGGAATGGGGTGAGTGTGTGAGGGCGAAGGGGCTGTAGGGGAAGGTGTCATAACCATAGGACGTGAGGCATTACCCGTTCTTTCCCACACACACACACACACACACACACACACATGCGGTAGTACAGGTAGGAGAGATATTAATCATCGGGCGGAGGAGCTCCAGGAGCAGCTACAACCTGCTGATAGAAAAACCTGACACACACACACACACACTCGCTTACTTCACCTGAATTGAGTGTTCAATAGGGCAGCAACATAAGCTATTTCAATATTCACAATCATCAGCAGAGCAATGAGATGAGCTTGTTTACAGCAGCACACACACACTTCCAGTGCTTATGCAGTCACGTCCTGGTGGCTGTTTGCTCATCACAATGTAATTAAATGTTAGCAAGCAGGCTAAATATTCAGAACACCGTTGCTGTCTTTTGGATCTAATGAGTGTCTGCATAGTCTGAGCCAGACGGCTTGAGCTTTAAAATATTTCAAAATGTTTAGCCATTTATTCTGGCCTGTCCAGTTTTATTGAGGTTTAATATATGAAACAGTTAGGTATTTTGGTAATGGTCCGTGACGCCCACAAACACTAATTATTTAACGTTGAGTCACATCAAGAAGAAGTCAACCTGTTTGTCCACCGAGTACGAACATAATAAATCTCAATTTGACCGCCACTGAATCCAAAGTATGCCACAAACATTTACTTTCCAACTGTGAAACCAGATCGACACTGGAGGAGTTCTTTCGGTGGTGTCGCCCATCGGTTGCTTTGTTTACTCCTCCTTCGGCGCCCGCTGAGGCAAGAGTGCGAGGTCAGCGGGTGCATCAGAAGGAGAGAGGAGGCAGTGCCGAGACATGGATGAATTTTAGTACAAGGTAGAGAAATATTTAGCAGAAGGAGAGTTTGCGTGTAGATAGTCATTGGGAGATGAAGATAAATGTTTTATGAAGGGGAGCTTTAGTAGATCTCGCTGCCTGGAATCGAGGAGAGATGACCACTGCAGCTCCCTCGCCTTTCTCCGGGGCTGATTGAGAGCATGCCGCTTTGAGGCCTGGGAGTTTGACTGAAGACAGGGCTACATCAGCAGGATTGACCCGCTATCGGGCGAGGTGTGGAGGAGATGGAAGAGAGACAGATTACAAAAGAGGGAACTGTCTGAAGTTCTGCTTAATTTACTGAGCGGTTTGGAAAACTTGTGCAGCCATGTAAAAGTCAGATTTCAAGAAACACGAGCAGAGTAAAACAGAAACGAGGTTTAAAATATTCCTCCACATGTCTGATAGCGTCATTTGTACTTTTAATATGGAAAATATGTTGCCCTCCACGGAAGGTGCTCGCTCAGAGTATATTTAATTAAAGCCAACTAGAGGAGCTGGGGATCACAACACTCAATACTCAAGACTTCTCACAGAAAAAGTGGCCATTTTATTCTCCCAGACTCTTGGCCTCAGTCCCAGCCTTTGAAAGCAGTGTGATAGATGAAAGTCACGCCAGTGGTGTGGTACTTAAAAAAAAAGAAGAAAGAGGCCGTTTGATCATGCAAGGTCACAGGTTTGAGTCCTACATCGCTGAAACCCCTGAGCGGATGCCGTGGGAGCGAGACGCGATGGCCTCCAGTGCACCGGGTTAGACGAACTCTGATTAGGGCCAATCAATGTTTAATAGTAGAGTTCATTCAATTGTCTGGTGTTTGAGCAGTGCCGAAATGTCGTGAAGTGGTGTTGACAGACAGCTGTTGCAAGCAGCTGCGTATAGAGCAGCGTGGTAATTCCTCTGTGTCGCCCACTATCTGCATCTGTTCACCGGGCTGAGCTCTGACGAGTCAGGCCTACCAGGGAAACTTCCAGTGTGTGTATGCCTGCACCAAGAGCTTGTTTGGCAGCATTATATCTCACAGGTCAGGACAGTGAGCTTGATCATGTTCTATTAGTTCTCTTGTTGGCGTTCGCCTTCCCCACCTTTATCTCCTTCTTCCATCAGCACCCCTCCTCCCTCCTCTCTCCAGGAGTTGTCCAACCAGGGCGCTCCCCTCGTGACAGGCTGGGACTGATGCAGGTTCATCAGCTCCACCCAACAGCACAAGCCTCTGGCTGGCTGGGGAACCCCGTCATGCCTTCGGCTGTTTAGATGTTGTTTTATCATCCTCCGCACGTAGCTCGCCTCACAGTTCGCGTGAGCAGTGCACGATCAAATTGGACTGTAACTGTGGATTTGGCTCAGTTGCAGTTAGTTATCGCTGTAAAGAAATGCAGCTGTCAGTATGAGAGTGAATTATCTGCAGGAATCACCATGTTTGTTTATTGCAATTATTGACCGATAAATAAGAAACTAAACCTGAGAACGTGCATGAAGGCATGTAATATTACTCTAAGTAGTGCTCCAACTAAAGCTACTTTATCATGGATTAAGATTATTTTTAATTGAGCATTTAGTCTATTTTGTCTTTATACAAATTGCAAAGATATTGAGTTTAGAATGATTTAAAACAGAAAACAGTAATCTTGAGCTTTATTTGAGGCAGCAAATTTGGGCTTTTGCTTGAAATGATGTAGAGATATTCAAAAATAGCTGCACAGTCATCTTTCTGTCTATCTTGAATCATTTCAGCTCTGCTATTAAAAGGAAACAGCGATCAATCACAAGATAAGTGGAACAAAAAATCCCAGCATGTCGCATGACACAGTGGAAAAACTCAAAGTTCTGATGCATATTGACACACTAAAACTGTTGCTGTTTCAAAGCTTTTGCATGAAGCAGCCAAACGACTGGTTTCAGCATTGAAATAGAGGAGATAATGATCAGCCTGTTGAGCTGTCTGATCATGCACGCAGCTGATTCGGACATTTTGGGGTTCAAATGGATTACTGTTTTCCTTTAAAAAAAATACTCTCAAATAGCTGCATTGGTGAAAGTAAGTGCAACCACCATGGAACAGTAATGTTAAATAACGCTGTGTGTGTATACATTAAATGCTGCCTGGAGGAAAATGTATCATTGAATTCATAGTAAAGTGTGAATAAGCTGTATCATATTACATTCCACACATTTATACTACAAAGACATGGAATACTGAACAAGAGGCAGGTAAAATCAGTTACTCCGTCCTTGTATCTCTATTATTAGCCTACGAAAGCCTTTTGCTAGATGACTTTTTTTGGCCAAGGTGTGTGGGTGATAGTTGACTACCAGATCGCCACCAAAGTGTACCTCCCATTTGGCTGCTGTACACGCACTATTAATTTCCCACCTGATTACAATAGAATGTGCTACTACACATGACTCTCTCACCTCAGAGTCAGGTGTTTTCATTCGCTTTGAAGCTCTAATAACCAAATTGCCGGGTTTGTTTTCACGTCAGCAGCGCTGGTGCTTGACGCTGACCTGCTACCTCCTCTGGAAAATGCGTCATGAAACACATGGTATTTTTACCGGGTCTGGCTTTGCAGCAGGTCTTAGTGCTCGGGTCAAGAGAACATGAGACTATTAGAACAGGCAGTCATAGATACTAAGAAATGTTATGAGCTGATTGAATTTTGTTGAGAGAAACTCTGATTATTATTATTGCACCATTTAAAAAACAGAAGTAAAGTGACGGTACACAACTGTATCTGTAAACAGGTGTGATGTATGTAAAACAAACCAATCAATGCTTTTATTACGTCCTCATCAAGTTGCGTCTCAGCCATGGGTTATTAAAAGAGGTTTGCAAGGGTACAAACACCGGAGCGTGCACTGTATAATGAAGCTGGCTGTTTTAATGTCACAGTGGTTCAAGATTATGCCTGCTGATAGCTCACACTACTACAGACACTGATGCATGACACGCCTGTGTGTGTGTATTTGTGTGCAGGCGGGTGTTTTGCGTGTGAGAGAGGGGAATGTGGTGAGTGTGTGAGTGTGGCTAGCGGGGCTGTAGAAGGTGTCATAAACCACAGGACGTGGAGAGCCATCTGTCTCTCTCTTTTCCACACACACACACACACACACACACACACACACACACAGTGGTAGCATGTAAGCAGGCAGGAGAGATTAATCATCTGGCTGGAGGAGCCCCAGAGCAGCCTACAACCTGCTGATAGAAACCTGACACAACACACACACACACACTCGCTACCTACACCTGAACGAGGTTCAACAGGGCACAATATAAGCTATTTCCCACAATGATCTTACAATCACAGGCAATGAGATGGCTTTAGCAGCACACACACTCTCCAGTGCTTATGCAGTCCATCAGCTGTCCTGCAGGCTGTTTGCTCATCACACAATGTACTGACAAAAGAAAAGAAGTGTTGATCTGCAGAACACCGTGCTGTTGCTTTTGGATCTAATACACGAGTGTCTGTGATAAAGGGTCTGGAGCTGAGATGCTTTCTGAGCTTTTAAAATATTTCAAAATAAAGCGAGCTACTTATTCTGGCTCCTGTGTTCAGTTTCATTGAGGTTTGTCACACAAAATGTACAAAAATGCTGGTAGGTGTATTTTGGCAATGGCCCGCACGCCCACAACACCATCTATTTAATTGTTGAGTCACATCGCTATGTTAGTCAACCTGTTTGTCCACCGTAGCACAGAACATAACAGTCACAATTTGACCGCCCACTGAATCTGTCACATAAAACATTTATCGAATTAAATCCGATCGACACTGGGAGGAGTTCTTTTCTGGTGGTGTCGCCCACCCGGTTGAGCCAGACATTCTCCTTTCTCGAGCACGGGCTGGGAGGCAAGAGCAAATAAAGGGTGCACTGCCAGAAGGAGGGAGAGGAGTGCCAAAGGGTTGAGGGAGAGATAGCGGCGATTGACGGTGTGTGTGTGTGTGTGTATTTGTAAAGGGCTTTCAGCCAGAGCTCTGTCAAGGGAAGGGCGAGGGATCAGCTGCAGCATTTGTATTTCCCACAGCCTTCCAAGTAGGAATTGCCTCAGCTTGATGTTTAAAGCAAAAACTGGAGAGGTTGGGAAATTAGAATTATGGTTATTTTGTCTTTGCACTGAAAACCAAATCTAGTGAAAGGAGGGTGATTGTGAAACAAAGACTAATATCTACTGTTGTTTTGTTCTTTCCTCAAGGAAACACAGTTTGCCGTCATATACCTCCCTGAACATCCTAATTTCCCAGTGGGACCTATTACTGCTGTTGAACAGACGCAAAAGCAGTGAGCAACATTGACTGAACAACAGTTCCAACACTAGCATTAATGTCAGAAAGAATAGTTGTTACATTAGGCACAGAAATCTGAACTAACACACACACACACACACACACACACACACACTCAGCTCTGAGGCCTAAGTGCTAAGATAATAACCATTTGATTAACAGTAGCAGCTCTGTTCAGACCTGCTTCACCGTAATACCAGGTTGCTCTCTTTCACCTCCAGTTATTGAGTCATTCCATTAGTCAGAATCTACCATTGTAATACACACAGGAGGATAGGTGAACAAATATAAGTTTATAGTTGTCCACGCTTCAGGCACAGCCAGTCTTTTTAGCTTTGGGGAAAAGACTGTTATTAGGCTTGGCTGATCATTTTCCCCATGATCCCACATTATGAAACATACAGTACCTATTTGCCGTGACACACAGCAGTAATCATCTAAGCTCATTGAATATGTGTAAATTCACAGAACCACATCTTGAAACTGGATCTTATCAATCAAACGTCAGACCAAAAAAAGAGGAGGGGTTATGAATGAGGCAGTCTGTAGTCCTGCTTTTTATTTTGAAGCAAGCATGATTTAATCGGAGGGTGACGGCCGTATTCTGTTGTGACAGCGCCGCTTGTGTGTGAGCTCCAGTAAATCTAGAACACCTGTGACACTGCTTTATGCTGCAGGAGGAGGAGTGAGTACTGGGGTGAGGGGGTGTGTGACGTCAAGGGAGAGCTGCACCGCTTGAGCTGGGAACAGAGGACTTTATGCCCTGCCTTATTTTAAAAAGGTGTCAGCAGTCTATGGGCACAGTGTTGACAAGAGACATATTAGAGGATCTCGCATCTCTCCCTATCAGAGGTTATGTAGCTAAGAGGACCCATTTGCATTTCCACTTAGTCTTGCTAGCATTAAGGCATGTTCCGTGAAGGCAGTGATAACTTGGGAAAAAAACTGACTTGGAGAGACTCTTAAGTTGGGCCCTAATTTAGGGTCATCCCAGAACTGTTAAACAACAGCTCTGCTCTAGAATGACAGCAGACCAGCAGTCTCATCATAATTTAGTATTTCCTCATAGAAAATTAGCAGAAGCCTAAATTAAACTAAATAGGCCACCGAGGTCTTTGTTTGCGTAAAAATGGGTACATAGCTCTGCAAACACTTGGCCAGCCGCTCAGACTAATTCTGTGATGGACTTGCTTAGTCCAGGCATTTGTACACTCTGAATTCTGTGCTGTGTTGTTACACTTATAATTACATTAGAAAGTGCAAAAAGGATATTTTCATACAAAGCACCTGGAAGCCAAAAGTTTTGTAATCACTTGCTTTTCAAAGGTTCACACAGGTTATACACTGAGTGAGAACAGCTGAACAGTGTTACTGCAGGACTTACCAGTTAAAGGCAAAAGAACGTAAATTTATGGTGGATTTATATTTCTATGACGGTGTTAAACCAAGGCTTATGAGGTAAGGGTGATTCTGTTGATGCTTAAACTGCCTTCATGAAATATGAAATTGGTTTTAACAGCCTGATTAAGGCATAACTGCTCAACAGGCCTCAGAAAACTGACACACTGTGCTCCTCCTTCTGTTGTTCCCATCATGCCCTCATGCTTCCATCCGTTGTGTGCCTGCAGGCGTCATGTGCAGCCTCGGTGTACACGCCCTCCGTTGATTGCATACGTTTTTCGCGTGCACCCATTTTTTGATTCGTGGCGTTTCATTTGTTTGTGCAGCATCTGCACTGATGCAGGTGTTTTCAAACACGACAGCGCCTATTTGTTTGTATAAAAGCGCAAATTAGCCCCAGATGTGTAGACTTTTAACAGATGGTCTTTTCAATACTCGCCTTTCGGCTAAGGCTCCCGCCAGCCCCAAAACACTCACACACACACACACACCCAGCACAGAACAATACGATCACAGTCTTATCAGATGCAAACTGCTGCTGACCAGTTGTATTAATGCATCATTTCTGAGACAGTGATAATCATGGAGGTGATGGAAATGTGACTGTGAGGAGGAACATTGAAGTTAAACATGTTCCACTGTATATTATTGACATCGATCTGTGTTTTGTATTTGCGGAACCAGTTTACAAAGGTGCATCGTCCTCACTAATAAGGCAAGAACTGTGACTACAGTCCAAGTCCTGAACAGTCCTGCGTCGTGATCGCTCCTTATATGTACAGTGTAATTACACTCATATTACATGACTTATTGTGCTTTTGTGTCAGGGCCGACTCATCACTCCTTTTCATTACAGCATTATACCAATTTCAGTTTTAAAAGCACCTGAGTAGAAAAAACAGTACTGCATACTTGTTAGCATTCTGAATCTGTATTTTGCACACTACAATCTCCTGTCACATAGATCTTTGTTTGTGCAAAACAGATCTCATCTTGTCAATGCATGTCCCAGAGTGCTAAAACAAGCCTGTGGTATTCATACATCCTTACAGATGGCTGAATCTTGGTTTTATTCTCAATGCACAGTATATGTGTGTGTGTGTGTGTGAGAGAGAGAGAGTGTGAGTGTGTTGCCACTTGCTGCCAGTGTTAAGAACACTTCAGCAGCACCATCCTAACCAGCACTGCAGTGATTATTGCCTGATTATGGCGGTACGCTAGCACAGCGTCATGTCTACTGTGATTTTCCTCTCCTATTAATTCACACTCTGTCTCTCCCCCTCTTTATGTCTCTCTCCCCCTGTTTCTCCCCCTTCCTCTTCCTCCTGGATCAGGAAGCCTCGTCCCGTCTCCCAGCTCGTCTCGCAGCAGCAGGTAACGCAGCAGTTCGTGTTACCCTCGCTCAGCCCAAAAAGGAAAAGAAGGAGAGGGTAGAGAGGGAGAAGAGCGACAGGGAGCCGGCGCTCAAGAAGAACAGTCACAAGAAGATGAGGTAAACAAAGTGACACCAGGTTGGGGGGGGGGATCAACAGGAATTAGATATCACAGGGATTCATGAATAAACACTGGAACTAGGATGTTGTTTTTGTCGCTTTCCAATCTCCATCCATCAGGCCGAGGTTAAAAAATATCGACCGCAGCAGCGCCCAGCACCTGGAGGTGACGGTTGGGGACCTGACGGTCATCATAACGGACTTTAAGGAGAAGGCCAAGCCCTCGTCCACCTCGGCCACACGCCCTCCAGCGCCGCGATCGCCGGTGTCACCACCACAGCCAGAACGGCCCAGCTCAGAAACACAGAGAAGGGGAAGGCTCTCCCTCCCCACCTCCCGAGAGGGGAGCTCACAACGGGGAGTCCACTGAGTCACCCCCTAATCCCCCACCCACCTTCAGCTACATCTCATCCACAAATCCACAGGTCACTGAGGGAATCCTACATTTAGAGTTGCACAAAACTGTTTTTGCTTACTTTCTTCTGGAATCTTACCCATTTGTCCAAGAATGTAGCCAACCCATCAGATTTGGTAGTTTTATCATTGAAAGTCCACCAGCGCACTGGAATTCAGATTTAGAAAGCACATGTTACCTATTGTTTTATCTCGAAGTATAATATAGTAGACTATATTACAACAAACGCCTGACAGCTGCGGTTGACCCTTTTCAGTTTTGTCCTCTATGGTTTCCACCTGATTATCAAGTATTTCCTTTTCATTTTTATTAAACTAAACGCAGCCCCACCGCAACATCTTCAGCGTCGGGCAGAGTGGACTCATTCTTCCCATGTGAACTCTCAGCCACTGTCTGACTCTACCTACCTGCTACAACCTGAACCATGTAGTACACAGTTTCTCAGTGTCCCATACTGAAGCTTCAATTTGACAGTGAACCTTTGCCCTGATCTTGATACTCCAAGCTTTACTTGACTGCCTCTGAAGAGTGACTTTTGACATCAGCAGTGCTGCATTGCATTTGGTACTCGTGATGTCTATACGTCTGAGCAGGTTGTTTAGTTTAGTATGGCTTATACGAGCAATAGTACCTGGGTGAGGGTATGTGCAGGCGATTTGTAAAAGGTCAATACCGTTATTTTGTGTCATAGATTTAAAAGCACAGTCATGCTTTTCATCTTGGCTGCCATTCATTTTGTGCATATTATATAATACATATTGAGTAATTTGAGAAAACTTCAGCTGTATTGTTTTTAACTTATTGTTTGGTTTTCTGGCCTTCATGGAGACCAAACTATAGATCCTGGCACAGTCCAGCAAAACCAGTTCATAAAAAGCTGTTACACTGTTTGACATTATGCTTGGTAGTCAGCTAGCAGTTGGTAGAGAAAGTCTTAATTCAGTTTCGAAGCTAACTAGGCTGCTAACAAAGAAGTTCAGACAAGCTGTTGCTGGTAATGCTACCCGGCTAGCATGAAACAGCAGAAGCTCAGTCAGCAGTTAGTAGCTGTTAGAAAGTCCAGATTGTTACATTAGCTAAAATTAGCCATTAGCCAGTTAGGTTATGGAATATTGCTCAGCTGTAGCATCTAAAGTATTAATGTTGGTACATGTCTGATAGATATGAAGTAGGCAATAAATTGTGAACATATTGGCTAATGGCTAAAGTTGATAAAACTTGTGCTGTGTTAAATTGTTGATATCTCATCGCTCCCCAGCTGTCAAAAAAATAATCACCACCATGACTACAGTTCTTATACAGCCTTACAATGTACCTCATTTGTTTTATTTTCTAAACAAGAGCTAATTTCAAACCAGGTTTATCACCATAAAGTCTGTTGGCAGATGAAAAAAGAACCATCGGACAATGACGCTAAGCATGACTGTAGAGGATGACAAAAAGGTGCTGTAGCTGTAGAGGACGCCGGTATTCTCCTTAATCTCTGTTGCACAAACAGGGCTGCACCTGCTCAGGTCCCAGTGGAAACCAGAGGATTCTCACACTGTTCTGCAGCCACAGAGGACCCAGTTCGATACAGTGTGGTGCTTTGTGTCAACGAAAAGAGTTTGACTTCAGGACACATTTGTGAGCTGTACAAGGGAACTGCAGTGTGACTGATGGGGATTTGTAAATCAAGTTTGAATTCTCCACTAGTTAGTGAGGAGTGAGATATAATAAACTCCAGCAGAACAACTATAGACTCAACCTAACTACACAATAACTTATAAACCCGTAGAGGAATTCATAATAGATGATATGGATATTTCAAATATACTACAGTGTCTGATGTGGTTGCATGATCCATCACACCAGTACATTGTCGAGATTTTTACTTTAAAGTTTTATACCCATCCTGAGAACTGTCACGCATGATAATATTATATGTGTCTCGTATATTGTGGGACAGGCTATGTCTCTTAGTTTGTTAGTATTGTTTAATGTCAGATAATTAAGAAACACTGCACTAGCTGGGACTAGGTGTGGACGTGAGAACTGTCCAGACAGACATTGTTATTTGTTGTAAGAAAATGACCACACTTTAAAACAAGCAGTCACTTGTTGATATAATTTGTTTGTTTTGTTTGCCATGCTCAGTTGTTTAAAAAAAGAAATGTGTGAACTGTTTATTACATGTCTGAATAAGAATAGCAAATTACAAAACAAAAATGTCCCCTCATTTATTATTTTCATTTGTTTGTTCATTTAGCCTTTTTCTAAGCAGAGTATTTTTACTGTGTCTTTTAGCTCCATCTGGTGAATGACTCAATAACTGCTGCTTATCTTCAAGAATTCATTCAGGTTCAGTTTACTTAACAGATTTAAAATAGTGTTTAGCCATGCATGGCATAATAACACAGGTATAGAGGAGTTATGAACTTAATGTATAGTTTACACACTAATCAAATCAACCCCTATATTAGTCAATAACCTCGTGTTCCCACACCAAATGAAAATGCAATTGACGTTCAGGTCCTGTTTGTCTAATTCAGCCACCTCAATAAAGACGACTCGTCACTTTAAAGCCAGGATGAATGGGTCTTTTCAGGAGGTGAAATCACAGTCTCAGGCAGAGACAGAGCCTGAGGAGGGGAGGAGGAGAATCAACTTCAGTCATCGCTCCCACCCTTCCCCCATCTGAGGGTCTCGACATCCTGCTTCTGTTGGATGAAGCGCATCAAGTGAAACGAATGGAACAAGAAGGTAACAGCCGGAAAACTGTTCTTGCCTTCAAAATAAAAGCGTGGAGAAAGTGGAAAGTGGGTGCACAGAGGAGATAAGACTAAAAATTAAATCATGATACAGCAAAGATGTCAGGTATATAAACTTGTAACTCTCAGAAGCAGCTGCAAGTATGTCTAATTATTACTGAATGGCCAATCAATATTCATTTACACTCAAGAATAATGCTGGAAATAAGTAAATCTTACATTATAAATAGTTTCTCTTAGTCCTTAACAAGATTTGTGCTGCACAGAAGATCTCCCCGTGTTTTCAAGCAAAGGTACCTTTCACAGTGTCTGGTGATAAAAATCTAAAGAAAATGTGAGGAACAGAAAATGCACTCACAAAAAACAGAGGGTGGAAAAGCCTAAGAATAATAAACTGTAGGGTTATGCATTGTATTGTAATGTACAGTAGTATCATAAGCCTGCTAGAGAAAGGGGAGAAGCACAAACAGCAGGTAAATAAAGCTTTACTGCAGCATTTTCCTCAAACCTCTCCAGGTAAGTGTGGAGTTAAAAGCTTGTAGTGCTACAACATGACCGCCAGAGGGCGCACCCCAATAAAGCCTTTTATTTTCTAAACTGTGACCGGAAGTGCGTTACCATTCCGTGCAGCCTCACAGTTATTATAAGCTAGTTTCTGTGTCATGACTTTAGCTCCGAGTTGCGTTTTCAAACTCCATAATGCGGCGTTACATACGTGCACTCGCGCTGTGCACGGTGTTTGCCGTGTTTTCGGGCTTGTATGTTTACAGTAAGCTTTTCGTTTCGGTCGGAGGAAACGGACCGAAGAGGGTTTTCATCCCACCCAGAGTGCCCGGAGCCGGGCGAGGGGCCGCGGAGAAAACTGGGCCCCAAAGCCCACACTGGTACAATAGGTAGGACTGGATATTCAGGTCTGACGGGGGTACAGCTGGATATAGAATTACATTTCACCTGATAAGCGTGGGTACAGATGGAGGTATTACTGTGTACGGCTCCGGTGATGTATAGGAATGTGACGGTAGTTGACTGAGCCGACGAAATACACTGAATTTAGCCATAACTTTTTATGGCTGAAGTCAGTAATGACATGAAAACAGATGCGACTTCATCTGCTGGTTCTGGGATTAATAAATAAGCCATAGCAGACTGCAATCCTCTGTCCTCACAGGCCAAAGTAGCCCCACATTTAGGCTAATTTTCATTGTAAATTTAAAAGAAAAAACATGAAAGTGAATGGGACGTTTCAGCATGTGAGTACTTGAATATAATCAACTGTTTAATATGATGCAGTTGGGAATCCATTTTTGTTTTAACACTTCTTCCAACCCAGTGAATAAAGGTAAAAAGCGACTGGGGATTCTGCTGCATAATAATCAGGTTATCCATTCATGTTCTGGTTTATGAGAGGGGCAGTTTTCTCTGACCTAAGACAAAGGAAATGAGCAGTTTGTCACATTTAATAAGCTGAAACTAGAGTATATCAGGGTGTCATCTCTTACAGCAGGACAAAGACATGTTGGTGGTAGTAAGTCACACAACTCTGATCTGAGTAAAAGTCATTTATGACTGATGAAACTGTCACATTCTCATATTTCTCACTGTGTGCAGTGAAATGCAGGGTTGGCATTTCATAGAGGATTTGTTAAAATGGCATAAACCTGATGTAAACACGTCCTCTGATCTGATCTAACGTGTGTTTGTAAGTAAACCATGCAGCATTTCACATTTAGTGCCGTGGAGGTGTTTTAATTTGAAAATGTGGTAGCTTCACTTGTTATAATATCTGTCTGCATGTCTCCATTGTCTCCCTCAGGTACATCATGCGTCAGCGCGGTCAGGTGGAGGCTGGCGGCGGTGGCGGCGTTCCGAGCAGACCTGAGCCTCCCATGCACCTGGCCGTGGTGGCCTGTGGGGAGAGGCTGGAGGAGACTCTCACCATGATCAAGTCTGCAGTGCTTTTCAGCATCAAACGCCTCTACCTGCACATCTTTGCTGAAGATCAGCTACACGCCAACTTCATGGAAGCTGTGAGTAGGAAATATTTGGGATAAACTGACGACTGTTGACCACGTCCTGTTTTGTTGTAGCAATTTAACACGCTGTCTTTGTTCCAGCTGGAGTCGTGGCCTGGCTTTATTCGCTCCAGGTTCAACTACACAGTCTACTCCATCAGCTTCCCCAGTGAGAACGCAGCCGAATGGAAGAAACTCTTCAAACCCTGCGCTTCTCAGAGGCTCTTTTTACCCGTGAGTTTCACGTAGACTAAATTGGACACAGACACCATTCAGAACACTGGAGATAATCCACATTATTTCCATATTCTAAGTAATAAATGTCTGTGTTTGGATTTACACAGTTGATCCTAAAGGACGTCGACTCGATCGTGTACGTCGACTCGGACATCCTCTTCCTTCAGCCTGTAGACCGACTGTGGGCGTTCCTGTCGCAGTTTAATTCCTCTCAGCTGGCGGCCATGGCCCCCGAGCACGAGGAGCCCCGCATCGCCTGGTACAACCGCTTTGCCCGCCACCCCTTCTACGGCAGGACGGGCATCAACTCGGGGGTCATGCTCATGAACATGACGAGGATGAGGAGCACGTTCTTTAAGGTAGAGCTGGGTGTAGTGAACACGTGTGCAGTGGGGATTTCTTTAGTTAGTGATGTTTGGTTTAGTGTGCACCACCTTTACTGGCCACAAGATGTCGTCCTCCTGCTGCAGTTGATGCCACTAAGGACTCTATCAGATCCCCAACACTTATACACTATGATATCTGCACACTGCAGAGATAGTCTATTTGACTTGTTAATACTTGTGTGTGTGTTTTAACAGAACGATATGACATCTGTGGGGCTGCGCTGGGAGGAGCTGCTGATGCCTTTACTCCAGAAATACAAACTCAACATAACCTGGGGTGACCAGGACCTTCTCAACATTATTTTCCATCACAACCCTGGTAAGGAAACGCTTTGCTCGACTCGAAGAGGAAGTACTTTTGATTGTCCAGTGTTAGCACATCATACCTGTATAAGTCTCCAGGATGCCTGCTTCGTTACACTGATTCAATAACTTAAGTGTTTGTGTGTATTTGTTTTCCAGAGTCGCTGCTGGAGTTTCCGTGCCAGTGGAATTATCGTCCAGATCACTGTATCTATGGCAGTAACTGTGCCTCGGCTGAGGAGGACGGCGTCTACGTACTGCACGGAAACAGAGGGGTTTACCACGACCACAAGCAACCCGCCTTCAGAGCTGTTTACGAGGCCATACGACAGGTGGGCGTGCCTCTGTGTGTTCATGTCAGTAAAACTTGAGTGCACTATTCCATATTTAATCCCTGCAAATTCAATATCCATCACAGATCTCTTCTCATTTTCTTCTGCACATTCCTCCGTGCTCAGCCAGGATATGGATTGAACCTGGAGGGATTTATTTTCTGCTCAGATCAGAAAAAGTAGCTGTAAAATACAGAACTCGAAACATTAAAATGGGCTACACTGCTATCAGATTTATATGGTTTAGTGTTATCTAATAAAAACTGCACTGCTGTTAATAACTTTTCATAGTTCGTTTTAATCACTTTATCACATGCTTGTCCACACCTGAAACCAATGGTTTAATGTTTTTTGACAGTTTGGTGACTGATTTTATTATTGAGATTAAATTAAGACAAGACATTTAATCAAGATATGTGCAGTGTGTCAAATAAAATAACCAAAAGTGGCAATCTGAAATATTAAACTGCTGGGAAAAAAGTCAGGTTTTAGTGTCTGTCCTAAAAAGGACTTGTACCCGACTTCTATTTCTCAACAACCCACATCAATTATTCAGGCAGATTTTGATGGTAGAAGGGGAAAAGTAAAGGCAGCCCATCATGTGTAGAGGATGTAACTTCTTTCCCCACTGGAAACACTTGTGTTCTTGTTAAAGCACCACTTTACTGCATCACCATTTTCTTTTCTTGTAACTGCCCCTCACTAAAATGGTGACTACTCTCAGGTACATAAAAGGTTAAATAAGGAATGCTGAACCTTTTCAAAGTGTTGTAGGTGTAATTTAGTGCAACATCTGATGGGAGACGCCCTTTTACAACCTCAGCGACACACCTCCTCTCCTCCACTGCCCCGTTTCTTTACCTTCCTAGATGAGCTTTCGGATTGGTGTTGACCCTAATGGATGTTCGAAAGTGTCGGTGACATCAGATTGTCTGCGCTGAAACACACAAATCTCCACCACAGGCAGAAGGTTGGAGTGAGCGCTAATTTCCCCCTTGAGGATGTTTATGTGTTGTTTACCACCAGGGTAATGATATTGACGACAGGAGTGGCATTTGCGTAATGAAGCCATCAGTGTTCACTGTCTCATTGCTTTCCTTAACAAACTATTGAGCATAGACCAGAGCGATGGCTGATCCATACCTTATCCATAGCCTGCAGTTAAGACTGTGGCTTTATACGACAGGATCAATTATGGCAGTCGACACGTGTACCTGTGCTGAATCTGCTGGCACAAGTGAGTCTAAAACCCCAACTCAAAAGGGCAGAGTGTGCATGAAAACTCAGTTTTTCCAATAGCCTATGTAGGTATTGATGCTTTCATAGATATGCCATTAAGTCTGGTTTGCCAGGAGGATGGAGGAGATTGATCCTCCGTGTTTAATCTCATGGACAGACAATTTAATCTGTTTCAGCTTGTTCATCTGCAGCAGAACCTCAGGCTCTCTGTGTAGAGTTATGGAGGGAATAACTATAGGGCAGTACCACATCGGCAGCTCAGTAAAAGTGAGATGATTCAGAAAACTGTTCCGGGAAAGAGGACTCGAATACAGACTCACAAGGGTGAGGTGGACAAGCAAAGGAGTCTGTTTTGTTCTCTTTTGCTCAGGTTTCTTAAACTCTTCCCCATCTAATATGAAAGTTTGCATAAGTACAACACAAACTTCCACAGAAAGCAAACAAAACGAAAAGAACAAACAGGGAGGATTTCTGAAAGAAGAAGCTTCTGAAAAGCTGAGGCAACAAAGAGTCTAGCAGAAAGGTAGACACTGCCTGGAGAGCACGTATATACTGGGGCTGATTACCAATGTGGAGTAGGTGTGTAGTCAGGTGACCAATCAGGTGTGAGGTGGGAAAACACACCAAGGACACCTAGAGCACAGAGCACAACAGTTTGACTTGTAGGAAAAGCACAGGTGTTACTGATAACATTGATTACGAAGAAGCCCGGACAGTTGTTACTCCTCCACTGAATAAAGTGAAAAAACACGTCAACCCCCAACAAAAATCCTTTGTTTTTCTCAGTATGCAACATTTTGCTTTGAAGCAAGAAGTGTGGCAGTGTAATAGTCCTGTTTGCTGATCTTTTATTAGTTTAATGAAACACCCATCCCAGATGCTGAAACATTGCTAAAGTCATATATCAAGCAAAGATGTTTCTGTTTGTACAAATGAATAAAGTGGTGATTAATGTAAATCACCGTCCATGTCCTGTGTCCTCACACAAAGAAACTGGACTAGAAACAGCAGCGCTCCTCCCTGTCTGTCTGCCTGTCTGTGTCTCGAGCAGACCACAGCAGTCTGTCCGTCATAAAGCATCTCCTCCCTCCCTCCACTGCAAAAAGGCAGAGCCCAGGAAGCAGCAGTTAAATTTTACAGCTGATGGTACATTTAGAGTTGGAGCCTGCACACCAACAGTGCCCCATCAGCCACACAAAATCAATACGCCAACTGTAAATGCAGCTTTATGACCGATGTGTGTGTGTGTGTGCGCACATGCTCATAAAAACACCATTCTCTTTGTGACCCAATATCAGGGACCCAACTGCAAGCAAATGAGCTGGCATAAAAAATGGTAATTCCCCTTTGATTTCCTCGGAGCATTGTAAAGGCTCCTTCATTATTGGGAAGACATGAAATTTCTTCTGTAATCCCCGGTTATCACCGGACGGTAAGCCTATAGCATAAAACTGATTCCACAACAACGTGGACCGCTTTTATGTTTTTGCCCGGCTGACCGTGGAGCCCCATCTGAGTTCAGCTTGCCTTGCGGATTTAGTTTTTAATTTATCCAGGGAAAGATATCTTTCAAGCCTGAATGCTGCCCAGAGCACCACTTTGCTTACTAACTGAGGGAATCTGATCAATTTCACTGCAACAGCAGGGGGGTTGAGAGCCGGCCTCAGGGGTGTTTTGACAGCTGCTCGTTTTAAGTTTCCAGGCCTGCTCCTACCACCACTCACAGAGCTCAGGAGCAAAGACGTCGAGATGGTCGAGGCTCGATGACGCAGAGGGCCTCAGAGGAGCACTGAGCCGAACTCAAATCTGAGAAGATGACGCAGGATGAACTTCGGCTTGAAATCCTGGAGCTGCAGCAAACGATGCAAAATGACTTGAGGAACCAGGAGGAGGACTTCCTGCTGCAACACAAGAAGCTTTTCTCTTCTTTTAAGGACCAGAGGGAGGAGATCTGCCCACTGAGCACCAGCTACCCCTCTCTCAGTTAGATGGATTTTAAGTTTGCTACATGTGTGATTCTTCATGAAATCCAAAACACGACATCTGTCAAACAATGTGTTCTTTCATCTTTTAGATGAAACCATCTGAGCAATTTTAAAAACAATACATCACATCAAATCTAACCAATGACTTGTTTTGTCATTCCAGTACTCATTTGGCACAGACCCAGTGACTGCTTTGTTGGATCCTCTAGAGGAGGAGCTGCTGAAGACAACACACACTTATTGTGGTAAATCCCACACACTCTTCACAAAGAGACTGGCACACAGCCTGGTAAATATCAACAGGAAGGCTCCACGTGGACGATGACAGAAATGAAATATGAGATGGGATGGAGGCCAAAAGGATTTTTACAATTTGCTGTTTTTGAGCGAGAAATCTGAGTCTGAACTTGTGATCTTGTAAGCCGACTGAAGCTAGCCTGCTTTGAATGGCAGGGTTTTTTGACTGATAAACAAAAAATGCAACCACAAAGACCTGGTTAACAAGTTGTTAACTGGCAGACTGTTCAAAAACAATGAACGTATCACTCTGACACTGGAATGCGTGGAGTTGTTTTGCTAACTTTGGTGAACAGTTGCGTAATGCTCACTGGCCAGATTTCCATCCAAATGTTGCGCAAATTTGAGCCGAATTTCAAGAAAGTCTGAAAAAGAAAATACAAATTAATGCACATTCCCATCCACTAGCATTATGGAAATACCAGGAGTTAGCTCACCGATACAAGTGGCAGGTGGCGCTGATTCTCCAGTCATTTGTTTCATGTATTAATTTGACGAACATTATTATACTGCCACCATTTTTCATCTCCTCAGTGCAGCAGAATTTTTCATGTATGTCTTGATTTGTTTGCTAAGTTTGTTTCCATTGCACTTAGTCACATTTTACTTTTAGCATTGCAACAACATCTCCACCTCAGTGAAGCATGAGAACGCTTTCTGCGATATTGTGAGATTTTTCTAAATGTCCTGTTTCCACTCGAGAGACTGAGACCAGTAACTGTTCACCTCCTGTAAGTTCCTCTTGATAAGGGTGTGATGTGAATGCCTGAAATCTACTGTAAATGTAGTGTAGGCCAGTTCTAGCACAACACTAAATATAGCAGTCGTACTGAACTTTGCTGCTAATGTATATATGGATTTTTTTTTATTATGACACTTTTATGTTTTACAACTGGGGATTTTTTTTTAACCAACAAGCATCTAGTCTCTTCCTCGTAATAATTTTCTGACTGAAGGTGCGACAGAAACGTAAAAGTTTGACTTTCCATATTGGAGAATTTATTAAACCCTGTGAAACACTCTTATTAAAAGAGACAAACCATATCAGAACAGGACAAAAGGCGTTCTGCAGGGCCTGTGTTTTGAGAGATGTGTGCACTGGACCACTTTTTCTGCCTTCAGAAACCACTCAGTAACATGGAGGAACAGTCATTTAAGAGAAATGAGGGTGAAGTCATATTATTTGAATGTTCAGACATCAGTGCAGAGTGATTATGCAAATTCATTCTCCATTTATTTTCTAAGATGGCAGAGGTGGAGCGTATGAATCCTCTGTTGGAGCCTGGGTAAACATTAGATCTGTTCTTTGTTATTTTCTATGTTACACAGGTTACCTTGACCTGGAGTGGTACAATGTCAGTTTTACAGTCTCTGTTTTTGTGACTCTACACAGCAGTTTGTTTTTATTACTCAACAGTTAACTCTCATACATTTCATGTGTTGCTGAATAATTAGATATTATGTTCTCCTTTATAAAAGGATGTGTTGTGTCAATCTAGACACGTAGATGTACTGAGTATAACTGGCAAACATTAGCATACAAAAACAAATGCTAATTAACATGTGAATAAGCTACAAGTTCTCTCCTGATGCCAAAGTTTATGTTTTACTACTATAATTGTGGTTTTTGCACCGCTGAATGTATTTTAAACACAAAGGGTTGAAATGTTAAATAATGTTACAACTGTCAGTGCTTACATTAGGTTGTAAAATAAGGATATCCTTTGTGACTTACTTATGTTTACTTGTTCATATGTCACTGCGTTAAAAATGAAATTGCAGTGTCTTTTTTTTTTTTTACATTAAAGATCATTTCAGTTTTGTAGAATTTGTGTAGCAGTGTGTTACATTTAACCACCAGAGGGTAGCATTTTTTCATATGTCCACTGGTGCTTTTTTAAAATAAATGAGTATTTGATTTGAGGAAGGAAAGAAGTATTTCAGAAACCAAAAGCTAAGCATTTTATGATCTTGGAATTAATATTACTGCTATTATTTTCACATTGTTTACCTCTGAGATTTAGTAACAGGGGATTTACATCAGCTTGGATCAGGCAAACCCACTCTTTTTACTAGTACAAGGCATCTTTGTTAGTTTATTCTGGAAGGATCTAACTTGAAGAAGATTGATCTGATGTTTCTATCGCCTTCTTGGGCAGATCAATGGACTTGCCAATAATCTATGACCAGCCCACCCGAGATGCTGCGCCATATCTGCTTCAGCTCTGGGGTGCTCATAAAGTGTAAGTGATGGACCAATAACGCAGCCGTATAGATGCCTGTCAGTGACGCTGCGTGGCATTGACTATGGGGAATGCGTTTATGCTTATTCCCATTAGGTGGGGGATATAACCATCTGTTTATGGTTCCGGAGCTAGTTTGATTTATTGCCCCAGAAATATCCTTCATTCATCACTATA
Organism: Lates japonicus; assembly: GCA_033238685.1. Lineage (NCBI taxonomy): Eukaryota > Metazoa > Chordata > Actinopteri > Centropomidae > Lates > Lates japonicus. The sequence continues at coordinate 931,221 of BRZM01000058.1, forward strand.
TATCGTTATGAGAGCTTATCAATTACCTTTATTGACCTGTGTCCTTAAATGCAACATGTAACAGGCCAGGTCCCCGGGGAGGGAGAGACAATGGCTCGAATTGAGCACCATGTTGAAAAATTCAATATCGTCCATCCTCCATGGTTTCATTTTCCTGAAACTACATGTTTTATGTTGTAATAAATAACTCTGATTTTATTTCTTTTGTGCCGTCACGGCTGGAAAGGGAAACTACTTAAATAAATATGTGACCTCCAGCGTTTAGAGTGGGTCAGAGTGGAAGATGAGGGATAATTAAATGCACATCTGTACGAACGTCTATGTTTTTGATGGACAAAAAAAGAGACAGAAATATATATATATATAAATACAGGTAAGGTTGGCCATTTTCTCCCCATTGTAACAGGACAAAATGTTGAAGAGGAGAGATGAGTGCATAGTGGGGAGACAGAGAAAAGGCTGATGGAGTGTGTTGGTGATGAAAGAAAAGAACAAGGCTGTTATAGCCAATATGGCAATTAGGGCACTTTGCTGCCTCAGAGCTCCATCCTTTGGATATTGCTCGCCTGAAAACAGAGCTGAACCTCAAAACTGTGTCACCAAAAGAAAACAAACAGAGAGAGAAATAAAACATATTTCAGGTATGTGTACCATTTTGGTGGAAGTACAGTGTAGCAGTGAATGAATAGTGGGCTAATTATGAAGTGTATTTACAAATGAAATGTGGTAAACAGGCGCTAATATAAAGAGAAATCTGAACTGGATCAGTGCCACAAAACACTTAAGTACAGTGAAGCTTTAAGGTGAATTCTACGTTTTGATATAAGATAGAAATCTAGCATATTTATATCATCACTGGCTTTCCTGCTAATCAATCACTTGCTAAAAATTTGGCGGCAGCACAATTAGCTGTAGACACATTCACATATTTAGACATTCAGCAGACAAGGAGCAACATTAACATATATTTTAAGCCATGTTTCTAGCCACTGGACGATTTAAAGTCCAGTATTCACTCTTTCAGCCTTGTTTTGATCTTCATCTAGTTGCCAACACTGTGCTTTTTGATTCTAGACATGTGGCGTACATTCCTTTATCAGAGGCTAACTGATGTGGCTGGAAATGACCCCAATGAGAGCCGTGAGAGTCAACCAAAACAGTAAAGTTGCAGGCCATAAAACCAATGAGCTTGAAAATGCTAAAACTATACACAGGGCTGAGTGAAAATGCAGAATCTGGTTGTAATTCTCTGGGTTCACCCTTCACATTATGCATTGTAATTTGAGCGATTGTTCAAATAAATATATTGAGAAAACTAAGAAACCCTGTATAAGAATACCTTGTTAGAAAGTTTCAATACAGGCTCTGTGAGCTTTGGCTGTGCTGGTATATATTTGTCATTTATACTGAGTACACTTTGATCTAAGTTCCACTTATTCATAAGGTTTGCCATATAGATAGACAAGACAGCGTCTAATTTTGACAGCTTGAATCTAACACACATACAGTATATGGTTGCATAAAGAACATGTTCAAACGTCTACACCCACAACCAGCAGAATTAGGTGGAGCTGCACCACACACATATGACTTCTGCTCCGCACGTTTGAGCATGTATGTCATATCATACTCCTAGACTGCACAGCAGGGGGTCATTTACATGTTGTAATAGGGTCTACATATCACTGCTGTAGGAGATGAGAGAGAGAGAGGCACACAGGCCTGAATGTTCCCCACAAACAGAATGTCATGTTCGGAGCCTCTTATTTACATGTGTGCGACTCCAGGGTACGTTTGATGCCCAGTGAGATGGAATATGACATATTTGCTCACACTGACATTGAATTTACTTGCAGAGATTCACTCATATGTCATGTAAATAGAAAGAAAGACAGAGAGGAATGACATTATATATATTTTAGCAGATTGGCTTGTTTACTTCACAGCTTATTTTCTGTGTGTGTGTGTTTGTCAGATTCGACACGACAAACGCCACGAAGCCAAGCCAAAGCAATGTCTGTCCAGCTCTCTGTGAAATCCTCTGTGAAATCTCGCTGCATTCAAGGGAGCCAGCGCTCAGGAATCTCCCACCAATATCAGGCTGTCTGCCAAATGTGGCCCTCGTCCTTGTTTTTGTCCTCATCACTTTGTATGCATGTTTTCTTTCTTACTTCCTTTTCATCCTTTCCATTTTACCCCTTTATCCCCTGTCCTGCCTTTTCTTCTTCTATTCCTAAATTCCTGTCTTTTTGAGTTATTTCTACAAGAATCCACCTTTGAAATCCACCTCAGTGTCTGACCCAGTTTCTCATGCCTTATTTCTTCCTTTGCTGCACCCATCAGAGGGCACACAAACTTCCAAAGACAGAGCACACTGTGAATACAAAAATACCCAATGTGCTCATCAAACATGCTCATATTTTCTTCTTCTTCTTTTTCTGTTCAAGAAACGGCAACAGAATGTTTTCAAAGACAGACTGTGTTGCAGAAGTTCTCACCTCTAAACATTTCAAGAACGCCAGTGTGAATATGTGCATACTTAGAAATGCTAGCCTTGGGGATATGGGCTCCCTCCCTTTGTACTAGACCGCAGGCACACATGAGAGCCAAAACAAGGCTGCTACAATAAGACGAATGCATCCAAGGACAATAAGAAGACATTATCGTCTTTTCAAGTACGTGAGGTTGTTGAATTGCTGCTCACGATAAAATGGCATGTTCAGTGGGGTTTTGAAGTGGTTCGAGCACCTGGATTTGCTAAATATAAAAGCTAGCAACAGCTCCATGATTCTCCATGGAGGATTAGTCGCTTCTGTTTTAAAGGAAAAGTTTGGGAAATATGCCTATTCGGCTTCTTCCTGGGAATTAGATGAGATCTTATCTGAACTGGAATTATGGAGTTACCACTAGCAGCTGGCTAACTTAGCTTATGTATTAGCTTGAATAATGTTTACACATTGGCTTTTGTTTAGATAAAACTGTTTTATTTAAACAAAAACAAAGCTAACACCATTTATTTGTTTACATAAAATGAGTTAGTAAGCTTTAGAGGTGTTTTTACTTTTGGACTGAGCCAGGCTAGCTGTCTCTAGCTAGCTGATTAAATTGTTCCCAATGGTCTCTTCCCTTCATCTCATAGCTTTCCTCTTGTTTTGCTACTTCTAATACGTCTGTTTATGTTAGAGCTTTTATCCAATCAGATTTCAGCACCGTGTTGCCAGGGTAACGGAAATCTGCGTCGAGGCCTGTTGCCTCGTGGATTCTTTAACCAATCAGATTTTGAGGTAGGGAGACCTATGACGTCGACATTTTCATGTCATTTGATTGGATGGTCAGAGTTCGTACTGGTCAGAGCTAGCAAACCGCGTCTATAGCTGCTAGCGCAAGCTAAAACATGTTAGCGTAGATTTAAAAGCTGATTTTTCAACCGCCAATGGCTGGACGACGAAGAAGAGTTCAACGGTTCTGTTCTAAAGGTTATCTATGTGTCTCAGTTTCCAACAATAAGTTCTTTTCTGTCGCCATGGAGGCTAACGCTGAAAGTCGAGTCTGCCCGGTCCTACTTCTCGGATAAGTTTTAATTCGCTTTAGGACTGAGAACGTCCGCCCGACAGAGGAAGTTTTTCGATTTGTCTACAAATAACCAGCAGTTTCGGTGAGTAAAATGCATTTTACCTATATTGTTATTTTATTAGTTAATATTGCTGCTTCTGCTGGATATGATGTGTGTGGCTCAGACCTATAGAATCGTGTTAATTGGGTTTTTATAGCATTGCTTCAGTAATGGCATGACATGTCTGTCTGTGATACAAAGTTCGGTTATACTGTGTTTCTGTGTATCGTTGATGGTTTCTATAACATCATAATTACTGTATTAAGAGGTGGGTTAATTCAGGTAGGACACCAGTGAAGGCCCAGGTGTGAAATGCACGGCCCGCCACTGACATGAGCACAACACACATTCACATAGCAAATACATACACACACATCACACTCACACACAGAATCCCATCTGCTCTCCCCTGTCTATAGATCCCATGTAAAACTTGAAGCAGAAGCAGAGGGGGCTCTGAGATAGAGGGGCTGACATCAGAAATGAGAGTGACCCCGCCGCTTTTATATCCCATCGTTCTCTGACCCTCCTCCTCTTTTCTGTGCTGCATCCTCATCACACAACAATAGATTTCCCATTACTGCTTTCTCCTTCACTCCATCCCTCAATCACAGCTCAACAATATTTACTGCCAGAGTGATCTGATTCAGAAAATAACAAACCCTCAGCACACGCCTGTGTATGTGTGTGTGTGTGGTCATACGCATGTGGTGCAAAATCTGTTATAGAAGCATATGTGTGTGTATGAATACATGAGTATGTCTACAGTCGTGTGTGTGGTTTTTAGTGTATAGCTTTATTATATTCCAAAACCCCAGAGCTTATCTTTTCCTTTCTCTTCTTTTTTACCCCACTCTCCACACACTCTCACTCACACACTCAGTTCCCCTGTGAGTTTTTCAATTAAGTAATTACAATGGCAGTGAATAGAGCCTGCCTGGACACTCGCATTCTATTGTAGAAGCACCTGTCCCCCCATAGACAGCAATTACCTGCCAGGCTGGAGGGGAGTTGCAGGCTATTGTCTGAATGCATATATTTGTGTGTGTGTGTGTGTGTCAGTCAGTGACTGTGTCTGTATGTGTCTGCTCAGCCTGTGTGTGTGATGTACATGCATCTAAGCTGGTGTGCACACAGAGTCTTGTGCTTATGTGTATATTTATATGTGTGTATGATGCAAGAAGAGTTTGCCCTTAATTATATTCAGTGACAATGATGGAGGGAGTTTGAATTCATGTTTACTATTATAATGTAAACCTGTTATTCGCTGTGAATATGCAGACTGTATATATTGTATGAGTGAGTACGTGAGCGTCGTGCAGTGGGAGCAGAGCATCGTGATTTTGCCTAGAGGGGCGCAGCAGCAGCTTAGGCTCCGCTGCCGCCTCCGAGCATCACGATCACTGCGCTGTTAAGCACTTTGTTAACGTTTTAGGCCCTGCTTTGGTGTTCCCTCAGCGTGAGCACAGTGTAAGTGGAAAACAGTGAAGAGAAAATTTGGATTGCTTACAGAATGCTTTGAGTGGGGAACAGAAATAGTTGCTACTGAAGTTTGCATATGTATCTGCCCATGAGGGCTGTGCTCAGCAAAAAAGCTACTAATATGCAGTTTATAGAGTTTTGTTTAGATTCATGATTCTTAAAACACCTGCAAAACCATTTTTTGAATATTTCAAGACATTGTTCCCTGCCTTTTACTGATGCATTGCTTCATTTCCTGGTGTGTTTCCAACACCAGCTGTTGGAGTGTGTATTGGAGTGGCAGGAAAAATATTTGGCTCCCCAGTGAAAGTTTTCCCTTTCATAGTTTGCATTAAGGCCTTTCATAATCATTCAGAAATCTATCATAAATAACAATGAAAATAACAGTGTGCTGGCTGAAAAAAATGTTTTGAAGGCAACCACAACAACAGTATTTTTGCTGAACCATAAGTGGAACAGGTTTTGGATAACCCATCAGTTACATGTGAAGTCTCCCCAGACGTACATTTCCGAAAAGGAATCTTTGTGTTTGTGTTTTCCGGTATCACAAACTGGTGGTAGCTATCGGAAAACATGCCCTCAGATACAACCGTATAACAACAGGTTTCACTGATTAGTTTTATTCTTAAAAGAAAACTGTAAAACTCTACAAAGGTGTTAGAGTTGTTCTTGAAAGACACAGTTTATTAAAACCTGCTGTTTCTTAATGCATTTATTGCAAGATGTGAAAGCTTGTGAAATGTGATCCTACTGGTTTTGTGTTGATGTCAGTAAAAATAGAAATCCGGTGTGAAATGTACCGTTTGTATTGTATTGGCTTTGTTTTGAGCACACTTCCATGTAGTCAGAGGTCACAGAATAGATTTTAGACATTTTTATCTAAAGCAGTTTATTATAACAAGAGGAAGTAAAGTGTGGATGACAACACATTAGATTACCATAATTACATTCAGCCAGTAGCACAGAGAAACAGCACTGCAGCACCCTGGAAAATATGCTATGTATTAAATATTTTGACAACCTGTGAGTAACTGTGTTTTTATATATAATAGATGAATGCAAAGAAAAGCTGTGCCAGGAAAAGAGGAAAAGTTTTTGCTCTCCTACAGGCTGCAGCAGCTGCACTCACTTGAGAGGTTGAATTTAGTAAACAGTGATCATGCAGTCTCTAGTCTAGTCTCTGACAACCTGTTGTTCACTCAGGCAGGAGAAGTGTCTTTGTCCAAACTGCACTCCGGTGGATCTTCCGCTGGTGTCTTATTCTTGGCAGCTCCCTGGGGAGTTAATTTACGCCTGCATCCATTTTATAGTGAGCACCTATTGATCTGCCTGGACACACATGTAAGGCTCTAAAGCTCTGTTAAGACAAGGCAAAATGACTGCTACAAATTGACGGGAGCATAACGTGTGTGTGTGTGTGTACGTACATCTTTTCATGCAGTGCTTCACACAGTTTAATTCTTGAACCTCTCAAGGTGGCAAAACACGTCAGTAACACCCTATCACATCTGTTCCCATGGCGATAAGGATCTACTTCGTTAATTAAAACCCTTTTACTTCCCCATTATGTTGTGTGATGGACAGGTTAAAGTGTGAATATTGCCATTAAGGGCTTGCACACGCAAGAAAAAGCAAACATGAATAACATGATCTAATGATGGGACTTATTAAGCGCTCTAAATGCTTCATTGTCTTTCAGTCTGTTTACAGCTTGGTTATATCCCCAGGTAAAAGCAGTGATGCATGGAGATGATTCGCCGTCGTCGTATACGTTCTGTCACTGACTGCTTTGTGGCTCCTAAATGATGTCAGTGGGTAAAATGCAGAGCGACTAATGGTTAGGCATCTTGGCAGAGCTCCAAGTCTCTCTAATCAAATGCATTCAGAGTTTATCAGTGACGTTTATCAGGCTTAGCGCTCTTGATGATCCGGGCGGAGGATGCGAGACAGGATATGAGGCCTGATGGTTGTGATCAATCACTGATAGCATCACACGGGACTAACGAGGTGTTCTAACGCAAGAACACGGAGAAAGGATATAATTGGGAGAACTCATGATTATCTTCCTCAAAGACAGATTCGTACTGTCTGGGGAGACGTGGGAGGGAGGGTGAGAGAGGGAGAAGTGAAAATAAAAGGTCAGTACCAAAACAATGCTAGGTAATGAAGTGTTTAGAAAGACTACAGCTTTACACAGTTTGTCCATCAACAGTCACGTCTTCCTGTCAATAAATCCTTAAGATACAACTGAAACCCTACCTTTTCTCTGTTAGAGGAGAGCATAAAACTAAATTGGAAACAAAATGTTAGTGATTTTCACATAAGATAAAATATACATATATAGCAAACAGCCAGGATTTTAGAAACACAAAGGCTATGGGTTCAAAGTCCTTGAACACGAGGCCACCCCCCAAAAACATCTGTATATTTTTCCTACTGTATATGTATTTCACTGTTTAAATTTTTATAATTTCACTACACAAGTCCAAATTCTCATTTCTAATTCAACTCAATTCAAGTGTAATTCATGTTAAATTGTACAACGTAAAGTCCTTGTCAAGTCCACAGATTCCCAGAGACGGAGTTTGTCCTTGTTGTGAACAACACAGTGGTAGCTATGGCCCTGATAGCAACATAGGAATTAAATTTAACTAAAATGTTGATATAAATAAGGTACACACGATTGTGCAGTGTGCTGGTTGCTATGTTGTTTCATTAGGTGGTTTTTAGGTTTGTTAGTAGCATTGCTGTAGGGATGGTGGGTCTGTCTGTTTGGTCCAGACTAAAATATGGATTTTGAAATAACTGCATGTTAGCATTCTGATATCAGCATTTAGTCCAAACCACTGCTGTGCCTCAAGTCATGGTGAGACAGAAGCTGCAACCTTTGAACTAACAAACAAGAAGAAGAAAAAGAGATTTTGATGTAAATGTACACACTTATTATGCAATAGATAAATAAACAATTAACACAGGAGTATAACTGAGGATGCATTTTTCAATTCACTGTCATAGACTCATTCTTGAAATGAGTAACAGTCAATAGTTATTGATAGGAAATTCCTGTGATTATTATAAGTTGGAATTCTCCTACTTCTGCTTTTTAAAGTGCACATAAGGCACATAAGATGATTTACCTGTTTACTAAACAGAGCAGTCGAGGAAATACCGTTTCTTTTTCTTTTTCTTTAATCTGTCCTTTTGAGACTTTAAAAAACATTGCTTTTTTTCCAAGTCACAAACCAGCAGCAGTGAGGCAGACAGAACCAGCCTCTGGATCCTCCTGCAGAGACGAACATATTAAGGGCACTGCAGCTGCTCAGACAGGCCTCTACTTTGATCTGGGAAAACAGAGAGCCCTCAGAGTTGACAGCTTACGTAAGCAGCAGAACCCGGCCTGTCGCTCACATCAACGCCACTTTGGGGGGAAAAGAAACGGCGCTGTGCTTTCCAGAACGCAGACATGCTGGGAGAAAGACAGGGGTAACAAAGCAAAATAAAAAGACACTGACACACGCGGGTTTTGAAACTGGAACATTTCAATCGACGAGGAATGGTGGAGGGGTCTCGGGCGATTCAAACATAATACAGCAGTCACTGCTGTCAAGGTCATGCACAGCGTGACCGAATCTTCACATGCCGCCGCTCTGATGGTGAAATACAAGTGCAATAGACAGCCTGAACGCTCTGACTGTCCAGCGGAATGATTCTACTTTCTGAGGGCTCATTCATTAAGAGGTTAATGACACGAAATGTGAAATTAATTTAATGTCTAACGGAACATTTCTTGTAAGTGTGTGTTAGGAGGGATGGGCTGTGCTCAGCCATCGGCCTAATGTTCTTCAAAGTCGAGATGAATGGACCCCTCCCTTCTTCAGTGAACTCCATTTCTCCTATACCAATCATAGATATGGGCTGTTGCTTTTTTCCCACAGCCAGATTCAATTTATGGTTTAATTAACATTTTGGTGCCAAAAAGACTGTCATGTCTTCAATGGCACAGCTGCTCAGAGATGTACTGATGGATATCATGAAAATGAAAAAGCACTTAGACTTAGAGATTATTATATTATTTGACTGAGCCACATATGAACTCACATTTGACAGCTGGTGGAAGACTTACTTACTGTCACAGTACTGTGAACTTAAAAAAAAAAAAAACACCCCTCCATTTCTTTGTTCACAAGGGAGTAATAAAAACAGATGGCAACTAAAATGATCCATGTATGCAGTACGACGACGATCTCCAGCCGTAATTTAGCCCGAGCTCGTCGCAGTAATGTTGTGTTTGCAAAGTAGTTAATTCCTTTTTGATTCAGTGCCATCGTAAAAAGACACACTCTTTGCGGAAGTGAACAGTATTTCAGTTGTCAGGCCGGCTACATGCTCACTTTCGGCGCTATGTTGGCCAGCGGTGATTAAAGCTTTAAATTTTGATCAGTGGCGATTGAGGCTCTCGTTACTGGTCAACAGTGATTAAGCTGTCACAGCAAGGCAAGGTCATTTCTGCTTCCTGGTAATGATACACACCGCTTCTCATTTGCTGACGTCTTTTCAATATCTAACGGTAATTACATTGGCAAATTAAAGAAACCAACTTCAGCCAATCTGTTTGTTGACATCAACAGCATGCACCAAATGTACAAAATATTAAGGACAGCGCCGAGTCCTCGTATCTATATTTCCTTTGTTACCAGTACAGAACAGATGACAGGAATGTGTAGTCCTGGAGGCTCAGTCATTATGTTAGGCACTGGAACTGTAAGTTGTCTCAGAGGAGATGAAATGGCAAGAATTTAACAACAAAGTATGAAGGACATCAATAAAAAACATTGACTTTTGTAAAACAAAAATAAATACCACACTCCAGATTGAGCACTTAAGTATAAGTATGCATGGTGGCATGTTTGTAATTGTGATCTACATGTCCAAAACGCTGTGCATTATGGAACTGGTGCACATGCTTCAAGCTTATTGAAGACGGAGGACAGATATAGATTGTTTAGATTTACAGCTCTGCGGAGGAATAATTACATCTTCTAATTGTGCCAAGTCTGAGCTCTCAAGGGAGCAACACTGCTCCAAAAACAAAGAAAGATTAATAATGAAATGATGAGACGTGGACTATCAGAGGATGATGTGCTGGGAGGGGAAGCGATGATTTAAAGATCTGGACAAGCCAAGACTTAATCACTTTATCTGATTGGTATTTGAAGCCATGAATCACAATTAGCCAACATTAAGATCTTTTGGTAGTTATGTGGAGCTCATTTCCAGGATTGGATGCTGCCTGCATGTCAGCCTGAGTTCATTTACTGAAGTGATGGAAATATTTTGAAAATCACCAGAGGAAATATGAGATATAAGGCATAAGCTTTTCATTAAGGATGAAATGTCTCGACATCATTTTACATGGCATTTGCTGTGAGTGGGATTTACACTTCTTATACAAAAGTCTGTAGATCTTTAGGCTGTGGATGGAATTAAATAAATCAGCCCTTGTTTTCACCTTCACTGTTGAAAACAAGTGTTTTTTCTGAGCTTCTGCTTCTGTTGTTGCTTTTTTGTCTTATAATTAATGATTTCCTATCTTTGCAGCATTGTCTGTATCCCTTTGTCTGTCCATGCTAGCCACTGTGTACTGTATCCTCTTGTCTTTGTCTGCTTTAATTATAGCTGAATAGGATACAATGGCCCTTTTAATTGATAGGCCTTTCTCTCAGCTCACAGGTTCTCTATCATTCCCCGCCACAGGTTCTCAAAATGGCTGCCTTTGTACCTTCTTCCTCTGTACCTCAATTATTAACAAACCCAACGGTCGCCCTGGTTACCTGCAGATAAGCAGCTAGGCTAATTCAGTTAGCTTGTTATCTCATCAGTCGGATGGTAAAATGAAAGATGCCAGGAAATCACCTAATTAGCCACTCTGATGTATTGACCCTTTGTAAATATACGATCAGCGGAAAGATTAGCTTGACTACTTTGCTGCTGAAATCCAGGATTAACGATGTATATGTGCTTTTGATTTTTTTTTCACCACCTTTGTAATCTTTTTTTTTTTTTTTTTTTTTTGAATTATTCACATTCTGATCTCCCATTTTTGCTCTCTAGGTGCACAAAAATTCAGACACCCTTTCCATGGAGCCTCTTTAGCATCACCTGGGGTCATTTTGAGGGAACGCTCATCTCGGATTCAGTTTGATAATATGTATATGAAATATTCACACTCCTCTATCTCTCTCTCTAAGCGTTGATTTCTGCATCCTACAGTAAGCTACGAGCTGCCTCTCTGTGGAAGCATGTGTCTGTTATTGGCAGAGGCTCTCGGGGAGATGTATGCTTGTGTGGATGACATCCGGGAATCACTCAGACGAGTATCCTGCTTGACAGTTGCTCACTGCCATCCGATGCCTCTCACCTGAGGCAGAGGCACCGACGTCCTTCAAAACCATCTGCCTGTCTTTCGCTGCTAATTGATTTGTCCTTGGAATGGAGGTGCCTGGGAATGCTTCGGGGAGAATATGTATTTTTGACAGATGCTCGGCACCAGAACGCGTACCGTACATGAAAAAGGGCGGGGTCTTCGAGTGGAAGACGCCTCTGGCACCTTGAGGCGAATTAGTCGTCTTTGTGGTGCGTTGAGTTGTTTAAACAAAGCGGTGGGGAGCTTAATGGCGAGGCGTCTCAGCAATTTTACAGCAGCGATCTGGTTTGTTTTCCTTGTGCTTCAAAGTACATTAAACTCTCTCTCTCTCTCTGTGTACTTCTCTCTTGCCCTCTGGTAGCTCTTCAACTAAGCCAGCACTTTTCACAGTCTTTTGGGATTCATGCCAAAATGCAAGAAAACATTATCACAGGAGGGAGCGGCCCTCCTGCCTTCTTGATACGGCCTGATACAGCTTCAAAAACAGTTTCCCATCATCAGTAGTCAAATGCCCAAGGCATTAAAATCAATACTTTTTTTTGACACAAATAGCATTACTTTTTTTTCCCAGAAAGACCATGAAGGAAATAATTAATGCAGGAAGTGGGTAATTATTCAAAAAGAAAAGGCTGCAAGCCACAAGTCGAATGCCGTTGCCTTTAGTTTGAGGTTAGTGCTCTCAAGGGATTGCTCCAGATCTGATTTTTTTTCCTGCATAATTGCACACTAAACCCCTCACCCCTCCGCCAAGATAACACCTCACCACCCTTAAACTGGCTGAAAATTAGCTGTAAAAATGAAGGTTATTGTCTGCGTGAAGTGCACTTAACAAAAAACTTTATAGGCTGAAGGATGTGCAGAAGTACTGCAGATGGCAGTGATATTCGCAGAACTTCTCTGAGGGGATTTCAGAGAGAGAGGAAACACACAGAATTATTCAGTTATTCTTCTTGTCACAGGCCAGGGTAAACCACAATGTATGATCCATCATCGTCAAAACACGTCTGAAATACTGAGGATATCAAATATTTAATAGCGTCGGCCTCATCGAGCAGCACTTTTAACGAGCAGCAAGTAGAGGGTGTTTGGGGTTACACATGAAGGAACATTTACTCTTAATGTTTTGCTATGAAACCCGCAAAAAGCAGCTTCTGCCGTAGCATTCTGCCCTCATAATTACCATGTAAGCTCCAGTGTGTGGGGCTCAATCTCCTCACGCTGCGGGTGCAGACTTAAACTGCCCACTGATAATTGCTCTGGCTCCGAGGATCTATTCCCCGGTGCTTACATTGACAAGGGGAGCAGCTAATGTACTGGTGTCAGAAAATGTTAAATGCCTACACCAGCAATAAAATGTAATTAAGTTTTTTTCTCCCAACAAAGAGAAGAAGAAACACAAACGTACATTAAATACGAGAAGACAAACAATCCCACCTTTTTAAATGTACATTCTTGAATACTCGGCACCTCACTTTCCCTTTATAAATGCGGTCGTTAACGAGACAAATTGCAAAATGATCACAGAATATATTCAGACACCAGTACATAGTGGGCCTTTAAAAATAGCGCTACTTTACCCAGAAATGCAGAAAAATCATCCCTTGGCCATTTGGAGGCAAGGCACAGCAGTAAAGCGTTTTTAAAGGGCAGGTTTAATCATCTGATCGTAGCTGTGATCGCTTCCCTTCTAACCTAATAATGGCATGTATGTCTGTTGGGGCTGTGCATTGATTCCAGGGAGGCTGTGGGCTACAGAGGAGACGATTAACCATTTGCATTTAGATTGTATGTTGACACACAATATAGACATATGGCCCCGCGATGCAGACATAGGAAGGCAAAAGCAGGCGAGGCGCAGAGGGCCCGGGAGATAGAAGCTGTCTTTGGGGGCCCTTAGTGTGTTTGTGTGTGTACATATGGATGTTTGAACGCAGCTCGTGGTCAAGGTGGTCGGGTGTTAATAACAATGTCTATCTGCCTCCCCCCTAACGGCTTTCCTCGGGTCTTTACCCCTATCAGTGATGAAGGATTGGAGGAGTCATAGTATTAGCTCCACTGCAGCTTATTGCTTATTAGGCTTGGAGATAAATATAAGGGGAATTTAAGGAGGTTCCATCTAGTGAATGGGTGGATTACATGATTATGAGGAGCCCTGTGGCGAGGCTTCGATGCTAGTGGAGGAAAAATCTGAAAATACAGAGTAAACAGAGGAGGGAAGAAAGGAGGACACCTTGAATGTGAACTGATATTGAAGAAATGTGCGGATCTGTGGGCGCTTGTTCTCACCATACTGTGAGTGTCAGTGTTACTGTACTGGCATGTTACTAGCACTATGCCCCAGGCAGAGATGATGGCGCTGTTATATATTGGGATTGTTAAAGGAAATGTGTGTTTTTACAGTAAAAGCTCCACTGTGTCATTCAGTGCTACATAGGAGCTCATTCAGAGTCTGAGAGCTGGGTAGTAAAACTAAAACTAAGAGCTGAGGGGGAAGTGTATAGTTGGCTGATCATTTTCTGTGGGTCTGTCACTACAAACAACTCTTCTCACATTTGATGTGGTCATGTTTGAAGGTGACAGATTCAGAGCTGATGACCCAAAATGGAGACACAAGGCTCAAGCAGTTCAGAGGATTATTCAGAGCTGTAGAAACAACTAAAATTTTCTGACTGGTTGCCAGGTAAAAGTCCACAAAAACACTACTGTACAGGACTGAAACTCAAAACACAGGAGCCAAGCGCATACGCAAGACACTGACAAAGACCAAGGTGGTGGCAGGACTAAATATACACACGGGATAATTAACAACGAGGCACAGGTGGGGCTGGAAAAAGGAGGGAAGTGAGACAAAGACTGGAAGTAAAAACACAAGAGACACACCAAGACCAAGTAACTTCAAAATAAAACAGGAAGTACCAGACAAAGACACCGGAGACACAAGGGGAAGAAACATTATAATGAAACACAAAACAGGAATCAAAGCACATTAGAAACACAAAGATAACTAATATTTTCAGACTAAACCAAGAAGCCAGAGTCATTAAGTTTTAGGGAGGTTAAGACAGAACCATTGTTAATATTAAAAAGAAGAGATTAAAATTTTAAAACCCACACTTCAGCCATTTCATGTAAACCATATTGTACCATTATCCCGCAGAGCTTCTTCCTGGTTCAGCTCTGTTAGCTCACAGTTATCTATCAATGGATGATTTCATTTTAATTTTAATTTCCCAGTACAACTATACATATTATACTACAATAAACTATCTTTTTAATTCTGTGACCTCCAGTTTCACCATGTTCTCATATCTCAGCAAGCAAGTAGTATCCTAAAAACATCTCCATTATATATAAACCAATTGACTTTTAGATCATGAGTCAGTTGTTTTGTTTGAAACTTGTTTTTTCTTGTTTTTTCTTGCACCACAAATCAAACTAGAAGAGCAGTTTCTGGAAGTGCATACACACATTACAAACCCATGTTTGCCTCAGTCATTTCTGCAGCTCATGTGCAGCTGGAGATCCAAACTTTTCCCACTCAGCCTCACTTTGTCAAATGGCAATTACTTATGCGACTGTTACTCCATCAGATCACGACAGGGCCCGCGCCGGCAAATGGAACTGGAATGTGTCAATGCAGCTGGGTGGTGATGGCTTACGTGACAAATCTCCTCATAAAACCGTTCAATCAATCAGCACGTGAAGCAAATGCAACACCTAGAATGTACTGAGTTTGTCTCTGGTTTCTCAGTTGATATTTACAGAGCTCTGCTGTGTGAAACAGTTAATTAGTGTAATCGATCCCAGGGTGTACACTTCTCTGTCATGCCGTCAAGCAGCCTTGGTGTAAAGCTGTTTTTATTGATAGCTCTCAATGTTTTTTGTGTTTTCTTTTTTTCACACCAACTTACTTTCCTCGCTCAGATGAATCTTTTATTGATTCCAACCTTCAAACCTTTGCTGACTTTTTGCTACAAAAGTCTAGAGGTGCACTCAAGGTGTTTGAAAAGTTAGATCCTGTTTTCACCCTCTGACTAAATAAGTCATAAGAAAGAGACAGGACTCAGCAACATAGAGCAGCCCTGTCAGTATGTAACACGTCTTATTCAGAGTATCTACAGTACATGTGTTTTATGTAGGTTTCTGATTGCCTGAGGGCAGTTTGATGGAGGAGAGATGGAAAATGTTTCAGAAATGGCATCATGAATTACTATTCAAATGGATGAATGATGGAAAGTATCAATGGAAAAAGCTACATTTCTGCTCTCAAATGAGAAAGACCTGTGACCCTGAGATTCTCTCCTTCAATCTGACTTCAAGAAGTTTTTTTGTGATTCACTAATGGTCAAGTTATTTTTGGATTTTATCTGGAAAGTGAAGCTGAATTTAAGTGTCAGCACCATGGATAGCACCTTTTCCTATCTCCTTCTCTCTGCGTCGGCCTAAAGTGCTATCCATGGTGCTGATCACCACACCATCAGCTGGTGCAGGGGGAAGCTGTGCACCCTGTGGTCTACCTCAGTCTACCCCATATTGAGCAGCATTTACTGCTTTACTGCTAAATCACCATACTTGAGGCAGAATTGTATAGTGGAGTTTTAAGCAGCCTAATTATTCTCCGTATGATTGCCCCCACTGCCCCCCCCCTCCCACCCCCACCCCCCCAGTGACTTAACTAAAACGTCACAGTGAAGCCTCTCATAAAGCCAGATCAATTACTCTGACTGGGACCTGATTTTTGTCTAATTTCCCGTGTTCATTTTTCACAGCTTCACAGGGACTGTATAAGCAGGGAGCACCATCTGTGCACTTTTGCCCAAACAGAAAAAAAGAAAACATGTCCTCTCCGTGTTTAAGATAATCTCATGGAGGCACTTGTTCTTCTGGAAATCCTCTTGCCACTGAAATCAATTTGCTTTCATCAGGCCTAATGACACTTGGTTAGGGCCTCCATTTCCAAGTAAGCCATTCAGGGAGCTATTCGTGGAGGATGAAGTAACTTGGTGAAAACACTTCAGCATCCAATGATCCATATGGTCAATAGACTTTGGTGGAGCATATCCTAATTGTATCTCTGCTCGTTTTAAAATGGGAAAATTATATGCATTTAACTCAAGTGGCCTATTTATTTAGTTATTTATTCTTTTATTGGTTTTTTTGACTTGTACATGATCCTTTATGCTCCAAAAACCTATGAATTAACAAATCAGTTGCTTTTAATTTTTAATGAGCATGAACACTAAAAAGAAAAATAGTCTCCTATATGTATGCTTTTAGTACAATATTTGAGAAAAGTAATTTGTGGAAAAGCATTTTTTAAGTTGATTCCCCCCAGCATATTCTCAGCACAATACTAAACTACTGAGTCCACTGGGATGCCTGTAGTAAACCACTAATAACTGAGCAAGATAAGGAGCAGTCAGCCAGATCAATAGTTGAGCACATCACTTGCTAATCAAAGCCTTCACCCCACAGGAGCGACTGAAACAGAATATGTTTTTCTCTCAGGATAAACCAGGTGTCAGATCAGTCGGATTATGAAACCAGCTGCAACCAACCGCTATTGTCACTTCTGACACAGAAAAAAGCTACTTGAAAGGGACTGTTTCTAAGCTCTATACTGAAATTACATGTTTTGTACATAGTGTGGCTCCAAAAAATACAAGAAACAAGAAGTGAACTCAGTCATTTTGTAGGAGGTTTCTTTTATTTTTCTCATGTCTTGAAACATTGGATCAAAAATCTTAAATGGAAAGAGCAGCGGTGCTAGAATGCTTCAGAATGTGACTTCATTTTTATCATTTTTTTAATAGAAGCAGCAGCTTGTTTTGAGCATTTTTTTCATTTAATCTTGTTGTTTTTTAAAGGGTTTTATTCAGATTTTTAGAGGTTTATCAGCTAGCCGTAGAGGAACATGTAATAATTCAGATGAAATTAAAAGAACCAAAAGGGAACCATGAGTCGTGCAATATTCTCCAAAACACATACACCCACTGTGCCACACTCGACAAAATCGTAGACAGCTGTTGGCACCTCTCGGTCATATAACAACTACTTCTCCCTCTGCCATCATCATCCCACAGAGGAACAGTTACTGCCTTTTTTGTTCCCGACCACCCCACCTCTTCTGTACGTATTCTGTTCCAATTATCTCAAGTGTTAAATCTGCATTGGGGCTCTGAATGTTTCATATCGCTCATAAAGTACAAGTTGAGCCACCTCTGGTGGTGCTGCTACATCTCCTCACGAGTTTTCATTCTAAAATATCAGCTCTTTATGCTGCGTAGTCTGTGAGTGCAGGCATTTAACAGGCACTTTATGGGGCACTGCCAAAAGGTAGAATCAAACTAACTACTGCAGAAAAATTACAAAAGGTTTTGTATAATGCATAAGTATACAGATATTCAGACAGTACTTCTCATAATCTAAAAATCAACATGATAAAAATTAAAACAGGTACAAAAGTAAATTCTGTTGTGCCATCAATGAAAGTAGTTCAGTAATAGAGGTGACATTTCTGTTTGAAACTGACTGAAGTTCCACAGCAGTAAATCTAGTTGTCCTTCATGGCAAAAAGGCAGTGAAAAAATATCCATTTTGTTAAATAGATTTCTGAGTGAGCCATTAGCGCATAATTGAGGCTATGAATAGAAGTTTAATGAATGGAAAATTATCAGTCATTACCCCACCCTAATCAGTCATTTATTCCGTAATAAGACACAAGTCTTGATTGTGCTGCACAGTATAATACATGACAGGCTTAGCTGTAGTTGGAACAACAAACAACACTGATTGATTAAATCTACATCTGCAGGATGTTCATTCTACAATATGTACAACACAGAGCAAGATGGAGAAGGAGTTTGTACTGCAGATTGTATTTTTCCCACTTTTATTTTTCACGTTTTCCTGTTGTCCCCCCTCCTCACATTAATACAATGAGACACATTCATACCTGGGAGCAACCCAGTATAACCACAGGCTTACACTGTTTACCATTTACCAAATTCACTGGAGCAACTGGGGGTTAATTGCCATGCTCAAGGGCGTCTGAGTGGTAGCTGCTGAGTAGGAGGGACCATTACTCATTGAGCACTGAGGTTTTCCCACAAGGTGTAAAGATTCAAACAAAGACACACTTTAGGCTACATTAATTTCTTCAAGGTGTATAAATTAAATACATGCAATTTCCCACCCATACTGTATCTGTAACACCCCTTGAGCAAAATTTGATCATTACATACCACACAAAAGTTCTGTATTATTCACTGAACATCCAGCATCTTGTATTTCTGGCCTGACAAAATGTCAACAGCAACTGACCATTTGCTAACACCCTCCCACTAACAGTGACTGCTCAGCCAAAGCCCAGTTTGGTTTGAGAGTTGCATATATTTTTACTGCCTTTCCAACAACCAAACATTAGATACTCCCTTCAGCAGCTAATGTTAGCTAGCAGGCTAATTGCTAGGCTGTGGTAGTCAGTGCTGGATACCATCATATTAGCATTTAGGCTAATGTATAATAGCTAGTGTTTTGATTCCCAAACTTAAACATACTGTTTGAAGATGGGATGACAACATAAAAAAAAATCAGCCTGCCACAGCTGACGTTTCAACAGCCAAATCGACTGATGTCGGCTAGAAATCTTCTTAACCACTATGTGACATCCCTTACTCACAGTTATCATTGTAAACTGCCTACGCACCATGAAAGGGAAAGTTTAACAGTTCAGAACAGAACAAGTGTTAATATATATTTAAAGTGATTGGTGAGCAAAGCATTATGAATAAGATCAGCCAAGATTAAATATTTAATCAGTTAAGCCACAGACATGCTGCTTTTCCATATTTTCTTTCTTCTTCTAATAGAGCATCTCCTGAGCATCTCTCAAATGTTGTTTTTATTTATTTTTTATAAAGTAACACTATATACTCTCACACAAGGACACACAGAGTCAACATCCACACACACACACAGAGTGTCACGCACCTCCCATCACAGCATCTAAACCAGCGTCTCAGTAAAGAACACTTGACTTTGTTCCAGTCCCGCTCACTTGCTGCCGCTTCAAAGGCATCATTGGATTAAAGAGAGCCGGGATACCTTTGCTTTTTCATCACTGCAGCTCTGCTCACATCAGCTGTTGGAATTTGAATGAGACAGATCTAGATGAGAAGAATGGTTGACAAGGAGTCAGTTGGAATATGTGGAATCCACATACTCATGTTGATGTTAAGGAATAAACAGCTGTAAAGTTTCTTAGTTTTGTTCTCATGCAAATGTCTTAGTGATAGTTTTTCTATAAATGTCACATCCATCAAAGGAATAGTTTGACATTTTGGGAAATACACTTGTTAGCTTTCTTGCTGAGAGGCAGCTCAGAAGATCGATACCACTTTCATATCTGTCCATTAAATAGACAGATATTTGTGCTAAGCTAAGTTAGCTTAGCACAGACTTCTGTTTTTACATACATTAGACCAACAAGATATATTGTGTTAATTGATGAGATTTAGAGGGACTGTGGACAAATTTTGTCTCCTTTGGACAGGGCTAGGCCAAGCTTTCCCCCCCTGTTGTCAGCCTTTATGCTAAGCTAAGCTAACAGGTTGCTGACTGCAGCTTCATAGCAGCATAGCTTCATAGGAGCATTTCATTTATAATGCTTTACCTCTGCATCTAAAACAAAATCTGCTTAAACTTTAAAGATGTTTTTTTCCTTCGAGAGAGAGAGGAGTGGATTTTCTGTGTTCACTTTATAGTTATGAGACACTGAAGCCAAGGCAGTGCTCCTTTGAACAAGCTTGTTCCATATTCTATAGAGTTATACTGGTCTTGAAAGCCTGTGGCTTGAAAGCAACCTAAGCCTCAACGCCTTAGCATTAAGCCATGTATTTTGGTCATGCCATTGTGCTTCATACATGTATGGAAATCAGAGTCTGTTCCAGGGTAGGCTACCATGCCATGCCACTGGTGTGTGAAAGATCAAGATTTAAAATACATTCAATTATCTTTGCTGTGCACATTGGGATTAATCATTTATAATACTAGGTTGACTGCGACGAATTATTCCTCAGTTCCCATGCCACCTCTGTCATACACATAGAACTGTTTGGATATTATACAGGGAGATGAGTAGCTTTGAGAAAAGTGGGTGCAGTGCTTTACCTGGTTTAATGTTATGCATAAAGGCCCTGGCAATGGGAATGCCAGCCTGATGTCTCTCATTAATTCTTCAGCTCAGTGGGCTGTGGACAGACACAGCAGATTGACAGGGGATGAGGAGACTTCACCGGCATCTCCTTAATGCTTTGAAACTGCAGTATAGTTTAGCTTTGATGCCTCCTATCGCTAAATGGACATGCGCCCCTTTCCTGGTGAGCAGGGTGCACCCATATCCCACCCCCCACACACACTGTCAGTCAGTGCTCCCAGTATGAATACATGAATACTGTAAACTGTAGCGACAGGGTAAATTACTATGTGTGCTATCAAGCCACAAAACATCAAAATGCTTTATGACTTTCTGTGAGTGTGAATATGGAGATCAGGAAGCTTGGTTTGGTGCAGCCTGAAGGCAGGTGTGGTAGTTTTCCAGGTGCAGCAATCACTGCAGTTCCCATTTAATTTTCCCATGTGTTCGATTAAGAATCATTTTCTGTAGCTGTAGCTGATTCCATGGTATCGATCAGTAGCAGCTCTTACCACAAGAATTTTCCCACATTATTTATCTTACAGCCGAGCTGCGTCCTCTCTTGAATTCATTGCCTGACACCAACTCTCACTGCTCACTGAGCCACATTCAAACTGAATCATTGAGAACTTTTGAGCTCTTTCTATTTTCTACAAGTATGTTTTACAACCTGCAAGTGGCCGCAGATCAAAAGTCGGGATCACCAAAGTCATCAGGATACACCCTCTGGGTACCATGCATATATTTTCCAAATGTCATGGCAGTCTATCCAAGAGTTGTAGCTCGAGCACCCCCAACTCTAGTAAGTTGCTCTGGATAAGAGAGTGATGTAAATGTCTGAAATCTACTGTAAATGTAGTGTTTAACACCAAACTCACCAAAAATCACAATTGCCATCCCTAGACTGCTAATGAGGCTAAAAATCATGACATGTGAAGGTAAACACATTCCAGTCACTAATGACAAAAGACAAAAATGTCCATGGGGTGATTACTGACTGAAAGAGAAACATTTTTTATTTTTTTATTTTTATTATTGTTTTATTACAAATATCACCATCAACAAATACTGAAGTGAAGGCCTCTTCAATGAACTTTACAGTGAAAAGCAGCAGGCTTTGGGTTGAAAGGCTGCAATATATGATACATTTTCTTGACAGCGCCCTGGAAAGGTGTCGGCCTTTCAAAGCTAGCCACTTGACGTGAAACATTTATCAGATGAACCATAAAAATTAATTTACAATAAATAGAAATAACAGTAAACAATATAAATATGAGTATATTTAACATTTTTAACATAATTAACATACATATTAAGGGCTGAGGGTTGGCTCAAGATTTCCTTAAGTCATTGATTCAGTTACCCAAGAATTCAGAAACACTTTCATAGATCAGAGTTTTGACTGTAAGTTGAGGTAAAACTGTTTCATAAAGTCCTCCCAGCCCATGACTAATACAAGCCTTCGAGCTGGCATATTGATGTTTTCAGTGCTTCAAAATGAGTGCCCTAAATTTTTCAGACATCTCTGACCCAAGTGACATTATCAACACAATAACGGGAGCGTTTTAAGATGAGATGTTGTCCTTCAGGGATTTCACAAAGTTTCTCATTTCTCTCTGGCCTGGACTGGCAAATAATGCAAGCTACAGTACAATCAAATAGTGTCAGCTGTGACCTTGATAGTTTGGAGATACAAACATAAATAAGAAATAACAATTAAATGTTTACAGTACATTGACATTCAGTGTAAAAAATTCCTTACAAAAAGTTACAAATTGTGAAAAATATTGTATTTTCCCCATTATAAAAAAACGCCACCTTGAACGAGGCAAGTGAAGTCGCTTCATATGCAATGAAACAGAAGAATGGAGAGTATGAAGACACAATACATAGTATACATGAAATTAATGTGTTGGTTCCTCTCTTGAGTGAATCTGTTTGAGCCAACATGCTACCAAACTCGTGCTATCAGAAGCCAGTGCATTACCAAAAAGCCAGTGTAAAAATTGTTAAAAGTCATGTTTTAAATGGCTGACGTTAGCGCTGGCTAATGGACGGCTAATGATAGCGCCGCAGAACTGTTTAAGTTTCTTCAGGAATGCTACAGAAGTCCTCAGCAGTGACATTTTCTTTTAATTTCACAAACCTTTTTTTTTTTTAGACAAAGCAGTAGTTCCTTAAATGCAGGCTACCTGATATTAAAATGTACAGCACTTAATAAGCAGTACTGTATGTGTCCGTCAGACAGTTGTGACAGATAGGAAAGCATTGTGTACTTTAGAGCCCTCAGGTACTCTGGCCCCATGGCTCATCAGCTCCTGGATGGTCATCCAGTTGTCAAGGATCTTTTTGTTTCGTTTCTTCATCATTTTTTTGTGACTGAGCTCTAAGATATTAATCTCCTTCCTGCCCTCAGCTCCACTGGCTGGCCCCTCCTTTAGACACTCAAGGCGGCTCTTTTGCATGAACTCCCTCCTCTTCCTCTGCTCCCTGGCTCGTGCCAAGTGCTGCTTCCTCTCCTCTTTGCTCCAGTAACGGCCCATCTTCATCTCACTCATGGCATCATCATCTGTGGTCATGCCTCCGCTCCTCTCCTCTCGTATCCTTAGCGCCCGCTCCCTTAGGATGCGGTCACGAGCAGGCCTGCGCGCCACGTACCGCGTGCCGTCAGCGCGGACTTTGACCTTCCACTCTAGACGGGGTTCCCCAGGGCGTCCGTTCCGGTGCACGGGATCTCGACAGACACTGAGCAGACTCAGCTGGCTCTGGGAATACTCCAGGGCTGAGTGCTGTTGTAGAAGCTGCATGTAGCTCTGGAACACAGAGAACACTGTTAGAAGTACGGTCATCAAGCAAATCAACGAATGGTTGACACGCCTCTTTTGTATGATACATACCTGGAGTTGCCTGGATCCTCCTTGGCCTTGATAGGGGGTTGTTTGATATGAATACCCATAGGGAAGCCCTCTCCTGGAATCTCTGGTCCTCCCTTTCTTCTCACACCTCTCATCGTCTGCAGGCAGGGCAGGGTCTGATTCAGACCTGGAGGGGTTGCTCTGATCTGGGCTGCTAGAGATAACAGGGCCTGGGTCTGCTGGTCTGCTACGACTGGGTGTACCCTGGGGCTTGGGGATAGGAATGGGGCTGGAGGGTGTGGAAGAGGCCACTCTGAGGTTTTTCTGGTTGGTGATGCTGATGTGTCTTTGCAGAGAGTGGTCAGGAGATCTCTCCATCCCCAGCGGTGTCGACCGTGCACTCTCTGCTGTGTTGTAGGCACTGGAGCTGTCCTTCTCCCTGATCTTATCGCTGTCCGACCTCTCTGGGTATTCGTGGATGTCGGCCAGCCTGCCGTGCCGCTTGTGTCCGTCTTTGGGGCTTCGTCCCGGCGAGCAGGGTGTGGGCTGTGAGGGGTCCAGCTGGTGGGTCTGGCGGAGCTGATGCGCCTGCATGATGCTCTGACACTCCAGCTCAATACTGCGCAGTTCCTCATTTAGCATCCTCAACTCCTGCTCCACCCCTCCCTGTCCACCTACACTATCCTCGCCATCTCCATCCGCTCCTCCCTGCTCAGTGAGGCTGCACTCTATACTGTGTCGAATGGAGTACACCCCACATTCGCCTCCATTTCGGATTTGACACTTGAGCTCCAGAAGTTGCTGGAATCGATTCTCCAAACCTAGGATCCCACCTCCACCATTGCGAATACTGACTACCCCTTCATGGCCTTGGCCTTTGGACAGTGTCCTTTGATTCTGGGTGTCCTGTGGCACTACAGTCCCTTGTCTTGTGTGTGGATGCTCTGCCCGCCATCGATCCCTCAGGCAGTGGGCCGGGCTCCTCCTGTGAAGTCTGGCCAGCAGGGGTTGGTGCTCCGGACTGTCTGTACTGCGTCCAAACCCACTGTCTTGATTATTGGAGGAACAGGTGGCTGTATCTGTCGTCATCTCGTCTTCAGCTTGATGCTGGTGTTTGAAGAGAAATAAAAAAAAAAATTATTCACTTTCAGGAGCTTCTTACGTTCGTTGCTGATCATGATTTGGGTACGTGCAGTGCATTGTGGGAAGGTCAATGATCAGTATTCTTAGAGATTATGCCCATGTTGGACAATTCTGCACCTCACAATGTACATCCAATGCCAACATTTGGTGCCAACACAGGAAGTAGTGTGCCCTCTATGTAATGAGATGTAAAGTAAGGGTGTGGAGGTCAGGGTTATTGATGGATGTATAGCACATCTGACTTTCATGAATAGACCATAGCGCCCTGTCATAGACTTTCTGTAACCTTACCCAAGTGCTTTGGTTGCCTAACCAGACCCATCCCGTAAGCATAGTTTATTTGCCAAAGCTATGATATTTTCCTAACCTTAACCATACCATAGTTGCCATGTGCTGATACCATAGAAAGCTAGAACGTTTGAAACATTGCCAATGAACATAATACAGGGTTTTACAGAATTGTCCAATATGAAAAGGTTGGAAGGTTAGCCTCTCCTTCTTTTTACCCCATCACCTGTCTTCCCCTCTTGTCTTTCCCAGATACCTTTCTGCCTCTTTTTGGACATTCTTGACTCGTTTTGATTCATTTCTCTCAGCTCGCACTCTCACCTCATCTCCCCTGTCAAAGTTATGTTCTTTCTGCTTCCTCCTCTCCTCCAGGATCTGCATCTTCAGCTCCTCCACAAGCTCCTGTTGCTCATCATCCAGCCATACTTCCTCCTCCAGCTGAAATCACAACATCTTGTCAGAAACCTGTCTCTCTCTGCATATGAATGTTTGTGTGAGTGGAAACTCCAGACAATCATGCCATGACAGGTGGAAGGAAAAGAAGAGGCACTTAGCAGGCAGCTGTTGTTATTTGACATGACACAGGTTGTCAAGAGAGGGCAGGGAGCCCGTGTAGGCGTGCCTCTGTGTGTTCACCTGGATTTCTGGTCTTGTCACCAGTAGTATGATGCTCCTTGCTTCTTCACTTGACAACAGGGCAACAGCTTTCTCTCGGTCTTGCACCTCACAGCCATTTATCTGCACGTCAAAGATAAGTATAGATAGTCATGTTAAGAAGAGAGAACTTCTGAGAGAAGTTCTGGCTACATACCAAGAGAGGACAATTTGTCATTTTAATCCTCTATTATCAACCTATTTTGCTCTTCCTCTTTCTCCCACCCTCCATTAGTTTCTTTTCACACTTTCTCTCTTGACCTCTCCATCTGTCTACTCCACTGCCTCTTTTTCCTCCTTTCTGCCATCACTTCTTCCAACTTCATGCATCCGCAGGAAAGGAATGGATCGGCTGCACGCTCCGGTAAGGGGAGTCAATTGCGAGCGCGTATAGTCCGACCTCACGAGAGTCTGCTCTCACCGCACATCCAGACACACAATTAACTGTTCTTTGACAGGTGGCGTTCATCTTTTCCTCACTAGAGTAATGGGGCTGTCAGAGGAAGATAATAGGGCCAGGAGTACAGCAGGCCCTGCTCCCCACAATCATTCACAATACTGGGAAACAGAAACACTGCGGTGACAGAATAAAGGTAACTCACAATGCTGTATACAATAAATATGGAAGAGAGGTAATGTCGGTACATTGTTGTTCAGACTTTAGGCAACTTGAGGGCTTAGAGAGAGGACATAACAGTACATTTTGGCCGTATTTTTTATCCATCATTCTTACATTGCAATAATAATCAATCGCTAGGATAATCTTTTTTAGAATTACACTATATTGCTGTACTGGGTGGTGCCCTTATACTGTAAGCATTGTTACAGCTAAAGCCTCCTGAAGTGGGACGCCAGTTGGAAAGAGAGCTCTCCCCATTCTCTGACCCCATTCGTGTTTTTGCATAATGAGAAAGGGCAAGACTGAGACAGAGAGCAGTGCTAGAGATGATGTAGTGCCTGGTGTAACTGCGACTAAGAACTTTAATTTCCCTGGTAAAACGAGGTGATTAAATATACATGCTTGTCCAGACCGGACACACCAGCAGTTTGAATAAAAGATACTCTCTAAAAAGCAGACTGGAGGATCTACATGGACATGTTTTTTCCACGTGGAAAAAATATAAAAAGAGTTACAACTAGACAGAGAGTGGGAAGACATGTCAGAATCCATGTGAGTTCATAATATAACCTGGTGTGAACGTGCTTTGGTCACTAAGATGAAACTACATACCTGTAGAATACGATCTCCTTCCTTGATGCGCCCATCTCTCGCTGCTATGCTGTTCGGTTCCACCTGCACAAAAGGACATGGAAATCAATGCTGACAGCTGGTCATTGTGTAGCTCCGTATTCTCATAAAAACACCACTGATGTACCACTCTTTCACCAGAGCTCTCTCATTTCTGCTGTCAGGAAAGAAGTCGGTTTTTTTTTATTACAGAGAGAAGATACTTATTTTCTCACTGACAACCTCGTATTTTTCATATGATACAGGTTGTTTTTTTTCTCGGTGGTGACGTTTATCAACGCTCCTCATTTATTCCTGTGACTGACACCGAGTGAGGTACCACATAAGTCCTTGACATTACATTACAGAGTGTGGGTGTCATATAAGAGGTATGAAAAGCGAGACAATAGGGAAAAAAAACTAAAACCATAAAAAGCTGCAAGTGTTTATGGTGCAGACGTGATTCTGTTTTGGCTGAACGACTCAACACCTCGTGTTTGAAAATGCATCTCAGTGGATATGCATATAAGCCACAACAACACAATCCTTCAACAGTCATTTGGTAAACTTGCATTGTTGCTCTTGTACTGAGGATCAAGGGAGATGCCAACATGTAGAGAACAAAAACCTTGGTGGAAATTTCTGAAGTCGCACCAATACTATCCGTACATACATTTTAATGAGGGAAATTAGCATTTTTATTCCTTTATCAGACATACAGAAATAGATGTGTTCTGCTTTCACAGTCTGTTGAGGTTCAGAAGGTGTCGGTGTTTGGTTGCTTTGCATTCTAGTCTTGGTGTGGTTCGAGAAGAACAGGTGCACAACCAGAGGAATAGGGAATAGCTGGCAGAGTTCACAGATTTATATACAAGTCATTTTTATAAAGGCTGAGAGGAGCTAAATATACGGCAGGTCGTTGTAATCCTGCCATTTATATCCTTATGGCTGCAGTCTAATCCTCATAGCGGCTCTTACTTCTCACTCCCTCGCCTTTGTGTTCGTAATGGGATTGAAACCGCACCTGGAGTCAGAATAAACATTTTTCTAATTTGGTTCGTGGTGCTTAAAGCCGTCCTAATTCCACCATTCATTCAGGTTTCTCTCAAAAAGTGCAATAATTTGTTTTCAGCTATTTTGCAAGAGGAAGTATTTCATTTTTCTGAGCCACAAATCCTCAGAATGTTAAAAAGAATCTCTGCAGTAAGCTCCCCCTCTTTGTTTTGTGTGTTTGGTATTCAGACAGGGTACACTAAATGTGGAGAATGTGTCATTTAGCACACCGTGGTTGGGAGGGGAAAAAGAAGGTTGTCGCTCAGAGCTAATTAAAACCTTCAATTAAAACACGTTAAAGGAGGAGGAATGTGAATGGCAGGACGGGAATCACATTTCAAACCTGACTTCCTCTGTGGCCATGCGTGGCTCATTCTCAGGCTGATGTTTCACTGGCAAACATTTTCCCCACCTTCCTCCCTAATTCAGTTTGACTTCCTCTCCGCTTCAGTATGTAAAGATGCAAATTCAAATGGGATTTCATGCCATCTTTTAATAACTTCTATCAGACTTCACTGGGGAGAGCTTGTTAATACTCCAGGGGGTTTCTAGGCCACAGTATTTTATTTTACAGAACAGTGGTTGTGTGGCAGGGGGGAACCAATTACCATTGATTCCTCAAAAGAAGAAAACAGTTAAATGTGCTAACAAGGCGTGACTATTTTCTCTGCGCCCACCTGGCTGACATAGATGCCGGTGTCCTCCTCATCGTCGGTCCTGTAGCACAGTGTCAGGCCGAGCTTCTCCTGGCTATTCTGCCTACACAGCTCCACCTCCTATTACACACAAACAAAACCAATGTTATGCTTGTTAGGAGTTTATGCTTTTTTTTCCTTAGTGGAGTGGAGGGATTCCAAAACCGTATCATTTGAAGCATTTCTGTATTGCAGATGAAATGATACCACCCATTGGAGACCAGGCCCAACTTGATTTTTACGCTTTACATTACTGTTGCTAATCACTTTGGGCAAAGAGGATCTATGTTATTTCTACTCATGTACAATATCCAAGTGACCTCAAATGTCTACCTCTCACTCTCTTTGCTACATGTAGTGTTGTTCACTCATAATATTTCTCAGGATTTCTGGACGGGTCTACTGGGCACAGGTCCGGAAGCCCAAAGGGTCAGGAGGACCTGATCCAGAGCCTCTGCCCCCTCCCACAGGAAATTTTCTCTAAATTTTCCCCCGATTTCCTACTGGCTCCCTTTGATCTCTGCTGTGTATAAACGTAATCACATAAAGATAACTCGGGGGTAATCTTTATTAACCCCATGCTGCCAAATTCATTTCAGTGCTGTGAAGTTTTGAAAGGCAGGGTGTGGGATAGAGCATGTGGTAAGATTGACAGGGGAAGTAATTAATTTCTGTGGCATTTAACCCCCTGTGCAGACAGCCCTGACCTTCAAAGGTTGGGGTGTGTTGGGAGTTTATAATATTGTAACACAGTGAACTGGGTTTGACAACCCACACTCCTCACCAGTTTAGTTCACTGGCTGATTTGTACGAACCCTGACAGTGAAATAAGAGCAGCACGCCATGAGATCAGACAGCACTAACGCCTTAATGTCAGCACACGATAGGTGGTACGCCGGGTATTAGTGGATTACTGGAGTCAGTCATTGTGGTGTGACGCTCATTACTGAATGAATCTCCAGTTGCATGGAACTGTGGGCGCTGGAGCTCTAGACGGGCTCAATTAGTGATGATTGGGTCATAATCTGTGCCGCTGTGGAGTTAAAATTATGGCACAGCGGTGACGTCTAAACTAATTTAATGTGGCTTCCAATCACATGCATTGTGACAATTCTTGTCATTGTTTTAAATTAAAAATACCGCATTTACCACATGGTACTAACGTATATGAGAAATAAAGACATATTGACAATAGGTGGCATCCTGTCTTTTAGAGCCACATTAAACATCTGTCAGTAACATTTCAGTCTAATATGCACTTAACAGTTATTTCATGTTTCATTCACAAGAAATTACTGCCAAGCCTGATGTCCATTGACTCATTGTTTCCACATCATTCAGCTGTTACTGTTTTGTCAGGCACAGTGATGATAATTCAGTCAGGAAAAGATTGAAAATGATTCATAATCACAGGTTTCACATTGATATACTTTGTTGTTTGCTATAAAACTTCTTTCACCTTTTTTTCATCTGCTTTGGTCCATGCCAACCAATTTGATTATGATCATTATGGGGGGATGGCTGCCGACAGTGTCACCCCAAACTGTTACTGCTACTGGCAGGATGGGTGACAAAATACTCAGATCTCGGATTTGGTTCAAGACATCTGATTTTTTACAGAAAACCTGCATTACAAATGGGGGAGTGGATTTTTTTCAAGCAGGGAGGGTCTAGCTAGAGTTAGGATCCAGTATCGTTGGCTCTTTAGCAACTAAAAGCCTGACTGTCATGGCCTTTGCTGCATTGATTTGGGCCATTTTGTTTTTTAATCTGTTTCTCTCAAGTTCCCCACTGTTATGAAAGTGCAAAACTAAATTACAGGACTACCTCTTTAACAACAGAGGCACTTACTTTTGAGTTTGTCACTCTCAGTATAAAATAGGATTAAGCTATTCTTTATACTTTTACAGACAAAGCCCAATAACTTTATTTATTTATTTATTTATTTAATTTTGCTTTTGGGGATATCAAAAAAATCCAGTGTCGAGTGTTTGAAGTCTGGCACCCATTGGCAAATAATTAAGACATGTTTATTTTGACTAATTTGGCAAACAGCTAACTGGCTGCTGTCTGGCAGGCTGCTGCCACTTCATTAACCATACTGTGTAACCTGGTGACCAAACAGAGCTTTCATTAAAATCTGACATTATTGAACACTGCTTTGCCTGGGAAGTGGATATAAATATCCTAAACTGTTGAGAATACTATTAACTCATATTTAATAGCAGTATTTTTAGCAACACTTTTGAATTGTGATTGTGATTGGAAATGTTCTATGTTCCGCTGAGAACTTTAATTTTTTGCCGTAACAAACAAAGCATCCGCGTATAAAACTGGCTGCTCTGAAAGCTCAGTCTTGACACGTGCTGTCTGCTACTTGGCGATATTATAGTACGGTAGATTTGGCAGGAGTAGCAGGAGTATTATGACAGCAGGAGTACCCATGTGGACAATCAGTTTGAAGTGAAGCTAAACCTGTCAGTCAGACGTAATGTTGGGTTGAATGGCGGCCCCTATTCTGCTCCATCCAAGAGGAAAGTCATTCATGTTTCAGTTAGATACACATGGGTGGACAGAGGTAAGTGAGGACAGCCGATTAGGTGTGCGTATGTCTGCCAAGTGAGGGTGGGAGTGTAGAGTAAAGCCAACCTTGTTCTTATACTACTGCTATTACCACACACAGGAGAGTGTGCTGTGAGGTATGGCCACAGCTGGCAGCAGAGGAATCCTAATGACCCACAATGCAGTTCACTGAACCAGGGAGTGCCTATTAAACCGGGAAAGACCACAGACACTAGCAGACGTCACCCATCACTGTCACCTAGCGTGACCTCGAGGTCCACTGTCTGACTTGCGTGATACATCTGTTACGACGGAGACACTTGTGGGTGCAGGTCACTGACTGTAAGGGACTCACACAACACAGAATCCTCATCATAATCATCATCACTGTCTTCTTGTGATTTTTATTAGTTTTTCCACTGATTTAGTGAGAGCTTTCTTTTTACCGCATAACATTCACTGCTTCTGCTCAGTGGCTGAAAGGAGCACAGATATTTCTGAAGGACAGTTCATGATGAAAGGGGAACCAACCGCCTGTAAGTGAAGAACATTGATAATTCAAAAGAGAGATCTTTCTTTTGGTACCATTACATGAGCAAATGGCCTTCCCTCTTAAACCCAGGGCCTGTGTGTGGGACACGCTACACAAAACAATCTAAAGAGAGCGAGCCGCTTTGACAAGGGCCTGCCAGTTTTCTTGTATTATTGTGGTAGGCAATTTTTCTTGTATTGTTATGGGACTTGTGAGCCTCATATGTAAGGTCTAGCCTTGGATTATGTCCTGGGATTTTGTATTGCTGACACAACGGTAGCCTCAAATCCCACAGCATCAGTGGGAAAAAAATTAAGCCTATTCAATCTGGGTACAATGGCTTTGAAAGCCACAAGTTTGATCCTTCGTTGGAAAACTGATGCAAAACTGTACCTCATATTCATACTCTTCGGTCCTCTCCACCTCTGCTGGGGTGTTAACCAGGTACTCTGGACATTCATAAAACTCATGCTCCATGGTGTGGATGGAATGACAGCTAGAGAGAAAATGGGAGAAAAGTCTGTTATTGTGTGTTAAATCTCATTACTGAATGCTCTCATATGTATGTTC
Organism: Lates japonicus; assembly: GCA_033238685.1. NCBI lineage: Eukaryota > Metazoa > Chordata > Actinopteri > Centropomidae > Lates > Lates japonicus. The sequence continues at coordinate 963,516 of BRZM01000058.1, forward strand.
CCATTGTATGAAATACCATATTATATTCAGGGGGTCCAGTGCAATGCAAAACAGGGTTGGGTTACATCAGCCATACATTCCAACTAGTAGTAAAACACCACACAATTAACATACTATTGAATATGCAGTGAATATATTTGGTATAATTATTTAAATTTTCCAACTCATAGAGGGACTAAAGGGTAATTGTGCCTCTATCTACCCCAACAGCTGCATCACCAATACACAGCCTGATCATGTTTTTACAACACTGATAAAAAGAAAATAATTTGCTTAATTATTAGGTTTTTAGGGCGTCCTAGCTGTTAATTAAGGTGCCTGAGACCCCCTGGGCATTTTGCACGTGCATGTGACATATATCTTAATAATACTCATCTCATTCTGCAACAAAACTCTGAACAAGCAACATGGACATCAAACGTTCTGCCGTGAAAGCCATGACCTCTGTAAACTGTCACCAGGATAACTGCCTCTGCATAATCATTCACCAACACTGGCAGATTTGTAGTTTTAGAGGACAAATTGATTTCATTTGCTGCCCAGCAGAGCCCTATAAATAGCCACAGAATGGACGCAGTGCCGGAATGCCAGCTCTATCAGTCCATTGGCTTTTAATCGCCCAGCAAAAGCTCCCATTAAAGAAAATGGATGTAGCACACAGAAGCAATTATTGCATGCGACTTCGGCTCTGCATAATGATATCACAGGGACAGAGTACTTAGCTATGCAGGGGATTTCCACTCTATGACACAACCGTGAAATGAAAGAGAACAACATCCAACCTCTCTATGTTGTCTCACTGTGTAGATAGGAGGAGGGCTAACACGTGCATTTTACATAAAGTATTTGCCCTCACCTGTCAGACAACAGGAAGGGGCAGATGTCCGGGACGGGTGGGGTAGCGGGCCGAAGCTTGGCCAGCGCCATGATGTGCTCGAAGGTGATGTCTGTTTGCGTGCAAACGTCCACGACGCACACGTCCTGCGGCGTGCCGCTGTGGTTGTGTGCGACAGCCCCCGTGGCTCTGGTCGGGGTTCGCCGGAGAACCTGGACAACGATGGGGTCTCGCCTGATGGCCTCCACCACTGCCTCGTCATGGTCAACCTTGGAAAAGTCACGAGCATTCACCTGGTGAAACGGAAAGCAAAGAGTCACTGGACTGAGAGATTTTGAGCTTCGTTGGGAAACAACAACACTAATGACGAAAATACAGCGTTCTTTCTGTTCGCTGTTGTAAGTTACGGTGGAAGGACATAAATCATACCCTGTTCCAACATCTACATTTCCTCGTGGCAATGGTAATCATTCTGAACTGTCTCTGAAAAAGAAAGACAAGTCAGAGGAAAGGTGTGCACTCTTATCTTGCCTTTTTTTTTTTAACCGTCATATGTCCAGGGACGATCAGGCAGACATGCATGCTCTTTTCAATAACAATCTGGTTCACATTTACACCTGGGGTCCTCGCAGTACCTTTAAACCAACTACGAGTTAAGTGCTTTGGGCACTTTGCTGGTAATTCTTGATTGAGGGAGCAAATTACATATTCTCCCTTTGTCTCCCTGCACAATACACTTTCCCAGCAGGTTCAGACATTTTAACTGCTGACCAGCTATTCACAAATGTGCTTCCATAACCTTTAGGCAACTGCCAAATTTACGGAGGCTGTATAATGTACTACATTTTCTGAAAGAGGAAAAACTCCCAGAAGCATGCTTTAATGGGCTCATTTAATCTCATTCTGTTTTGCTCCAGTATTCTTTTTCAAATCGGTCCGGCACAGATGCATTATTTACATTGCATTCCTACCATTAAACCCATTAGACATAGAATAATAATACTGATTTAGGCAAATGAGCAGCAAAGTGGGGAGGGGCAGCGGGCGGTAGACCTCGCTCCACTGGGAATATCAGTTTTAGCAAGCAGCACCTACTTAATTTACGAATTTAGAAAAGGTTGTGCCACAAGGGAATTGGTGGAGAATAGGTACGTAAGACGTCATACTGACAGCTGTCAGAAAACACTCAAACATACATACATACTCCGTCCATGGCACCTTGTCACTTTCTTTGACCCAATTACAAAGCCCTCCGTAAGCCTGTGCCTTTGCTCAAGTTCATTTTCAGTCTGTCATACACTGAAATTGACTAATTGCATTGATTTTGTGTGTCAGAGAGAGTCAAGAGTGTTTGTCAAGGGCTTAAAATGTGGAAGCACAGGCCCAATGTCAGCATCATCATTAGGAGAACAGAGAGGAAATATGGAGAGCTACATTCATTTAGTGGCAGAGTGGTTTTCTTTTTGTGATCCCCTGGAATGGAGAACTGGATGTTACCATTACATTGGATTTACACATGATAAATTTGTTGAGATTTTTATGGCACAAGTTGAGAAAGTGTTGCAAAAACTCTGCCCATCAGTACACACCCTATACGGCCATCTGCAGCTATGATGTTTTTAATGGATCAAACCTGTGACCTTTCTTGCTTTGTCACATTTCTGCCACACGACAGCTCTTTCCCACACACATTAACCCCGTTTGTGCGTCTTCGAAAAAGTGTAGAGAAAGTTCCATAACCATTTTTAAGTTGTAATGAGGTCCAGATGGACACATTAATCTCCAATCAGGGCGAATGCTCTGGAAGGCAGGAAGTGATTGTGCGGGTACACCTGCCAGTGTGTTTACCTGCTGTTGTTCCTCCATTCAATCTGCCTGTTGATGAGCTAACTGGGGGCTGATTAATAGCCAGCAGATGTGACAAAGACTGGGGATAATGGCTCAGAACGTGCAGGTTTTATGTGTTTGTGTGCATGACATATTTTGTACATCGTATACACTGAATTTACAAAGCATTAGGGATAATTAAACCACAAATGAGGAGATAAAGAGAAGCAGACTAGTTAGAGGAGGTTTTAAAGAGACAATTGAGGTGTTGATTATGCAGAAAGGTTCAGAAACACTCATTTATGTATTTCTGTTCTTTATTTTCTTAATTTATATTCTGTTTTTATCATAGTCTTCATTAAACCTTAAGGGAAACAGAAATGCATCAATCGATTCTCATACATTTAACAACTGAGAAGTCTTTCTTTGCAATTTCCTATCAATGTCATATTATTGTTTATTCTTGCAAAGACTCCTTCCCCATAGGGATTGTAATTTAATTTAGCCACAGAGTGGGATTTTCCTCTCTGTGTGTAAATGCACAGTAGATATACATGCAGGTGCCATATCTGTGCTGAGACATGTAGGTGTGTAGATTCCATCAATATCGAACAGTAATTCCATTTTTATTACCGGTTCCCTTTCTCACCACTCAACTGCAATCTTCTGACTGAGATGACAGAGAGACAATATCAACTCGTTACATCATCTGATATAACCCATGAAAGCTCCACTAAAAATAGTCTGATAGTCTGAGGTGAGAGGGGGGTCCATGGGGACAGCTGTAATGAACCAACAATCTAGTGCAGCCTTCATACACCTCTCAAGTTAAAGGTTACCACTGCCAATAAAAATGGTTCCCAGTAGCCCTAAACCAAAGCTTCTTGTCCGTCCAAACACTTCCTAAAGGTCAAGGTTCAAAGTGGTGCACTATACAGTCTATGGGGAGGACTGAATATACTGTAGCTTATATGTGTGTGTTACTACTTGAAAATGTCATTTGCTTGTTACCTGTCCACTTTGTATGTCTCTTCATGATACTCTTTTATATATCTATATATGTTAACTGGCTGTTTGAGAAAAAGTTAGGTTAGCATGCTAACACAGTTTGGCTAGTTAGCCAAAAGCCTTAATTTTGTGAATATAAAATAAACATTAAAATGTCACATATCTTGATACCTAATTTATGGACAGTGTGAAGGAATGCAGTATCTAAAAAGAACACAACTTAATACACATTTAAATATGTGATCACAGCGTAGTTACACCACTAACGTTACTCTGCTAACTTAAGCTATTTTAGCGGGACTACTTAAACTACTTTTTCTTCATGTTCGGATTCAGCGAGTGCCTAATTTATGAGACTGAAGCACTAACGTATTGAATAATTAAAATTAAACTGATTTGTGACTTATGAGAAACAGTTAGGAAAAGGTATGTAAATGTATATCTAGCTGAGGCTTGCTCAGGATATCTAACTAGCTAGCTGTAACTTCACATAGATTTCTTAGCTGATAGAATTTCTGTTTTGTAGTTACTGCAAATTAGTTTTTTGTTTTTTTAAAATATATTATTGCAGAAATTAAAAATTTTGTTGCATGACATTTTTTATACAGTCAAACAAATTTCAATACATCATCCTCTGGACTCAGTTTTGACTAAATAGGTATTATTGCATTTTACCTTTGTGTGGAAGAATACTGTTAAGGAAAATAAACCTCCATTAATCATATGTCTCATCCGCTCACTTGGAACTTTTGTGCTCTGGAAAGTCCAGAGGACTATTGCCTTGATATTTCACCTCCTGACTCTAGACAGACTTTTTAAGGTCATGCATATTAGAAATGGTGGGTCTCAGCCATCAGCTATTAATGTAACATTTTACTCCTTGATGCCCTAATTACACACATCATTGACTATGAGGGCTTGCTGGCGGACAATAGTGTGTAAATGGCTGTTATGTGTTAAGAAGGGGTTGAGGCTTTCAGTATGCTCAATAGAAGGCCCATGTTAACCTTTAAATGCGTCTCAGGGTTTTATCAGTGGGCCGCTAAGATGGCTAAATGTTGTTTCCACTTTTGAATACAAACAGGAGCGATAAGGAAAACCCAGAGATTAGAGTGCGTTTGTCTGTGTGTGTTGTGTGTGTGTTATAGGGCGGTACATGTGAATGGATGAGTTTGCTTCTCGGAGATAAGAGCGTGATGGAAACCACTCAACCTCACAGCTAAATCTGACAGATATGGTGTCATTGTGAGCAAATGGACACACACACACACACACAGAGCGTAAACATTACATCAGGTCCCAACAGACTTAAAACAGCTCTACAATGCGGTTGTTTCCATTAACCATGTTTGACTGAATAATGCCAGTATCTCACACTGAATAGGCTTACAATAGACCACGAAACAATAAGCTGCCAAGGAGAGAGAGAGACCCCTCCTATTCAACACGGACCTCGTCCGCCCCTGAGGAGACATGGCGCTCAAACACCACCGGAGAATTGCCTGGATCATGATTTTTCTGAACATCAGCTCAGTACAAGAAAGATTGTTTTTAAATTCATGGAAATTGGCATATTGTGATGAGTGAGAAAGCACAGGTGGCGTGCTCCAGTAACCTGCCAAATCTCATTTCTCTTCTTCCTTTAGCTGCATTGAGATGATTCAGGAGGCCACTCTCATGTGGCGAGGGCTCACTGTCATAAATGTCTCATTTCAATAATAAAAGTCTCAGACACGCAGTATCACCCGAGTGCAGCGGAGGCAAAAGGAGATGATGGTTTCATAAATTTGAGTGGCAGGCTGTGCAACTGGTGGGCTGTGCTCGGTCAGGTGAATCACATTGACCCTTGCCTTGTGCAGGATGAGAACACCATGATGCTATTGATGCATGTGTGACAAGCACAGAGAAAAATAGCAAACAGAACGTGGGGGCTGAGTCTCTTTCCAAAACATTTTAGTATATGTAAGTTAAACATTATTTATCAGCTAAATATCAGCTAAAGTGATTTGAAAATGGACAGTAAAGGGGCTAGAGGCAAATGAATGCAGCTAGTTTGGTTAGCAAGTTGCATTGTGAGTGGTTCTTTATGCAGTTAGCTAGCTGGGGCAGTCTCTGTGTTTACTTCAGATTGAATTCAGAGACAACTTTATTTGGAAAGCTTTTGGAAGCTTGCAGCACTTGTTCTGACACATTGTTATACTGGAGTTTGCTATTCCTGACCCTGTACTCAACAAAGACGGTGGGTGAGAGCGACACATCGTCCATTGTTAGCTAACGGCTCCCAGTAACAGTGTTTATTTCTAATTCTAATTGCTCTGAAAAAAAAGAGACTCTCATACTATCTCTCACTTACTGTACAATTACAACATCTGCCATTTCAAGGGAGTTAGAGAATATCATAGCTTTGATGCAGCTGAAAGCAGCTAAAATATATAATTTGCTACAATCACAGCTTGAAGTGTGATGACTGTCTGGGGTAAATGAATGCTGTTACGCTGTGATATGATTCATTTTGACCTATATTTAGCCACTGAGGATTTACTAAGCATATGAGTCCTACACGTCAGCAAATATATTTCAGTTCGCTTGTAGTTGATCAGAACAACTGGCGTCTTTTAGTGTTGGCAAGTGACCAACTCTGCTGGAGCAGCTGGGGGTGAACTCGGGGGCACCTTTGCATGCTCCCAGACACTGTAGTAGCCGTTCATGTGCATTGTGAGATTGGCGTGAAAAGATTCACCTCATGATTAGAAAAAAACACAGACTCAACTCTAAAAGTGCGTGAGGAGTTGGTGAGATTTCACCTCTGTTTTACATTTTTAGCCAAACATGTTCGTCTTTTCCAATCAGCAACTGTTCACTATGCATCGTAATGCTCTGCTGTTTTACATTTCTGTATCGCACCAATTAATCAAAGTGACAAGGTATTTAATGAGAGGCAATTAGAGTGTTAACCAAAATGCAAATCAGATGGGGGGGAGTATGGGAGAGAGAGAGAGGGAGGGAGATGTGTGTTTGTGTTCATAGTGGCAGTGGTGGCTTGGGCTGTGCATAATGTGTGTGTTTATGAGTGTGTGTGTGTGATAAGCCATGGCAAAGGGTTCAAGGAGATTCCGCTCAGTGCTCTTGATAGGACCCTTATTCACCGAATCGAGTTCAGCACTTCCTGTCTGTGTTTATGTGCTCGTCTACACTTGTGATTGCATCTATGTCCGTGCCTGCGAGTGTGTGTACAAGTTGTAATGAGTGTCCTTCACAGTTTTTCACAGACGTGGGCTCCTGCACAACAGGCGAAAACAACCAATTAGTTCTGCATGGGGACGACCGCATGACAACATGAAACGTGGATTAAATAGCTGCTGCTGGGATGGATGTTAAGTAGCCTGCTCAGGTCAATCCCTTCTACATCACACAACATCTGTATGCAGTAGATTAGACTGTGTTTCCTCTAGGAACGGCTTTTGCCAGCGCTAACTTGTTTTTGCTTTTAGATCTTAGCTTCAGAGGGAGTTAAAGTTTAAAAATTCATGAACTTTAAGCTCAAGTGTAGCATGCTTCGACTGATCTTGTAACAACGGCAGAGGCCAGCGCTTCTCTGCATGTGTGTGTTCAATAATACCTGCTAAAAGTGACAGACTGGTGTACTGTCCTTCAGCTGGTTATCCTGCAGTCAGGCCCCTCATTGTGAAGTGTCTGCAAAGCTGAAGTGTCCTTCAACGAGCTGATCGTACACTGTTACCTCCCCATGGAGGAATAAAACAAAAGATTATCCCTTACATTTCCCAGAACCTTTTCAGAATATCTTCATGATATGCAAACACAAAAATTGATGTTACTACAGTACTGCAGGGTTGAATGCCATTTTGCACCACTGTTCCAGCGATTCCTGTGAAACATGAAATGTTCCATCACCACAGCCTCTCTGTGTCCGTGAAATCAAAGTCAGGATTAATGGACTAACATAATATGTCTAACTTCAATTCTTGTATTATTCTAATATTGTGTAGCACTCAGCAGGTGTACAATTTTCTCAGTGTTGTTCTCTCTCATTTCATTTTTTCCCTCCTTTCTGTGTTGAATTAATTGGACGTCATTACTGAAAACAGGCCACAAAAGTATGTGTTTGTCTCTGTTTTCCCTGAAATGACTCATGGATTTTTTATCTGATCTGATCTTTTATTCCTCTCGTTCTCCTCTCTGCAGAATGTTTTCTTTTCTTTGTCTTGCTGTCTAGGTGTTTTCCACTCTTTTTGTCTGTCACTGTCACTGTAAGTCAGCCTATTTCATTTCAATTCAGTGGGTTAAAAAACAGACACTACATCACTTTCTGTTTCTACCTTTTTGTGTGTGTGTCTCAAGGGTTTTCTCCCCTCTTGCTCTTCATGTCTATCTTTCCCCACCACCAGCAGTAGAAACATCAGCACGCAGACATCAGAGACTGTTGACTTGTGACTGTCATTCCAAGCAGCCATTTCTGATGTAAGTGGGGGGAAATCAAAGGTTATCATCTGTCAGTGAACGCATTAAGAACCATCTCATTTCCTGCTCTTTGTACCACTTCCATATGCAAGGCGGGCTTCCTTTCAATTAGGCCTCATGAATACAGATACTTCCCAGTGGTAAAGCCTTGGAACGAAACATGATTTGTCTTGTATTCTGCTTTTTTGGAATTATAATACGAGTAATTTCTTTTATTCATAACACAGCCACAGTAGGGTATGTTCTAGTGATACTTTCAAGGGAAAAACAACCTCCTTTTGTATTATCCAGTGATGATAAAACTCCAATTAAAACATTCTTTCCTCCAATTTGTACCTGAGTATGCTGTTAGATGAAAAGACAAAAAACCCCATGGCAAAAGTCAAGAGGCATGCTTCACACTACCTAGTTTAATCCACAGTCTTGTTCAGTCTTGTTCAACGTGGACAGTTTTCTTCATTTTCTCTCATAAAATGACTAATGCCCTCTTCCTGGTGGGCTCATACATCATGGCAGGGCCAATGTGTCTGTGTTTAACTAATAGGCTCTGTGTCCTCAAGCAGCCACGGATGGCACGGGTTATGACAAACTGCATCAACAAGACATTCATTACCCTCAACATCCTAGCAACCAAATCACAATTACAGTGATCTGCGAGTGAGCATCCAGCCCCGCTGCCACACTCTTATTCCTCGCACACCATGTCGCCAATGCATAAATTAGCCTTCTTTTGTCACATTGGGGGGGCTGGCGGGTTGAGAATTAGCTCCGTTTGTTTTGCTCGTGAGGAGACGGGGCGGCGCTGACGCTAGATGACTGCAAAACTTCCTTACTGACAAATCAATAGCAGTCACTTTCATTTTCACTCAGCGTGGATCAGTACATATGAATGTGTTTTAACAGCGTGTTTCTGTGTGCACGTTTTTACATTGTGTGTTTGTGTGCATCCATGCAGATAGTTGTCTTGACTGATTAATGTACTTGGCCTGCGCTGTACCAGGACTCTATTGCGCTGTGTCCTCCCCACAGTCATTAGATCACCATTAATCTCTCATCTGCCATTAAAACAACAGCCACTGAGCTGGGCTGAACAATACCATGGCCCTTCCTCCAGCCCCTCGACACATACTAGCAATGAGTTTGAATTAGGCTCTCGGGGGTCACCGATTAGACCCACATATTTCATCCGGACGGCCGAGTTCACAAAGAGGTTACGTGTTACTCCTCTATATGGAGAAAGCTGAACAACATACATTCTCCAGCCAAGCAAGTCAGCAATTCTTGTGCTTTATTTAGCTCTGGCAACAAGACTGCTGATATTCTGTTTCTCTTACTTTCAACAAATTCAAATGTGTATTAATCCGCAGCTGAAAATAGTCCCCTACAAATGCAGGTTGGACTCATTGGCTTTGGTCTTTTCATGGGGTTTCTTGACAGTAAAATAGTCTTAATGGTATTCTGAATTTATGTTATTTATCAAATACTCTAGAACAAATGACTTCCTCTAAATTGTGGCATACAGCATTTTATAGTAAACACTGAACAATTTGTGGTTTACAATTATTGTCTTTGAAGGTTGATCTGGCAGTAGTGGTAGTAGTATTTAATTTATATTTTGATTTATAAACATGTGTTGATGACTGAATACAGCAGCAGCGAATTAGCATAGCCTCCCATTGCTTGAAGCACTTTGTATCCTCATAACTATGGAACAGCAAAACAGGACCAAGCTCATAATCTTTTCTTTAAACTAAGGCAGGAAGTCATTAAGGAATGAGTTATCCTACAGTAGTTTCACCATATATCGGTGTTCATCTTAAAATTAAAACTCCTACATTCAGAGAGGAGACATTCCTACTGGATGAAGTCTTGCTGAGAGAGTCTTTGTTATTCACATGAGCACAGATTTGGTTGAAGGCAAAAAAAGAGCCGGCTCCGGATGCAGGGGCATAATTAGCAAAACATGCTAAAGCTTGGAAAGTGAAAACATTTTGCTGGGGGAGTTGGAAAATAAAAGATTTATGTGCTGCTTTTTGCATAAAATTAAGTCTTGGGTGTGAACTTAACATTTTTTTTCCATCCTCCCACCAAGCCTTTGCTTTTCTCATTTTAAAGTGATATATGTTTATGCTCAGTGGGAGCACCCAAACCATTAGCATTATTCATAGCATGAAGCTTTGTCAGTCTGCCCTTTGGTGGAGAGGAAAAAAGACTTTACACTCCACAAACTGTGTGCGGGCGAGAGGAGCTCCTCCTGCAATAAAAAATACCTTAATCCAAAAGCATGGTTGGTTGGAGACGCACTGTGCTGCAATTTACCCCTCATTCCAACCGCCTCAATCAAGGCTTCAGCTGTATTCATGGTTTCAAACAGCTGAGTATTTGCTTACAGTAAGACTGAGTCAATGGCTAATCACAAACGTTACCAACGTATTATCAGGAGGATGATGATAAGTGACTGCGTTTGGCTAAATCTCAGACGATTGACTCGTTCAATCAGAGCACTGTTTCTCAAAGTGGGTCACAGGCCTAACAAAGCTGTGAAGCATGTTGTAATAATGATAACAAGGACCTGTCTGTCGTGTCCTTGCAAAGTTTTATTTTTGTATCTTACAAGCACGGAATGTAGTGTAACTTTGTTTTATGGCTGCAAAAGCTCTTCAGGGGGAAGCTGAGATGGATATTTGAATATTTACACTGAGACCATGGTTTGTGTCCTGTTGGTTGCCTCTAACCAAGACCAGAAAATTAACCAAGTCACTTTTGTGTCTCAGTCTTGCCAAACTTTAACCAAAGCTTTGGCACATATAAAAACATTCTTATGAGTTATTTTTGTAATGGTGGTTAATTTCCATTTCTGAGAGCACTTACAAGCAGACCTCGTACAAATAGGGGTGTCAGATTGGAAAAATGCTCAATTTTCAATTGTATCGAGTGAGACTGTGTTGTATTATTTTGGACCAGCTGCCTACATGAGTGATCATCCATGCATTCCCCAAACCTAACAAGATTTGAATGAAACTGTACCACAGAAAAGACAATCTAGTCCATTTCCTCAAAAACTAACAACAACAAAGACCCATCCACAGTGCTTCGGCCACTATTCATCCTGAGGGTATTTCCCATATCAACACAAGGCTTATGGTTACACCCCGCGCTAAATGTAATCATCCCCCCTCTACTATGCAGATGGTTTAGTGTTATTCTATCTGTAACTGGACTCGACGCCAGGCTCTGAGTGGGCCTAATGACTCCTAAACCCAAGTTGGTTAAGTGGTAATTCAACACCGTCACCCTGCTGTAACCTGATCTCCCTTTAGACCACCTGGACCCAGGATCCACCCATGTGCGTTCAGAACGCACTTGGCAGTGGCACAACAACAGTCCATTTGCATTTTTAGGCATTTAGCTAACAACCCTGCATGAAGAATTATTTAGCTTTGTCAGTATGCGGTGGAGCAGACGTCATGGTGGCTGTCAGAGAAAAATATCATCACTGACATTACAAGAACTGATCTTTGAAAATAGGTGTAACAGATAACCCCCGTCTCCCTCAAATGATTATGCGTGATGGAGGAATTCTTGGCACCGAGAAAAAAGAGAGGATTCTTTCTCTTTATAGTTTAACTGACATTTGGTCTCAGATGAGAATTGCACCTTTGCTGCCAAAGAACTCATCCAAAGATCTGACTGAGAGAATTTTTATGCTAATGTGAGAGATGTTAGCGGTTTTTATGTCTCAGAAGTTGTGTGTTAGCATTTTACCCCCACACTGGGTAAATGGCTAGGGGTGTTTTTTGGTGCGTTTTTGTTGCACTATGTAGCAGTAAATGCCTGCAATGTATCCATAACAGCTCCAGATGGTTCGTCGTAACATCTGTCTAACCTGACAAAACAGAGCTTGCAGCGTGTGGCCATAAGGTGTATTATTGGGTTATTCTGGCACAAGGTTGGCTTCAAACCGTACAACAGTCACCGGCTGACAGCACACACACTGAGACTAGACAAAATTAGCGTCTCTCTCTGCCACACATGACTGACAGGGCTGTCTCTGTGTCTTCCATCACTATCTTTTCCTTTCCAGGGCCTCTCTGATGCATAGGGCAAATCTGTGGCACCTCTGAAGGTATAGGCTTGTGCCAAAGTGTATTAATGAGTGGGACACGCAGACAGTGACAAACAGGCGGGAGACAGACAGGGGCAGCAGAACGGAACGGACTTGAAACAGTGTCTGGCGACTGATAAGTGATGGGAGGAGGAGGAGGGCGAGACTTTGTGTTTTGGAGAAGGCGAGGTTAAGAGGTTAAAAAAAAATCAGGAAAATTGGGGGATTTAAAAGACTCATAGATAGCATACGACTCGTTTTTCCTCGCACCGGTTCTCGCCCCTTTTGCTTTACTTGTGCTGTCACCCCTTTCTTTCCTACACCTCCTTTTCCTTTCCATTTTACCTCATCCATCTCCACCCCCATCATTCTCTTCCCTCTTTTTCACCCTCTTCTGTCTCCTATCATCGTGGCCAGGCCACTTGGCTGATCGGTGAGTATGGTAATCAGCTAGAGGCTGATAACAACTGATAAGTCCTCTTGTCAGGTGCTAAGAGCTTAAATGACATTTTTACACAGTCGTAAAAAAGGAAAAACACGTCGTAAAAGCTGATGAGTGGATGGACCTTGTGTGATTTTACATGAAAGTAAGCAGCGTGCACAAATAGGCATATCTACCTCTTAACGTTGCCGCACAGTTGTGTGTACCACGCATCATGTTGTGTATCCTTTGCCTTGTTTGGAGGCGAGACAGGAGGTGGGGGTGAGGAGTGTCACTCTGCCCACAGAAAGGGCTTTCATCCTGGCCTTATCAGAGCCAAAGCAGGGGGAGATCGTTGGCTAGTGGAGCGAAACAGCGACTGTTGCTGCTCCCCACACACACACACTCCCTCCATGCCGGACCTGTCTTCCCCTGACTTTGTGATTCCCCCCTCACACATGAACAACACACACACACTCATGCCAGAAAGTGGTGTGTATCTACTGTATGTCTGCTTACAGCCAAGCATACGGATAAACAAAGAAGCTAGACACAGACATCAACGTACAGACTGACAAGACTTCTGTCATCATCTATCACTCATGTCACTCTTTCCTTAAAATACACACTGCAGAGGACCAACAAAAACTATTCCACTATTTTTTATATCTCGCACACACACACACAACAAAAGGATGCTGCTTCCTGCATTAACCTGGCATTAACCTGACGCTGAATAATCACCCATTTCCTGTTTCCATTTTTTTGGCCGGCGCCCAGGAGATGTGCTACCCACGGTGCCGGTGACAGGGCCATATGCACCTCTAAATCATGAGGCATTATCACTGTGCTGTGCTCCAACGAGCAACTATAACCATGATGGAGTACACCAGATGATCTGTACTCAACAGCAGAGTTCATCTCCATAATGCTAGATTAACATTTTTAGGCAGAAATAATCATTACCCAAGTTTATTATTCAGCACGTCTACACACTAAAAGTGTTGTCGGTTTGTTAACAAGAACCTGTTAAACGTCGTTTAAACGTTTGTAGTAAAAGAACTGTAGCTGTCATCTTTTGAAATGATTTTTTCTGTTTTCTTGCAGTTAATAACTCTGAGAGCTGAGAAAACTTTTGATGCTACATTGCTGCCACTGTAGTTAGATTTAAAAACGAGCAATACAAAACTGCCATTCAAAACCACACACAGCAAGTGTGTGTCTTTGAGTGTGTGTGTGTGTGTGAGAGTGAGTGAGCGAGCGAGAGACTTGTCAAGTGGAATTACACTCACAGGTGGAAAGGTCAAACTCGCTGACCCACACAGACAGGCGGACAACTTGTTGGGCCAAAAATTGGAAGAAAAAAATGGAAAGGTCAGTTCATTCAATACTTTGTGCAAAGCTGAAAATCCCTTCACAGAGACAGAGAGGAGAAAATAGTGAGTTCAGGACCAGTGTTGTGCTTTTCTGATAAATGGACAGCTGATGAGTCAGGTGATATCACCTCCCATCATCCCCCCTGTTGGTCATCTGTAGCATGTTTTACAGAGGAAGATTATATTCATCATCATCCCCCAAACCTCTGACTTCTCTTTCATGCTCACTCTTGGATCACAGGAATAGTTTGCTGTTTCCCATTTCCATATCATTTTCTGCCTTATACGTTTCCGCTGGTTGAGAGAAAGCCCCAACCTCTAGGGCCGATGTAGGCGATAGCGCTGACATATTTTATGTCTGGATGAAATCATGGTCCAGGTCCGAGGTGGCCATATGGAGGTGACGGCTGTGTGGGTCTGACTACAGCTTCCCCTGCTCTGTGTGGCGCTCTCTGGACACCACAGGTGGCGGTGGGAAGAACTGGTGTCTGTCTAGCCCCTCCCATGCTGTCTAACAGGCTGGACATGTGGCACAGCATCTGTCTCCGGAGGACAGGCCCACACCAAGGATTGGCCTGATTCACAGCCTCACACACCCACATATGAACCAGGGGAAAAGGGTACAAATAAAAGTAGTAATAGATATGAAAGTATCACACACATACGCTGCCTTTCCTCCTCCTATTACCTAGCACCGAGCAGAGGAAGACAACACACAGGGTAGTAAATGGCTGTTGTATAGTGTGATACAATAGTGCTGACTTCCATACAACTAATAGGACAAAACACGTGGGTCCTGTGACGCCCTGAAGGCCAGAGGCTGTGGGACAATTTAACACAGCCACAAGCAAAATATGGAATTGCTACAGTCTGGATAGAGCCCCGCGGCCACAGGCATGGGTGTGTGTGCGTTACAATACACACACACACACACACACACACACAATCACAAATGATCCGTTCAATGTAAATGGTCTGACGAGAGTCATAAATCTCTCAGTGGCCGCTGGGCAGCCTGGGTCGGGCAGCCAGCAGTGCTGTCAGAGCAGCGCGCAGCTGTGTGAACAGAGATAGCCGCTGTGATTGTGCGACACGGGGCAGGTCTGCAGCTGAAAACTGGAATTGGCCTCTGAAGTACTCCATTACTTTTTCAAAATGAAAAGTGCTGAATAGGTCTATTCATAACACTGTATCTGTTTCATGGGGGTTGAAACATTAGCATGTATTTTGAAATAGCTGCAATCCATTTTGTAGAGGTGTCATTGTTTTCATCCACAAAGACATTTAACATCTTTAAAAAAATATCGCCCCAAAGGCCTGGTCTGTAGGTGACACTGTGAAATTAATGTGGTGATGTTGTGACTCCTCATGGGACAATTAGGTGAACTACTGTGGCTGGAGTGCTAACTGCTAACTTGCTAGTCAACTGGTGCTAGTTAGTCTAATAGCTCCCCAGCTTCTTCTCCTTCTCCACGCTCTGCCCTGGCTTTTTTGTTCTCTGGGATTGTACATGATTCATTAGATAATGAGATTTTTCGGACAGTGACTGTCCTTAGCTCCTTGCTAGCTCAGTTGCTAATGGGGCGGTAGCTCACCAGTTTCTACAGAGTTTATTCCAAGACTTGTTTCTACCATCTACTCTGTCTCATAACTACATGCCAAACCATCTCCCTGACGGATTGGCGTTAGAGTAAAACTGGATGGCGGTGCCTGACTAATAAGCTACGATAGCTCCTTCCATTTCGAGACTTTTCAGCTCCCTGTTCATAAGAATCAACTGGGATGGCTCGATGGTGAGCGGTGCCAATTTAAAGTTCAACAAAGTTAAACTTCATACAAAAAAAAAAAAAAAAAAAAAAAAAAATGCATTGCCTTGCTAGCATTTCCTGATCTCAGGATTCTGTGGAATTAATTGATTTTGCAATGAGTTTGCTATTTTAATGCAATTAAAAAAACAGAATTATGCTGCCCTAAAGATTTTGGGCAGTAAAATATCTATGTCTACAAAAACAGACCAATGTCTCCCCAATATAAAAGTCAAACATCCACATTTGAACCAGATAAGAACTCAATAAAAGGCAACAGTTTGTTCATTTTCTCCTTATTTTGACAACCAGAAAAACAAATTCAAACTGAGAGTCCTGTCCATGTCTGTCTTAAAAGAATGGCAGCAGCATCAAACTTATTTTTTCCCCAAATGTCTCATTGCTCTAACAGGAAATTCCTGTTGGTCAGGACCACCAACCAACACAAAGGGAGAGAGAGTTACAGTTCTTCAAGCATCAGTCCAGTGCCACTGTACACCTGCTCTGCCCTGCTTCAGTTATGCTTTACTATCAGCATCCTTTGTTTTTTTTCACTGGTATAATGAGCAGGTGGTGTCGTATTGTGTAGCACCGTTGGAAGTACAGCAGAACAAAAACACATTTAGAATCTGTAGTGTTGTGTGTGTGCCAAAGTAAAATGAGAGAGGGGAGAAACAGATTGCAGAGAGGGAGGAAGACGGAGGGAGGCCTTGGGACTAATGAGGTTGGGAGGAAAGCATGAAAAGGAGGAAAGGCGAAATGGTGGAATGATAAAGGGAAAGAGACAGAGGGATTGTCGAGGAGTCTCTCTGGATTTGCAGAATCCCCTCAGCCTCGAGTTTTGGGACAAAGTCACAGTGACACACTTACTGCCTGGTGAGCTCTCTTTTCTCTCTCTCTCTCTCTCTCTCTCTCTCTCTCTCTCTCTTTCTGTCTTTCTTTTGAGCTGGTAATGAGAGCTGGGTGTCCGCCGACTGTCACATCCACACCGCAGAGCGTTTAACGTTTAAGCAGGTGTGCTCGCTCACACACTCAACACGCAGTACTCCTGGATGTCTGCCACAGTGCCAGGACACCTACAGTGTGATGCGGAAATAGGAGGAAACCATATGGGTCTTCTGTTCTTTTTTTTTTTAGCTCTGGCCAATCTCCATGCAAACACCATGCTTTATGATAAAATACATCTGTTGTTCTGTCAGGCCAAATATAAACTGTCTGAGCTATAGCTACACATACTGCACTCGTGCCTTTGTTTTGGCCTGTATATTCAGTTCACCCAAACAATGCAAAAAGAGCAATGACCTCCCAGGGTTTCCTTTAATTGCCATGGCTAATTTTCTTGCACTCTACCCAGGCAGACAACACAGACATCCAGTATCTCGTTAAAGCATGGGGGCATTTAGTCTGAGAGCTTAATGAGCTTGAGACTGCAGCACTATGAATAACGTTCATAAAAGCAGCGTCTAGCAGCGATGGAAGGCTGAGGCGCTGATAATTTCTTACATTTTAGAGAGAAAACAAGCAGCATTATTATCATCGATTCAAACTGGTGTTTTGGGCACTTAAAAGTTTCCTATCAGTGTGATACAGGCGTGTATTTCTGATATGACATTGCAAAACTAATGAGAAGTATTCAGCAGTCCTGCTCATTCTCATTATGCCGTCTCCAGTAACCCAGACGACTGTAACCGTGTAAGATACTAAATGATG
The DNA here is from genome assembly GCA_033238685.1 of Lates japonicus. Lineage (NCBI taxonomy): Eukaryota > Metazoa > Chordata > Actinopteri > Centropomidae > Lates > Lates japonicus. The sequence goes on from BRZM01000058.1 coordinate 981,082, forward strand.
AATCCTCGCCGCTGGTCGGCCTGACATTCGCCTGTACTGTACCTCAACAGCAGAGAAATCCCAGAGCACGTGGGTTTTTTTTCCCACTGCAGTCACAACCATATCTGCTTCTGGAGACACAGCGTCATCGCTCTTTTGTATCCCCACAGCCTCCTCACTTGAATTTAATGTTAACATTTAAACCTGCCACGAGCAGTTTTAGAAAAGTGTTCATAGAGAACAAACACATCGTTTTGTTTGTAAAAGAGTGATACTCTGGAAATGTGTTTATTCACACTTGCCTGCAGCTTACTATCTAATCTATACATTCCAGCCAAGCCCAGTGCAAAATAACAAGTTACACATTCACAGTGTTTTACTGCTCATAATGACAGTATGTTTGTTTGTGGAGGTAATATATAAGGCTGACGTGTATCTATAAAGACTAAATAATGAGCATTTTAATTTCTGTTCATGTATTTTGGGAATTTGGAGAGTTAAAAGGGTCAAAGGTCAATTAACTCATTCAGCACATCAGTGAAAATGTACACTTTCAATTAAAGCACTGAAATCGTAGTTGCAACAATGTGAAAATGGTCATATCAGGTCAAGAGGAAAATAACAAGTCCACTTCTGACAAACGACAGGGAGAAGGGAAAACAGCAGAACACATCTGCTGCTTGTTCTTTGAACTGTTTTGCTTCTAGACAGTCACAGGCAGGAGGAGATGTGAAATGAATTCCCTGGAATGGCCTTGGAAGAAAAGCTCAACTTGTTCTCCCCATCTCCTGCTACTGAGGAGAAATATTAGCTCCTCACTTTGATGGAGAGGAATATACACTCATACAGACACACAGGCTTTCTGCCTGGCTGCTTAGAGTAACTTTCCATTTTTTTGTATGTTTCTGTCATACCTCATTTTCTGGTTTCCCCACTCAACCTGTCTGCTTTCTTACTCTTTGCTCATTGCAGAGAAATCCACTTGTTTTCAGACGCAAATCCCTCCTGTCATTATCATCACCGTTGCCTCTGCTGTCATTAAGTTTATCCCAGTGATGACGCTCTTCATCAGCCACACCAAGCCCTCTTCCCTCTCCTCCCACTCTCACTTACCTGTGCGATCTCATACAGCAGTTTGTAGTGTTCCTCCCGTTTCTGCAAGGTGCACAAAGTGCAGCCCATTCTAGTTGTCAGGGAAACCGTGTCGAGCGCCCGCTGGAGTGTGTGCGCTTGTCTGCGGTGTGTGTGTGTGTGTAAGCTCCCCCTGGGGCGAAAACACACTCGGGCTCCTCTTCCTGGCTGGCTCCCCCACACCTCTTTCTCGTCGTGTATCCTCAGAGATCCCCTCTGTCGCTCCGAGCGAGGCGCGGCACAGGCGCACATGTGCCTCAGTTCACGGCTTTAGCAGAGGTTGTGGGTGTAGTTCCTTCAGTGTGTTTGTGTGTGTTTGTGTATCAGTGGTAAGATGAGTAAAAGCACCTGGCTACTGTTTCCCTCTTGCCTGTCACTCCTTCCCTTGATTCTCACTTGCATGCCTACATATACTCATTCCACTCTCTTATCTCCACCACCTCCTCTGTCAGTGTGAGCACACACTCCTACATGCACACACTTTTGGCTGGTGAAGACACACCTCCTCCTGTGGCAGGCTGTCTACATGCCTGCTCATACTCCGGCTCATGAATAGATGGCATCCTCATTGGCTGTTTAAGGGAAGGGGCTGGGAGAAGAGGGAGGGGACTGGTCTTATCTTGGGCAGATTCAGTATCTGAACATCAGTGTTGTTGCGTGCTGGCAGAGGGAAGGACTTGCTGAATGTGTGTGTGTTTTTGTGTGTGTAAGAGATAGATTGCACTACTGGCTGCATCTGTATTTGTATGCTCCAGAGTGCATCTGTTTGTTGTCTGTGTGTACACATTCCAAAACCCCAAATCCCTGCAAAAAAAAAAAAAAAAAAAAATCAATGCAAAAAACTCTTGACTGGAGTTAATGCCATCCACAGTTAATCAAGTTACTGAGAGGAGCTGTTTGTCAGTGCACACATTTGACAACTGGTTTGGCATGGAAATCAATCTCATTTGGATTCAATCCCCATTGGCCTTGCACTCAGTACAATGGCTGGAGGGAGGCGGTGTTTAGTAGCTGCCATAGATTTACAGTCAGAGGCGATGATGCATCAAACAGATGCTTCCCTCCTCTCTGCCGGCAGTTAGACAGGGCACCGGACTGAGCTGACACACAGGAAGAGAAACACAGATAGTATTGATTGGCTTCAAATTAGCTTCCAGCCAACTGGCCCGCGCTGGGGTGAGAAAGGGAAAGAGAGGGTGATGGAAAAGGAGAAGTGGATGGAAGACTCCAGAGGATGCTAAGATAAAATGAAAAGCAGTGATGACATTAGAACTCTGTCATGCTGGAAATTATGACACTTACAGTAAGCTATGTTTTGACGGATACATAATGTATCCTAGATTACATTTTTAAAGGCATAATGAGGAAAGCTCATCAGTGAACATTGTTGTAGTTGAGTTTAGGCACTAAATACATACAACTTTAAGTTAAGGAAAGATTTGTGGTGATTTATTATTAAAAGGTCATATAAGTGACGAAGAATGAATACAGGTGTTTACTTGATTAATATTTAAAGTCAAATTTAATTTTCTACACTTTGTGTGAGAAATCTAAAATATTTTTGAATCATCACATAGTTTTCCATTTTCAAAGCAGAATAAAATATACATATTTATTGAAACATTACCTTAGCCTTAGAGACATTTCATGTTTGACTGACATTTGAAAGTGACATTGATGGAGACATGTCATAGCTGGCTAACACAGATGCAAGATAGATTAACCAGCATACATAATGCTGGTCACTGATTCAACACATCTTTCCCGCACAACATTTAACATTTGGAGGACACATTGTGCTGTTAAGTTTATATTTCTCTCTCTAAGTGGAAGCCAGATAGCTATTTGCTAGCTTCCCTCGGGTTATCGGACCTAGCTTGTCACCATTAGTGCCAGTTCCACAAGATTTTGTCAGTTCGTGTTTTCTGTCAGTGAAAACGGTATGTGAAAATGAAGCTGCCAGTAAAGAGTTACCGTAATATATTACATTATCAGGAAAGTTCTGGATAAAAGTTTTGCAAGGACAGCCTTCAGCATCCCACAATGGGCGGCGGAAGTCAATCGATGCAATCAATAATGTATTGTTCTGCACTGCATGTTTTCTTTCGAACCTTAGGTCATTCTTTCTGTACGAGTCAATTTGGTTCATACTGTACCGGCCCCGGTTTCATATCTTCTAATGAAACCATTCAGCTGCGGGCTAGCAATTTATAAAACTGAGGTTCCAGGTCCAGAAGGCAGATCGCCCCGCCCGCATGACGAATAGCCGTCACTTCTAAGACCATGAGCAGAGAGCACAGATCGTCATCCTCCTTATCACAGTCGTACAGGTACAAGGACCATAGTGAAGCAGTCAAGGCGTCAGAGCAGATCCAGATACAGCCCCCCAGATAACACTTAACCCCTTCTGTCCGAGCACTTTTTGTCATTCTGATGAGGTCGCCGCCGTCTGCTTGGAAAACCTCTGAAGGAAACTTCTCGGGGGTGACATCGCAACTAATGACCTTTAGGGCTCTTCTCTTTCTCTGATTATTTCCTGCTCTTTTTCTGCACCTCTTAAGCGTCTCTCACTGGTTTCCAGTGCTGAGTTTACAGTCTGAGTATGGGATTAGCAATATTACCAGACTCTGGTTAAACTGTCACTGTGATCATAGCCCACATAAGCTGGGATTTGCTGACGGACACAAACACAGAGCTAAATATTTGTCCTGAACACACTTCTCACTCCCATATATACTGTACACAGCTCTCGAAAGCTTGAAATTTCCATCTTATTCCTCCATTTATCAAAAAGGGAACGTAAATCTGAAATGAACGGTGTTTCTGCAGAAGGTGACATCATCATTGTGTTCATTTATGGCCTATCACCATCCCTTTCATTGTTCATATCACCCACTTTCCATCATCGCTACAATTTCTCTCCTCCTCCATTTCATCATCCTGTATTATTGCCGCTGTGTACGTGAGACACTGGACAGATGTCTAGCTCATGTTCTCATATAAAATTGAAGAGAGTCGTATAATCTTTAAGAGAGGCGGGATTTGAAACCTAGAGATGAGAAATTATCCATACGGGAATATTGCATATTTACACAAACAAAACCCGCCTTCTCGTCTTTGATGTCTGAGCTGGACTTACAATACTGCGGCAGAATGGTGTCATACATGTAAGGGTGTACGTTCAATAAAGTCTTAGGCAAGTAGTTAACTTCAGGGTGAGGGGGGCTGAGGTGGGTTCAAACAGCTGTACCGGTCATTTCATATTTTATGGTAAAGTCCGTCAGTGTGATCTACCAGTCAGTCAAAGGTTAACCAAAAATAGCTTACTGCAGGGGGAAAGTGTTGCACTTCAAAGGAAGCCTGAAACGCCACATTAGCATAATGTCCTGTACGGCTGTGATTGAGAGAAAATGGGCCACTTCGCACGTTCCTCTCTGAAAATAGAAACATGTTAGGTAAGCTTTGAACCGTTTCAGTATTAAATTTACAGTAAATCTGAGTGTAAACTTTTATAAAAGAAACTTTCTCAGACACAGACTTTTCAGGGTTCTAGTTGATAATTTCAGCATGTGAATCCTGCACTTATATGTGCAAAAGCCACAGTATCCTTGACGACAGACAAGGCAGTGCGTCATGGGTAGGGAGCGAATCTAATCAGGAAAGATGATCACGCAGTCGGCCTGCCCTACAGAATGCTAACAAACTGCTGTTAAATAAGTTACCAGTGCAAACTTTTCTCTCTCTTTCTCCCACAAAGCTGCCTTGAAGCGTATCAGTGTAGACACATCCTGAACACGACGCAGTGGCGCACCTTTAATGTTAGGGAAGCCAGACTGAAAACACCTCCAGGACTCATAAATCTTGTTTTTTTTATGATGATCTGAGAGTGTCCTTTGTGCAATGTCATTTAGGAGTCTTTAGGATGACAGGTTGTTTATTACCTGTTTTTACCTGTGATGCTTGCAGCACATTTATTACGACAAAGAAAACATGCTAGTAGATTCTTAGGTCAGACAGTCACGGTGGTGAAAGGAGTCAACGCTGGGCCCTGATGCTAGATGGTCAAAGGGTCCTGCACATCATAACCCAGAATTATCGTGTCCAGTTTGTTGGTTTCAGTCGCTTACAAGAAGCAGCTCTCGTCTGAAAGATTGAACCAGTTTAAAAGTAAAACTTTTCTTTTATTGTGACGTTTAGGTGTCATGGCATGTATGGAAATGTCAGGTTTCTGCCAGCTGTCTAAGCTGACTGCATGAGAAGAGCCTGAGGCTGACCCACACACAGCTCTCGATAGCCATAACCCATACATTAGTTAACACTCTGAACCATTCATCTAGGTAAAAACACGATTAGAGTGCTACTTACAGCTCAGAGCTAAAGGCCAAGGGGAAATGATGATACGTGATGGTAATTGAAAAGCGGCGTCCTTTTCTGTTTTTTGTTCTAGTAATTACATTGTAACTATTCAGTACTGTATAATTACTTTGCAGGAGGCCAACGTTCAGATCCAATCCTCATAATGATTATCTCTCCTCCACTCATTGTCTCCTGATCCCGATTGTTGAAGCAAAATAACTGACTCTGTGAAAAAAAAAGCGCCCGAGTGATTCCAGTCATTTAATTATCAAATTATGAACAGAGTTATAAGAGGAACAAAAGGCGGTCAGGCCACAAAAGTAAGGAAAAAGACAAAACAACTAAACTGGGATCCATTCAGCTAAACACAGAGGGACCTTTTGTTCATAATTTGCAGACTGCCAGTTGGGCAAAAATCATTCATTAGTGAGTTGTTGGAGAAACAGTGTGTTTTATGTCCAATCTTAGTTATGTCCCCTTTGAGCAGCCAGGCAACGCGAGGCCAACACACAAATTCACAATATATATACACAAGCAGGACAAAGTGTGCGATAATGAAGCCGATCAGAATGGCTTGGAGTCAGACGAACCGAGGAAGCCATTAAAACAAGTCAAATCACTGTCGAATCAGTCGCTAACACTTTCTTTTTTACTGCACCAGTGAACAAGGCTATTTAGAAAAGCAAATGGCGACATTTCAGGATCAGATGCCCGGGGGGCTGTGTTACCCTCCACTGGTTAGTTCCCTATTCAATATATACAGGAACTTATACCACAGAGCAGCATGACCAGGGGGGAATATGAGACCGTGACAGCCTCTTTACTCGATAAGCCAGCAGCCAACCTGGCGTCTGACCAGCTGACCTCACACCATGCTGGCCATGCAGGGTCAAGTAGCCCATAAGGGTGGAGTTGTCCTCAGGCGCTGGTTCAGATTTCTCCGTCAACAGCTTGAACACACAAGACAAAACTGACTCAGAATCAGCGTGCAAACCACGGAAGAGCTTTGTTCCACTAAATATCTTGAGAAGAAGCAGTCGCTCTGACAAAAAGGAATCTTTTTTGTGTTGGTCTTGCAGCCTCTCCTTCATTAATATTATCGTCGTCATCATTTCCAGCAAAAGTATATCTGAGAGTTGTGATCCCATGCAGTTATTTGATCACAGCATCTACCAACAGGAGCACATCTGCTGCATAGCTAGAGCCTCAGGTTTCACCCAGACCCATGTGTTGTGTGTGTGTGTGTGTGTGCATAAAGGAGCCAGAGAGGTAGAGAGACATTATTATCTGTGCTATAGCCTTAGGGTGTAAACATACACAGATAGCCCCCGTCCACGCATACACACATCTACACTGGAGTGCCACTGGGCTCTGGGCCTGACCCTGTTGTGTTAACCCAATAGCATCGCTCCAATAAAACTGATTAGAGAAGTCTTCACCTGCTGCTCCCAGGCCCTGCTGCTGGACTACCATGGCACAAGTGGGCCTCTTAAACTTTCCACAACATCTGTGCCAGTATTGAGCCATGGATGGATGGTGCAAAAGGGCCAGGGACAGCACCACTGGAGACCCAAGGCAGGCAGGGAAAGATAAGACCTGACACAGTAGATAGATAGAAAAATAGATCAATAGATGCCTATATTTGTGCATCTTTTTTTTTTGTCTTCATCTGAATGCAGTGTGCATCATCCTGTCCTCCACTCCATGCTGCAGAGTGCAGGAAGGCCAAGCCAGCTGTTCTTCCATTGTGTAGGTGCTTAACAGGATTACAGAGGGGCACAAGGCCAGCCTCTTCCACACACACACACACACACACACACACACACACACACACACTTCCATACAAAGACTTAACCTAAAACTTCGAAGACACACAGAGAAGCGCAAAGACACATCATCCCTGGGCTTTACGGATGAGGATTGGAGCCACGCTAGACGAAGCATGCAGATACTGTGTTACTGGGCTGCTCAATATTATAAAAGTAGTGTAAATAAACAGAATATGTACACAGCATATTCAGACATAAAACTCTTATTTCATGTGTTTTTATTCACTTGGACTCTGGTCTGTAGTTGTGCTCTCTGACATGAATGCATGAAGCTCTTTTCTTTCTTTTTCCCCCTTTTCTGTCTGTGTGTTTTTTTGTTGTCCTGGAGATCTTTCCCGCCTGGAGCCCTCTTGATCTGTATCACATCTCAGTCTGGGCTTGAAAAGACCCTTTATGCACTTTATATTGAACAAATGCACTATTCTCTGGCCGAGAGAGTGAACATCTAACCTCTCCCTCGCTGAGATTTTTACCACAAAGTAGTAACAGTTGAAGAAATGAAGAGTGGATTTCCAAAAATAGATTGCTATAATTGATGCTATCATTCATTTTCTGACTGGGAAGTACCAGATTTCGCCTTTGAAAAATCTTTCACATTCATGTCCTCCCCTTGGTGCAGCACAGCCCTTTTGATTTTTATCAGTGCACCAGCTGGGTTTAAAAGGGCTTCCCTGTTGTGAATTAATGTGGCCTTAATCTGGCCCTCCGCACACGGTGATAAAGCAGCATAAGAGACGGATCGCGTTTGGTCAGAGGACACAAGATTAGTCATACGCTGCTGAGCCAAAAGTGGAGGGCGCTATGTCGCGTGCCGACTCACTTCCTGCCTCCAGCTGCTGGTTCCTCTCTTCCTGTCTAATCCCGAGTGCAGGACAAGCAACTACTGCCTGTCAGGAAGATAAGGAAGTGTCCATTGTCTCTCCCTGATCCTCTTTATGTTCTGTATGTTGCAGTGCTTCTCGTGTCAGCGTGTCAACCTGAGGTGTGGTCGGAGCAGAAAGGCATCAGGAACAATGGCTCCATCTGGAAAGAAAAAGGTACAAAGAGGACACGTTGAGGTGTCGTCCTGCACCAAAGTTTCATTTATTTCATAGACACACAATAGTTTCGTTGACATCAGTTCCTTTACATGGCAGGAGAGGCCTTCACTGGGTTTACATCTGAATGCTTTGCGTGCGCTGCATTGCGTCCATGACAACAGGGGCCTGAGCCCATGTAGTGAACAAGCACACAGTATTGATTCGTGGCCCTCTGTGGCTAAGGGTGTGGCTCGCTAACTGGCAGCGGTTGGCCTTACAGTCAATATGCTCAATAAAGTGCAGATTGTTGAACATACAGTAATTTGGCAAATCCCAAGGAACACAGATCTATACTGGGCAAATCTATACAGCAGGTCAGTGGGGGATTTCTATGTATGTCTGTTTTAACAAATCATTTAATTGTTTGATGAGTTCTTTAATCACAGTTGTTCATATCTAGTCATTTTGACCTTTAAGGTCATTAAAATGTCTGTACACTGTAAACCTTTTATTCATATTAAAATATTGTTAGGAAATGTTTATTTTGTGTCCCTTTATGACATGATACACCCTAAATCCACTATCATCACGAGTTGAAGCCATAAGTTGGCTCCAGATGAAGCCATACAAATAGTTCAGATTGTTGTCGCTGCACCATGACTGCAATAAAATCACCAGATAAACAAATTTAAGCAACCCTTGATGACACTCATCTGTTACCCAATCTATCCCACAGTGCACTTTATTTTATTCAGTTGCATCTGCTAGAGAGCCGCGGGACGTTTGGGTCTACAAACGTTCCCTGTTGCTGTGCTGTGCAGATATTTTGAGACTGAGTGAGTTTTTTCCTTCTTCAAAATGATCTACACATGAATAAAGGTGATTGATTGCTTGATTGACTGGGTCCCAGTCTTCCCCCAAAGTGACCAATAAAAAAATTTACTGTCCCCTCGATGGCTATACAACAGAGGAAAAAATAACTTTACGAGGAGAAGATGACCTATCACAGTCCAATTGAATGGTTTCATTTCATTCTGCGGTATACAGTTTTTATTTGGAACAGCAAACATTAGATATTTAAGTCCCAACATTACCAGCATGAATTGTAATCATTTTGCCTGAGATTTTAAAATATTTCAAGATGTATCTCCTAGATTTCACTTGATGTGCGAGGGAAATACAGTAAGAACCATGATGTAAAAATCAAAAGTCAAGCAAAAGGACAAAAACCATAACACAGAATTAGCAATGTCCATTTCTGCTAGCAACAACCATCTGTTTAGCATTGACCTATAGGTCATTTCATAGATTATATACTAATGCTGCATGGTTCAAACCAGCCTGAGCACAGACGGTTTAGTACACACCAGCTCTGTGATGACCCCAGAGGTCAAAGGGATGTAAGGATCAGATGGCCTCAGTCTTTACAATGCTAATGAGTATTGTGGGGGACCCGGTTTTCATAAGTATCGAGTCCGGCGACACACACGCCATTTCTGAATTTGTTGCCTGACCTTAAACCTTCACCAACCAATTTTACACCTGACCCCAATTCAAAACTCTGAAACCAAGCTCTAACGTTAACGTTAGCCTTTAACAGAGTGACAGCCAGAGGAAATTATTTGTTCCTAAAATCTTAAGTCCTGGTCACACCACAGAGTGATGCAGATAAGTTAATGCTTGGTTAGAATCAGAATCAGAATCAGACTTTATTGCCAAGTTAGTTTGCACATAAAAGGAATTTGTCTTGGTATATCGATGCTAAAACTTTGCTAGTAAACTAAAAGAAAAAAAGTTAGCTTGTTGGTTTAGCTCAGTTGCTGAGGGGACAATATGTTCCCTCAGTTTATTCTAAAGATATATTAGCACCACTGACTCCCATCTCATAATTGTCTTCAGATTATTATTCTGCTGTTGAACAGTTATGATTTCTTTCTCTATTTTGGACTCTCTGGCTCTCCCCTCTAAGGTTAGCAGCACTGTTATGTGGGTCAAAGCAAAAGTTGAACTCAACACAAAAACATGCACTAATCACTTTGACTTGTTTGAAATGAACTGAATTTGCCCTGAAGTACTTTGAATGCATTTTCAATGCTACTGTGACCTGGCCTTAACACTTCTTCTCACTTGTTCTCACAAGGATAGAGCCACAACAACATCCATTCACTGGATGTTTACAGCTCTTATAAAATATAAAATCACTTGTTTTTGTAATCTAGCAGCAGCATTGTCAGTTGTTTATGATCCAATATCAAGCCAGTTTTTTTTTACAGCCACCCTGGATGGAGGCAAAAAAGCACAGAAGGTCAGAGTGTATGTTTTTATTAGTACATACCAATGGTGGAAGTCATAACCCTGTCAAAAGTATTTTACAGCGTTTTAACAGCTTGTTAAAGACACATCAGCTCGTCAGATACGATCGGCCTCGTCACATATTCGTGAATTTTCACAGTTCACCTACACGCACGGTGCATGCCTTGTGTTTTAACCAAATGAGTCTCATTCAGAAATAGTAGGTGCCAGACAAGACCTTTTTTTTTTTTTTTACCTTCCTCTTGACTTGACATCCTGCTGCGGTTGTCATGGCAACCATGCAATATGACAGAGCTGATGACAGAGAAGCGCTAAGGGGAGATCTGTCACTGAAATAGCCTCGTACGGTGGAGCCATGCTATAATGATGTGTGTACCTGTGTGTGTGTGTGTGTGTGTGTGCAGAGATGAATCAACACACATCGCTTTTCTCCGTCCGCTGTGTCTACAGAAAAGCCTAATTATTTCAGTTTTGATTTGACCTGGGAGTTCTCCTCTCCCCACGAACATGACAAAGAGGCGATGTCAAGTGTGTTTGGAGAGTGTGTCATGTATTGATGGCAGACAAAAACAAAATGTGGTTTCTGTTTGGCTGCACTTGACCGAAAGTTCGGGTTGCAGGAGTAAAAAAGTAACCCTGCAGGAAGATGTCTGGAGTAACATTAGCTGGTCACTTGAAGCAGTGGCAGAGCCGCAAATGGAACGTTAACTCCTCTGGCATTTTAGGATTGGGCCAATACAGCTTGCTTACGAATTCATTTGAACAAAATACATAGTAATTTGTGTTACTTTTGCGTTGCTACATTTCAGTGACTCAGTCAGTGTCAATCCTGGTGGTTGCATCCTGATGTTTTGCCAAGCATCTTTTTTTTGTCTTGATGTGAGGCCAATTTGTTTCTGTACAGTTCTGGAAATTCAGAAGCACAAGTCAGTCTTTCTTTTCAAACGTATCAGCAATTAGTTGTGCCCACGAGCTGTACCTTTGACACAGTACAGCAACATGTAGTGCACCATGGACATCAGTGTAGAACCATCACAACAACTTTTTTTTCCAAGGCCTTGAAGGAGATAATGGTGCATCAGATCATGTGTTTGGGAAATGATTTCAGATTTGTTTGTCTGATTCTCTCTTGCCTTGAAGAGGCACTTTCTTCTTTGTTGACCTTTAGTGGTCAATTCATCAGAGTGAAGCATGAGGGCATGTTGGGGTCACCCTGTGTCCCAGCGGGGGTCCTCTTCGGTCAAAAAGATCAAAATGGTTGAGAGGCTTAGTCTCATGAGAGGCAAGCTTCTTCAGTGGATCCACAACTCCACGAGGTCAGAGTTCAAAAGGCACCACTCAACCTTTTGTTCTTTCTCCTCAGCTTTCTTTCTTCCTCTACTAAGTTCTGAGGAAACAATCTCACCAGATGAAATGTTTTAGAAGAAAAGTTCTGTTACTTTACTTTCTGTTACTACTTAACAGTTTAGCCCTGAGGTTGTCCTCACACAGTACAGGGGTCTTGGGTAAAGCTACCAGAATTGTAAATAGCTCCTGGTCACAGGTCTGATTCCACAGCTCTCTGCAGACTCAAACCTCTCATCAACCATTACCCTTGGTTTTATTGTTGTGTTTTTCCATTTCATACAACTCTACTATGTGGGAGCAACAGTGGTGCAATGCAGCAATTTTTTTTCCATCATCTTTTCTATACAGTTCAGTCAAGCACATGAACTCTGGAAGTGTGCTGCCAGCACATCCAGACATATTGACATTGCATCGCGTTTTCACAGTGCAGCTGTGGCACAGCATGTGTGGTGTGTAAATGAATCTTTGAACCAGTTCTGACTCATCTCACCCTTTTCACTACAGATAATACCACGTATTACTGCAGGGAGAAATTGCTTTTTGATTGATTTTTGATTCTCGTTTTACATGTGGTTTAATACAGAGTATCTTACATATAGCAGTACCTGTGTGGGCAATATTATGCAGGCAATTAGAAATAGATTTTAAAAAGTTTGAAGCACTTAGATTAAAAGTTATAAGCCACATTAGTGATTATGTGTGCTATTTGTGTGGTTGTTTGACTTAAGAGGCCATGTTTGGGTTTTATGATAATTTCATCTTGGGCTCACAGCATTCATGAGTGTCTTCAAGTGCTGCAGTGGTAACCAAGACCACTCAAGTCTTTAAGAGCATGAGGGATAAAAATACGAAGAGCCCTATTAAATATCCCAGCATCCAGTCGTGTCAAAACATAGTCATATCTCGATGTAATGGCAGATTATTAGGTGCATATAACAGGCCACTTCTGTGGTGAGGTTTCTTTGCTTCCCCAGCCACTACTTTTTCATTACTACCTCTCATTTTCCCAGTATTAGCCAGTCCAGCTATATACCCATCTATTTCTTGCTCTCACCATTTTCAGAAAACTGTTACACCATCATAACCCATACAAAGAAAGAATGGCAAATCGTGCCATTACCTCTTGTTTAGTTATCACACTCTGTGTTCTGTGTAGTGGTACCATACATGACTGATGTCTGAACAAAATGTTTGTTTAATAATAAATGGCTTAAACCATTTTAAATCCAAAAATAAGGTTATATAGCCCACTTTCTGACCACTATGGTTCCCATAGTAGCTGGCACAAATGCTTCTGTGTCTGCTGTTGGTGTGTATGGAAACTATAAAAGGGAAAGTACACTGGTATGAATTGCAGAAAAAGAGAAGAGAGAGAGATATGAAAAGAGGAGACATAAAAAAGTGGTGCGTAAAAAGGAGAGAGACATTGAAATAGAAAGAAAGATGGGACAAAAACCAGCAGAACGTGAGGGAGACAGAGTGATGGAAATACTATTGATCAAAGGACAGGGCTGGCCTGCCCTGCTCTGAGTGAGACAAATGGCAGTAGCTCTGTCAGTATCTAGTAGAGTATATATATGGTTTGTCTCCCTGTCTATCTGTGCCCGTCATGCTCCCTTGCTTCCAATGCATGACAATTATCCTGCTCCAGACTGTGTGGACAATAAAAAAAAACAAGGCTCCGTGACACTTACTCGCTGCCAGTGTTGCAGCACAAAAACTTAAGCTGTCAGCAAGTTCCTCTGTGTCTGCCACACTTGTGATTTCGAAGGTTTCCTGATGGTTTAGCATTTGAGTGATTGTAATGTATGTGCATCATGGTGAATTGTGCATGTTATCCCTTTATCCCTCACTGTTGTAGCCTTCTGTGGGAAGGGTAGAGAGACTGTTTTGCTGAAACCCGCTTACTTTAAAGTAGAGAGAAAAGGAAAAACAAAACCTGAAACGCAGAAATCTTGCAAATGAAATAAACAAAACTGTTCCAACTTTTCCCCAAAATGACATGATTGTGTAGCAGCCCATCGCTCATACTATGAAGCTGATTGAAAAAATAGGTTTTGAGGTGCTTTAAGCTCCACCAATACTCAATAATAAATAATAAGGTTGGTCCAATTATCCCCTACACAATATGGATGCCTAATATGGATTTATGTCTCTGGTCAGAAGCCTTTGTATCCTTTCAGTGGCTTCACAGGTCATAAACTGAGAGTCACAAGAGGTCAAATGAACGCTGAGGTCACCTCGAAACACCCTTTGTATTTGTCATTACCTACATGTGTCCACAGCTGTAACTACCCACAGCGTACAAATGATATGTATCATATGAGTGAGCCAATTAAAATACCTGGGAATATTGAAAAATATTCTTACTCCCAATTAACCCAAAGAAAGAAAATATTTCACTGACGGCTCATTTGGTAAGTAATTTTTAAATTAGTAAACTGGAAAAATAAATTTGTAATAATGAAGAAAAGAAAACCATAAAGGCTTCAAAGGCCACACAGCAGGGAATGAGAAATGAGATATTGAATTTCCCTGCCAATGAAGAAGAGCGTAATGAATGGATTTGTTGTATTATTTAACATGTTTTTCTGCCTCACTTTATAGGATTTAATGTTTTTCACTTTCAAACTTAGAGCAGACATTTATTTCTCTAATTGGCCAAATAAAATTTGTAGAAGGGAATTTAAGTGGCAACATAAATTTCAATTACTGATTCCAATTATCTGAAATTGGTTTCACCTCCATCTCGCAAACAATAACAAAACAAAACAAACCTCCGTTAACTTCCACAGGTCAACACACAGCCGCACACGTGCATATACACATACTTGTACATGCAGAGAAACTCCACAGGGATAAGATAACCTTACAAATCAAAACAATTATTAGAAATATTAAATAATACAAAGTAATTTGTATGCAATCATGAGATGCTTAAATCAATTAAAAAGACAGAGGGATTCAGAGTCGATTACAAGTTTTATTGTTTAAGAAGAAACTACTCATCCGCCATTGAAGAGCTGTAACTGATGCTACAGTAGAAGACTTCATGGCTGAATATAGTAAAGAATTTCTTTTTTTTTATCTTGGGAAATACACTCAATCGCTTTCTTGTTAGATGAGAAGATAACACTCTCAGTTCTGTATGGTTAATACTGCCAGCAACTAGTTAGCTTAGCACAAAGACTGGAAAGAGAAAGAAGGAGCTAGCTGTAACATTTTCTTATGTTCGTCATTGTTCTGAAAAATGTTGAGAACAACCTGTGACTTTTATTTTTAGATTTTTTTAATGGTGTTAAATTAATAGTTTGACATTTTGGATAATATTTGTATTAGTTTTCTTGCTGAGCTAGCCTGGCTCTGTCCAGAGGTAATAAAGGTACCTGCATCTCTAAAGCTCAATAATTAACATGTTCTATCATTTGTTTATTTTTTTAAAATCTGTTAAATCTGTTGCTGATTTTCTGCCTCTGTGTTCATATGGGTTCTGGTTTTTGCCCGAAGCTAAGCTAACTCACTCTCAGTGAGAAAGTAAAGAACCGGACTTTCCAAAATGTCAAAGTATTTTTTTAAACTACAGTATCTGAGTTAGAAAGGCCATTTTGAAGAGTAATATCTCATTATGTGCCCGTTAAACATGTCTGAGTGTATTGAATATACATTCCCTTAGTATAATGACCCACAGTATTAAATTATGTAGCACAGCACAGTGCACACATATTCTTCAAAAGGAATAATGAGTTAAGTAAAACACTGATTTTCAACAACACATGGCTTTAATGTATTCTCTTGAATAATTTTTCAATATTTTTTCCTCAGGTTAATTTTAAAAGCTGTGCTTTTTGCACCAAAATGTGCAGATTTGGCTGGAAATTCAGTGCATTTACTAATCTTAGTAATTATATGAAAATGTATTACTCCCTTCAACACATTTTGACAGCACTTAGTAACCTTCATTCATTTCCTCAATCACATTAAGATGCACATAAAAGCACAACAGGCACATAACAGATGTTCCTCCTGTATTGAAAAGTATTTGAGTGAACAATGTGTACACTCAAATTTTACATATTCAAATCAATGTGTGCTATATATAGGACACATAGAAAAACTGCTGGTACTACTGGATACTTTTTTCCACACTCAGTGATCGATACCACAGCCAGCAGCTGTGTTAAGGGTCTGCAGGTTTGAGGGTAACCTTGTTTGAGGATTCACCAGTGGAGCAGTGGAGGCTGATCGAGATTTGTGTTATTTGCTTCGCTACATCCTCATAGACAGGACCTGTTGACCCCTCTGTTCAGCTGCTGATTATCTTTTCACTGGCAGAGAAAAATATGTTTCTCATTATAAGCATTGGAGATTGATTACGGTCTTCTTGCTTCAGCACAGTGTGTCTGATTGGCCTGCAGTGGAGATAATTGCAAGTCTTGTTGTCTGAGGAAGTGGTTCTCATACACAGGGCCTGTCTGTCTGGCTGCCCACACCAGGGCCCAGTGCTTTCATCAGTCGCTGGGTCTTCGGGTCACTGTTTTATTCTTCATTACACATGCAAATATGCCTCTCAGGACAACACTTTCTATCTTTAGTGGAGGCAGAATTTACATATATCAATTTGTTATAGAATTAAAGGTTGGACGGTGTGACTCACAAAAAGTTTTTGGTCAACATTACAGCACATATCTGCACCCAAAAATGCTACTCTGCTTGAAAGTAAAGTTTGTTAAAAGATGTCATAGCTTTCTGACGTTTATTTTTTCCCCAGGCTGGTTAGTCCAGATGCTACCTCTAATTAAGAACTGAAAGCTCCAGACGCAGCGCAGCAGCTTTGTACCTATCAGTAGCCAAATATGATCCATCAGCTTTGTGCCATGTCAGATGTTCATCGACAAGCCCTCCACTTTTTTGCTTCATTATCTGCAAACAAATGTCTCCAAATGATGTTTGGCAGTCTGTGAAGTGTGTCAGACTCCGTTTGCTTAGCTAACATTTGGGTGTAAATAACAGCTGCATTTTAACATACTTTCCATTAAAGCTCCTTAACCTTTTGATTAAAGATGGATCAATAGTCAGATCTCTGCCTCTCCCCTCTTTTTCTAACAGCTGCTAATACTCATTATTGTTAGCTGTACTCAGCTGTGACTGGGGTCATTCTAAAGGTTAGAGGTCACTAAATAATCTTCATACTTTGTTGGAATTTCTGTGTCCTTTTTATAACCTAGGATCTTTTAAGTCATGGGATCATGACTGAAGAATGTGCAACCATCTAAAACTTATGAAGTCATTTGAAATGTGACTGCATGACTGCACGACAAAAACCAAACATCTGTTCAAAGCTTATTTTCCCATTGACATCCATGCATTTTTAAAAGTATGCAAATAGTGGTCAGATGAATGACAATGTTAAATTTTAGATAATAAAAACCCCACACTCTGGGAAGACTAGATCACAAAATCAAGAAGATTGCTTTTCTCAGTGCCACATTGCTGACCTGTATCTCTTAAGATGAAATTAGTCTTCCCAGCTTCTCTTTGGTTCCATCAGTTCTTGAAGAGTTGTTTGCATTAAGGCTACAGTAATGTGTCACTGTCTGAACCAATTACCCCCAAAGCCCCTGTCCTCTGACCTCTGACCTCATCCTGACGTTCCCGCACACACTGGGGTCACGCCCTCTGTCCATGATTGTCACTTCTCTAACCCTTGCATGGAAGAGAAACCATGTTCTGGTCAGAGGAGGTTGACAAGTCCCACTTGTTAACCTTTACTCCTGTAGCTTCCCTTGTCACAGTGAAAAGTTATTGGAAGCGATTGAGTGTTTGTCTTGTTGCCCATTTGAGAGAGTGTGTTTGATTATTTTTCTTTGACTTGCGGTGTGGTGCCTTAGACTGCTGATCCACAGAGCGCACCTTGTACATTTTAAGGAGTGTGAGAAATGGGTTCAGAAATGAAACCTGACAAAAGGTAGTCTGAAATCAATGGGTAAGGCCTTACTGTGCAAGAGGTTAATAGTTTGTTGAGACAGGGGATTGCGCATATTGTGTTTTTTAGGATTTACTTTGCTCATACTGGATACAGCGGAGAGTGACATGAGAGGTGAGACAAAAGCACAATGTCACGAGAACCCAGTCATGTACTAAACACCCAAAAATTTGAAGCACATCACATAGTGTGTGGCTTTGTGAGATGATCCATGATTGACAGGTGGTGTCGGCCATTTTGTGCTGTTGCTGCATGACTGTGAATTTGGGGAGGTACAGTTGTAGGTCATAAAAAAACCAAAACAAGGAGCTGGAACAGGAACTGTGGATTTAGGAGCTAATTCTTTGAGTTTTTCACTCTGAGCAATGCCTTACACATTACATATAGCTATTTGATCCACTGTTAATATGAAAATATCAGTTATTGCAGTTGTCTAGTGAAGTTCATATCTCAGTTTTTGCAGGACATATGGAAAATGCAAAGCAACAACGTGCCCTTGCGAAGTGTCCTTGAGTAAGACGTTAAATCCCTACACTTCTTCAGTCTGGATCAGGGTGACAGCTAAATTCCCAGATCTGAGAATTAAAGAAATCCCACTCCTTGATGACTTTAAGCTTTATACTATCCTTTATCCAAACATAACGATCCAAAAGTAGAACTGCGTATCACTCCTAAAAGAAAAAGGCTTATTAAAGGCTTATTCCTTCAAACAGATGATGTTAGCAACTAATCTACTCTCACAGAGGAGCTGTGGTGACACCAGCAGGGAGTGAGCTTAGGGACTCAGCTAATTTGTGTAATGTTGAGGAACAATGGCAAAGAGGGGCTTCACTGTGTCATCCGTCAATGACTAATACAAGGCTGTGGAGTCACCTCTACTGGGAATTGACAGGCCGTGGTACCTATTGTCCAAGAAGCATTATTTTCAATGTGGTCATCATTCCTTTCTCCAGATGTGTATATAACAAAAGTGTAGAAATAACATTTGTCATTGCAGACAGCCCTGCTGGGTTCTCCTCTGCAGGTCCTGACTCAACTTTCTCTAGTCGTCCTTCAAAAAGACAATCATAAACAGAACGCAGATGTTGCTCCATCAGTTTTACGTGGGCATCATTAAATAAGTGACATGATTACATGACGGGGGCACAGTAAGCATCCTCATGTGGAGTGAAACTGGCAGTCCTCTTTTGGAGGTTGGTATAGGAACTTAGAAAAAAGCAACCCAAACATCTGCTGTGCTGTTCATTGTAGCACCCAACTGTGGCACAGTCTGCAGCCTACTGTAACTCCCCTGAGGCTTCTACAACTGACAGATGGCAGCAAAGGAAATCAGTTTATTTGTGTGATTGTCTGTGTACATGCATATCCTTCTGCACCCACATATGTGCAAACAAATTTGTGCACTTGTGTTTGCAGAGCTGCATTTTGCTTTAGTGTGTGTATCTGGCAAATGGTCCTGGTGACGCTGAAATGTCTCTGCTTTGATATCTGCCAGATTCTCTCCAGGTGTCGCAACAGAGTTAAAATACCACCTCAGGAGTGCAGTCAGAGCTGAGGCTTGGAGATAAATACTGCTGAACTGTGGAGGAGAACAGATGTTTTGTTTGGTGATTGTGAATATTATTGTGGATCATGAAGCAGTGCACAGTCTGTATTTGCGAAATGAACAAGCAATAAGCTAAACAACATGCATACCAAACAGATTCCTTTTGAAGAATGAAATAATGAAAATGTCATATTTATAAGGCTTTCGTATGTGCACATGACCCCTTTCAGCTCCTCTGGAAAAAACAGATTTCACCAAAAAACAAACAAAAGAAAAAACTGCAAAGTTCGTCTTTCAGCAGCAACCCAGAGCCACAGCCAGGCCATTAGCATTTTTCACTTACTTAGCATAATTTGATGCCTCTCCTGCTTTGAGCTAGGACCAGTCATTAAAAATGCATCTGTCTCAATTAAGGTGGTAGCATGTTAACTCTTTACTGTGTGAGGCACTTTCACCTCTTGTATTCACTTCCATGCATGTGGCCTACTGCCGCTATCTACTGCAAAAAGTCTTATTCCTCGGTTACAATGGAAGATGCTTAGCATGTAGTCATTGTGGCTTTCTCTGCATGTGTATGTTGGTTTGAATTTGAATAACTTAGGTTATTTTTCTTTAGATTTTTTTAGTCTCAGTGTAAACCGCAATCCTGTGAAAACAGTTGTATAATGGCTCTAGAGGACTAACACATCTGGCATAATTGACACCTCTGATGCTACAACCTTGATATTGATAAGTCTATCAATATCCGTTGATGAAATTATCAATATCCAGGCACCTAAAGAGATGGGCCTTCTCCAACATTTGGAATAGTGGGGGCAATACCATATTTCCAAAAAAATAACAGCATGTACTCGCACATTACACTCATAAACCCAAACATGACATTGCTGTCAATGTCACACTCAGACAAAGAAGGGGGACCATTATTAAGGCCTCCAATGTGACATGTTTGTCTCTGTTTGGCCCACACAGAGAAGTCATCATTTATAGGCGATGACATATTTACTGCTGTGCTGTGTTTTTTCTGTGGAAATAAAATTTTATGACTGACAGAGGATAAAATTTCTTGTTAAGATGGACAATGTCTGCTGTGTACAGATGAGCTTAACACAAGACGACACGCAACAGATTGGATCCGTCACTTTTATTTAACAATGTAACACAACTAATGACTATTTATGTAACTGCTGTCGCTGACAATAGAGCCTGTCTGAGGCTGAACCTGAGCCTGTTTGTGTCTGCGACACCTGACGCAATCTGCCTGCCTTGCTGACACTAGTCTGAGATGATGTGAGAGACTGTGCGCAGAAAGGATTTCATGTAGCTTGCTGTCAGGAAAAAAAAGGGGCAAATTCCCCCAAAGTATTGCCTTTAGAACTGAGACAAAGGACTATGCAAGACACACACAAGCAGATGCATAGACAAAATATGCAGACATACACAGAGCTCATCTTGTTGTGCATCTGTTTCCTCTTGAGATACAGATGAAGACAATGTTTTAGTATGAAAAAAAGACTTCAAGTTGACATTTTCATCATGGCTCCCAGACAGACATCTTTCAGAATAACAAGCAGGGTTTGAACAAGATATCTTTGCTGGGTGTGCCTGTTTTATTATGCCATAGAGCTGCCTCTAAACTTTAACTTGAATCCTACTTTCATGTCATCTCCTCCCTGCTGAAGAAATCTTCCCTATGAATGGGGAATGCGTGATAAATCCTGCCATTCCGAGTGTGTGAGGAGGGATGGAGGTGATGATTTTGCCTCTCGGGCACTGAGCGATGCCACATCATTTTGTGGAGTCTTTCAAAGTCTATCTTCTTTCCCTTTTTTCCCCTGCCAGTTTGTTTCCTGTCCTTTTCCCCCCTCCATCCCTCCACTTTTTTCCTTCCTGGCAGCACAGGTATCACATTCCTCTTTCATCACCCTGACATCCATCCCTCACTGCACAGCCTCCTGTGTGACAGCTGAGAGTGCACCACACTAATGGCTCAAGATGCCCCTGTCTCCTGTCTATAACAGAAACAAAGGCAGCACCGAGCAGATGTACCAGTTTTTACATTAATCTTTTTTATTTGTCTACACCCTCAAAGAGTTTCAAGATCAAGGTTACTGCACTATCAAATCATTATATCTTGATTCCTTGATTTGATTTATTTGCAAGGATTTTCTAATTTCAGTCTTTTGTCAGATGTTTTTCAGTTGTTGATACTGAGTAATTTAAAAACTCAATAGTTCCTTCCCATTCATCTGCAGCAGAAATGTTCACTTATATGAATTACTGATAAATAAGACAAATAATTCAATGGATTTCTCTTATACTAGTTTCACTTGCTAAGAAAATGTTACACTGAGAGTCAAACACAAGAAGAGCAATGAATCATTTGTGTGCTCCCCCACTCTCCATCTGATTGACTTGATAATTATAAATACTGGAGACTGATAGTTGCGCAGCTCAGTAATTACAGATGCACAGACAACCTTCATCTCCTTCAAACATTAGGGCTGGATCAAACCGGATCACAGATAGCAGAGTGATATGTCAAATATGCTCTTCTGTTGATAATAAATAAGAGTCTACAGTCATGCAAGCAGCTCTGAGAGGCCGCTAAATGCAAACGCTAGCACAGCTACCTGATCACAATGACATTGTTACCATCCTAAGGTTTGGCAGGTTTAATGTTCATGATCACCATCACTAAATGTAGGAACCTGCCTGTATAAAATATTCAAAACCGTCGGTGTTGAGATATTTCATTGGATAAGTGGAAACTTTGACCAACTGGTTCATCTTCTGGGGACTATGAATATCAGCATTACATTTTGTGGCAATCCATCCAATATTTGTTGATAAATTAAAAAGAAAATCCTAATAATACAAAAACAACTTCACAAGTGTCGGACTGACAAACAGAACGACCGACTGACACTGCTATAAAACGTGAGGAAATGTCCTCATTTCAGCAGATAAAGGCACAGATTGTCTGTCCTTGTTTACCTTCAGTGAGGTATTTGATCCAGATCTTGGAAGAAATGTAACCAGGCAGCTCAACACCTCCTTGTCCTCTCTCTCTCTGTTTACCAGCACTGCTACAGTTGTCAAACAGTGACCCTGTTAATGGTGTGTTTTGTGTGGACCGCCCATTTTTGTAATTAGCAATCACACTGGATGAACATCTCTTAAACAAAAGCTGAAAAGGGTATTTACAGCAAGAAAGGTTCCTGGCTCTGCGGACGCGGTGCTGTTAATCTTTAATTGGACTCAAAGAGGATTGGAAACTGTTTTCCTGGCATCAGCGTCAGCAAGCATCAGCACTGCCAGCACAAGACAGAGAGGAAGAGAGAGGATTTGGTGTGATTGCCAAAGCAGACTAGGGGGTCCGGGTGCAGAGGGAGCACAAATCTGGCAGGGTGCTGATGAGCTACACAAAGCTAAGTCACACAACAGTACAACCTGTCTGTTGTTATTTCTGAATTTAGACAGCACTGTCAGTTACTGGGTACCTAGGGGTTTTTTTTTTCATTGTATTTCCACAATGAAGTTTCCCAATTTAGCCAAGTCTTTCTGGGAGAGTATACAATGAACAGTAAGCAATCTATTCCCCCTCAAAGCCACACAATACAGATAAAATTGTTTCCTCCGGCCTCAACGCACACATTCTTTTTGTTCACTAATAGTGTGAGAGCACCTCCATCAACCATCAGCCTGATGGAGTACCACCACAAGAAAGAGGGATATGTGAAGGAGCTATTCTTCACAGGGTAAACAGGGTCATAAACCACCCATAGAAGAGGCAATTACTTCCTGATCTGACACCGCAACCCATTTCAGCCAATCGAACAGCAGGAGGGGCCTCCAACTGTGATCTTACAGGCGGCTAACCAGGTTAGCTGCGCTGCTAACACAGGCCAGCTCTGCCACATCAAATTGGCCTGAGAGATTTAGTGTGGCTCTTTCCAAACCCCGGGAGCCATCTGATGTTGCTCTATAGGCTCCTCTGCTCTGTGGGACCAGCAGGAGTGGCTTCTCTAGCCTGGGCTAACTAGCTCGCAAGCCAGGGGGCCCTGCCAAATGTATGTGATTTATGGGCCAGTGTGAAGGCTAATTCAGGCTGCTTTGCATATGTCCTGGTTTGGCTCTTTGCTGGCTTTATAGGCTTAATTTTTTAGCTCTCCCCATACCTGATGCTTATAGAATTCATAACACTGCTGCAGCACAAAGGGGGATGTTTTGTGCTGCAGCAGTGCTGCTAAATTATAGAAAATGTGTTCTCTATTTAAATTTATAGTGTGCTGTTGTGCAAAAATACAGCCACTGGTATATGGGTAAGGATGAGGATAATTCAGAGAATGGAAATGGGGCTAAAAGGGTTGAGAGGGTTTGATAAAAATGCAATGAGTGCATGTGAGAGGCAGGAAATCACACAGGCTGAACCTGCTTCGAGCACTAAGGGCTCCAGCAGTGCTATTATTAAATCTATTTATGTGCTCCCACCATCACAGGTCCAACCTGACAGCCAGAGAGCTTCTTCTGATCAAATGGAAAGCAGCAAAGGGAATATCTAATATGTAAATAATCAGCTGCATTCCACTGCATCATGGGAGTTTATCTACTGTATCTGACACCTGGGATTAGTGTATCTGGTGTCTGTAAGAAACAAAGTGAGTTTATGAGGTAAAAACAAGAAACAAAATATACACACACACACAGGATAGAAAGGGAAGACAAGGGACCTACATTATATATAATTCATACATAATGCAGGTCTTATTTTGTATTGCTTTATACATCTTCAAAGAATACGTCATAGTTCATAACCACGTTTTAAGTTTTGTTTTTAAAAGTCTGTAATCTGAGTAAACTACAAACTGTAGCTATGACATACATGTCTGAAATGTAGTGCAGTAGAAGTACACAGTATCATAAATGCTCAAGTAAAGTACGAGTACGTCAAAACTTCATCTTGGCACAGCTGCTGGTTTTTCTCTCATATAACACAAAACACTCAGAAGATCGACATCACCTTCCACTGACATATTTTGTATGTGGCTGTCAAAGATGTCCACCAAAGAAGCAGCGTTCGCACGTCTGAGCAGTGGTGAAATCTGTTCACCACTCACTGTGCCGCCACACAGCACAGCCAGTACCAGAGTTTAGTTTGCATATGCATCCTTGATCAGGCGAGTTGACCAAATCACCTCTCTTATTTACACCAACAGTCCGGGGGAGCGCGGTGCCTCTGCACATATCTTACCACAATATCAACCAGACCCACATGCTGATAAACATATTAGCAGCTGTCATTGTTTTGCATGCACACAGTCTTCTCCTACTGACTCTACATGTCATGTCCACCTCCACCAACTACTACCACAGTGGCACCTTGCACAAGAGTCAGTTTGGCAAATATGAGGTCAAAAGGTCACTTCCACCTTAAATCTGCGTAAAATATGTTGGCACAGTCATTGCCATGTGCTTCCTGAGATGTGATGAAATTCACAAACTTGTTTTTCAGATCAGTCTGATTTATAAGCTGCAGCAATATAATGGATTCTATTCAAAGGCTCGGCAACATTTTTAAAAAAGGTGAGATTTCATGCCATACAAAGTAGGTCTGAAAGGTCCACTGCCCCAGAGACAAAGTAAAAGGCACATACAATACACTGCTGTTGTTTGTTGTTCACAGAGAAGCCACACTGAGCATGTAAATAAAAGCAGAAGGAACCTTGTATCACAACAACAGGCCCTTCAGTGTCCCTCTCTGGAGGAAGACTCATTTCCCTGCCATAGGAGACTCACCTTTGTGCATCTGCTGTGATTGTTTATAAATGATGGCAGCATTGATTTCAGCCTCGCATGGGATTTTCTGTGCCCGTGTAATTTGTTTGAAGGGAAGGAGGTAAAATGGGAGAAATATTGGTAATGGAGGTGGAAACAGGAGAGATAAAAGCCACCCACGCAGACTACTGTACTGTTTACAAGGAAGCCTGCTTTAAAGCACTAACAAAAGCCACACAGCCAGGAAGAAAAAAATCCCTCTTTTCTCTCATTTTTGAAAGTACATCACATGTACTTGAAATGAGCAGTAGAAGAGGACACCGATGCAACAGAAACATCTCGTGAAACTAATGGTAGATGTAAATATTGCTGTGATGCTGGACAAGTGCAAAGCAAACAGACACATTACTCAAATTAATCAGCACATTTTGCAGTACTGAATTTATAAATGATAGGAAGGGAGTTGCCACAATTCAGATTTGATATAAAACCAGTCTGAAAAGATGTTGCATTGTATGATTGGATGAATTAGTTAATTGCATGTGGATATAGTGCCATCTGCTGATTGAAATCACACCCTACATGTCAGTTTGCAGGCTCAGTGAGCTCAATAAGTCAATGAGACAATACAGATAGTAATACTCTGTTTAATGGTTTTGCAGGCTGACAAAAAGAAAACTAGCACACTGATACATGAGATATACAGTAGTTAATGTCCAACCCTGCCTCCACAGTTCATTCAAATATAATACTATACACTGTCACTGTCAGAACATGATCACTGAGCTCAGAAGTAGTTGTCAGCAAAGTAATATGGCTTTACCAGTTCAGCTAGAACTCAAATAGTCAATGCACATGATTGCGGTGAGGAGAAAAATCACACCTCTGCACCTGTCACCCAGTACCATTAGAAAATTAATTAATCCAAAAAAAAAAATGTTTAACAAAAATGAAACTTAAGTGTCCTAATGATTTAAAGTGTAAGGTTATTTAAAATAAAAGTGATCCAAGAAAATCCACTAAAAGCAGTGATTATTACACAGTTCTTTACATACTGTTCACTGATTTCACCATCTGAGAGATTGATAGTGCTCTCTATAAATACAAGTTACACACTGCAAGGGTTAAGTTCTACCTTAGTACTGTTTATCCAGCTCATTTCAACTCCAAACAGGCAGGAGGAATTAGAGAATCATCCAGTGGTTATCATCCGATTTCATTCGTTTTGACTTTAGGGTGACTTGAGTAAAAAATCTGGTTCTGACACAGACATTTTGGATCTTCTCTCTAATATGACGGATGAAGGAGTCCAACGTTTTACTGCACATATCCTGCAGTTTCTTTGATGGTCTAAAAAAGTGCAAGACTCAACAATCTATTCTAATTTTGTGAAACAACAGCTTTAAGTGTGGTGTTACAGCAGAACAGATGCATGATGTATCTAAACCAATGACTATCAGTGTGAGGAGTGTTTGGAGGTGAAGTCTGGATCTCTTATTAAGTCCTCATATCTGCTTCCCAGAGTTTATTATATACATGTCGCTTGTGGCAGGCTTAAATTTACAATCCCAAAATGCACAGCGCCAGCAGCACCAAGGACACCAGGCTTAGAGTGGGCGTGACCATGGATGCTTTACCTGAGGAGGCAGAAATATTGTGAGATAAATGGACCAAGAGGACAAAAAAAAATCTTCAATCAATCATTAGATTATCATAGTCATACCCATAATCCTAATCTTCCTGACTGGTCCATCTCCTCCTTCATAACGGCCGCGCACCATCAGCTCATAGTCGCCAACCTGAGGCATGGGGAAGTCCATGAAGTGCCAGCCAGTGATGTAGACTTTCCCATAGATGTAGCCTGTCTTTCTGAACATGACCTAGGAAACGGAGAGGTTTTCAGCATTTCGGTTACTGCCATGTAGACCATTAGTCTGAAAAATATGTACTGTCAGGCTTTTCCACACCAACCTTGTAGTACAGAGGGAAGGAAACATTGCCGAACCAGTCGTACTGGATATGATCCCACCACACGTACAGCCACTTCCCTGTCCAGGTGATATAGCGCCACATCCTCGGTGGCTCTGGTGGTGCTGTAAACAAAATTTTATCATGACCACATGTTATCATAGGATAACTCTCACCGTATGTGCTTGTTGTCCATAGACTGTGAGTAATTAGTCTTACGTGGTCTCTTTGTGAACATCTCACAGTGTTCACCAGGGGGTCCGAGGCCAGCTCCGTTGAAAGCACGGACCTCAATGAGGTAGTGTGAGTCCGGCAGCATGTTCTCCAGCCTGGTCTGATTGACTGTGGCTGGAACAAATATACGGTTGGCTCCTGGCTCCGGGTCATCGTACTTTCTCCAGTATTTGACCTGGGAAGGTCAGAAACACGGATTTTGACATTAAATGTTTGAAAAATTAAAAGCTATGGTGCTTTCGTTAAATTGCTAGCTTACTAACAGTGGCTAACTTTCTATTGAACATTCAGTTGCTACCAGCAGTTTCACAACAGTTGCATTTTAGTTGACTAACATTGTTACCTCCAGCCTTTCCTCAGATCTGTTACCAAGCAAATACTGACCAGCATCTTTTATCTACTGCTGATTTGTGATTTGTTGATTTAATTTAAGCTAGCCATTATCCTAGCCATTTGAAGCTAGTGTGCTAAAACTTTATACCTGGTATCCCTCAATGTACTGCTGCAGGCCTGTTCCAGTGTCAACCACTGGCAGCCACCACACAAGAGCTTCCGTGGAGGACACCGGCCTGGCATAGACGTCTGTCGGAGACTCTGTAGGTACTGGAGAAGTCAGAGGAATGGATGAGGTTAAATGTCACACTCTTTCATTTTCCCTTGGAAAGTGAGGACCCAAAACTGAAGCCAAAATCCTCACCATCTCGTGGGTAGTAGATGACCTTGGTGAGGCTGTACGGTCCATCTCCTTTCACATTAAACGACTTGACCTTCACCTGAAACTCTCGCACCTGGAAATCTTCCTCAGTGGGAATGAAGTATGTGTCTTTATGAACATAACGCCTTGTCTCTGGGTCCGAGATGGTCTCATACCACCAGTCGTATGCATCGTGAGGCTTGAACGCAACTATGTAACCAAACTTCTTGCCGTAGAAATACCATGGCTGCACAGGCTAATAGTTGGATGTGGAAAGAGAAATGGAAAGAAAACACACTTGTAAAAATGTGTTGAAACAGTTTTTGCATATGATAAAGTCAGAAATTAAATAGCGTGACATGAACTGAGGGCTTTCTTACTGTCCATGTGATGACAATCTCGCCATTTCTACCTCCATAACCTGCCACATCAGTGGGCGCTACTACTGGAGCTGCAAAGAAACAAGTAATCTCAGTTTTTTCCCCCCACAGCTGTTCTGACTTAAGGACATGTCAAGTATTAGTATTCTCTCCTTACGAGCATCCCAGGTTTTGATCTTGAGGGAGGGAATGCTGGCCTCTCCGGAACCATACTCATTGGTGGCGATGATCCTGAACTGATACTCCATCCAGGGGTAAAGGTCTGTCACCTCTGCCCTCTCCATGCTACCATCAAGAGTGGTTGGAGCTGGGGGACGGAAAGGGCATCTGAGTCAAATCATATGCAAACAATTCTATTCTATGTGCTGTTTGTCATGTAGGGGCGGTATGGGTAGGAAATCTATCAACCCACACAAGTTGAAGTGATCAGATCTTGTAAGATCAGGATGCTCCTAGCTTGTAACAACTGTGGAGTGAGTTGGCCCTCTGCTGGTGTAGAGCAGTACTCACAGGTGCTGGCATCCCTCCAGTCATCTTCATACAGAGCCCAGTAGTGCCTGGTCTGAATGGTGTAGGAGAGAATGGGGCTATTATGATCAGCTCCTTTAGACCACAATAGCTTCACCCACGTGTCCCCAATCTCTTCCACCCGGATCACACCAGGTGGCCCAGGAACACCTGGATCAGGGAGGAAAGATTCACGGAAAGAGGGAAGACAAGACTAGTACCAATCAGTTGTAATGTTTTTGATCAACTAATTTAATTTGCATAAGAATTTCAACCCAACATTACGTGTAATCTTGAGGGTCTCTCATCATCTGAAGCAAACTGTGCTGGTACTGACCTACAACCTTGAGATCAGCATACGCTGTATCACTGTCCACCACGGTCTGAGCTGTGCAGGTGTAGCGACCTTCGTGCCAAATTTGGACGTTCTTTATTCTAAGGTCACCAGTGCCGTCTTCGCTCTGGACAGCCAGGAGCAAAAGGAGGAGGAAAAATATCTGTCTTTAGCTGACAACACCAGTAGGATGTTAAGTGAGAAGTCTGTAAGATGTAAAATGAGTCACCCTACCATAACACGTTCGTAGTGTTGCCACTCAGAGTCAAAGTCAATGACTCTGAAGTCTATGGCCCAGATGAAGGTGATGTCCAGCATGGGGTCATATGAAGCAGTGCAACTGAGAATAATCTCATCACCAACCTTAACCTCAGAGTCTTCAGGAGCCACCGTGATGCTGGTCGCCTCTGGGTTAAAAAACAATTATTTGGTCACTGCAACATTAGCTATTTAAATATGTAGATGAGTACACAGTATATTCAAAGTGCACATTAACCTGTGATGGTGAGATAACCAGAGCTGTTGGCCTTTCCTCTGTCATTCTCAGCAAAGCAGGTGTAGGTGCCCTCATCATTTTTGGTGGCATTGAGGATCTCCAGACTCCCATCAAACATGATGGAAATGCTAAAAAAAGGAAAATAATTAATGGTAATAATGCTGATCACAGGAAGGTTAATGCATATCAAGGGACTGTACTGTCATTGTGTCCAGTCTCTTTTCTAATGACTTGTGCTGACCGTGAATTGTTGAAGAGCAGCTCTTTGCCCTTTGTCCAGGTGAAGCGAGGTCTGGGAGCAGCTCGGGGTTTACACTCGATCACCACACGTCCATCTTTAGCCCCAAGGAGCTGCTTCTTCACAGGGTTAAACTCGAATGTAGGAGCACAGGCTGGAGAGAGATTATATAATTTAGTCGTTTTAAATTTTGTTTTGTATTCAAGTATCTAACAAGCCAGTGGGAGAACGTTTTTTTGAGAGGACTCACCGATGACTCGCAGCTCAGCGTTGGCATATTTGATTCCCCAGTAATTCTCAGCAATACACTGGTACATCCCTGAGTCATCAAAAGTCAGACTGGAAAACTTCAGCTCACCTTTACCATACTGGCGGAAAAAAACCCACAGATACATACAACCCGAATGTATAAGAAAGAAAACCTACACACACATCAAAAGCCAAGCTGAGACAAATGAGATAAATCGTGTTATTAATGGTAGGTGATGAAGTGTTTTTTGAGTTTTCACCATGTATCCGTCTTTGTACCAGCGGATGAAAGGGAAGGGCTTCCCTGATGCCACACAGCGCATGGTGTGCTCTGAGCCAATGTCGATCTGAGTGTTGTTGATAGTTTCCGCCCACTCTGGGGCAGCTGGGAAAAACAAAATGAGCATTTATATAATTTTCATCATTGAGTTTAATATAAGAAAGAATATCCCTGGTCTCTCTACATGTGGACTGTAGATTACGCTCCAATAACTTTACTTACACTCCACATAGAGCCAGGCCTTGTGCCAGTCCTTCCCTTTAGTATTGATGGCTTCACACTCGTATCCTCCCACATCTTCATACTGCACATTGTACAGATGAAGCACAGCTCCTGATTCACTGATCTCGTGGTTTGGTGGGAGGTCTGTGTGGTCCACCTTCCTCCAAACAATATGAGGGATGGGACTGAACAAACACAAAAATGGGTTTGTTGTTATGATAAATTTACATTAAATGGAACAGGTGCACATATATGTGCACTTACTGTCACATTAATCAGCACCCACTCTATGTGAGAACATCTCATGCACCCTTGTATTCCTTAAATGACTGTAAACTTACTTTCCCAGAGCAAAGCACTCTAAAGTAATATTAGAGGCCAGCAAGGCAGTAGTGTCTGGGAACTTCACCCTGATGTCTGCTGGGTACTTCCTCTCTTCACCTGAGGCAGGTAAGAAGAGTCATTTATATTCAAAATAAAGACTTTTAGACTTTATTCTTGTTCATCTGGAGCACAGCTGCTATCTACCAACCATCCTCAGGTGGTAAAGGGATGAGAGGGATGAATTTGGAGAAGACACTCTGCCCGATGATGGGACTAGACACGTAACAGGAGTAGTTTCCTGCATCCTGAGCTTCCACCTTAGAGATGTACAGGTTTCCAGTCCTCTGGGAGACAAATCTGCGGCGATCTGTGGGCAGGAAAACTGGGAACTCGTTGTAGATCCAGCGGTAACTCACCGCCTCTGAAAGACAGAATGAAGAATAAAGTCACGTGGTCATACTCTGAAGTTTGTGGAGATGTTGTTGAACTGAATGCAGTGAAAAGACGGGAGTTGTATGATGACGACGTGAAAACCTGAACATACCGGGCCAGGCTTTAGGAGGGGCACACAGCAGAACCGCTCCCTGTCCCTCTTTGACATACACCGGCTCTCTCTCCTCGTCAGAGAACTCGTGCAAAACTACACAGTAGATGAGGTCAATTAATATAAAGGCTGCTGAAGCAAACACTGCAAAACACTCAAACTCAAAAAGAAGTAAAAGGAAAAAGTGTTAGCTATAGCTGCTCACATCCAAACTTGACCCTGGCCTCCTTGCTGATGACAGTGCCGTAGATGTTTCTGGCCACGCAGATGTACGTCCCTGCGTGTTTCTTCTGTTTGGGGTTGGTGATAACCAGATTCCCTCCCACCAGGCTGTAGTGCTCGTCTGGCTGCTCCATCAGCTTGATCTCCCAGTTATCACGGCGCCACCTGGCAGTGATAATATCAGACCGCATCACTTTATATCACATGATGCATCTGTGGCAGTGCAATGCAATATAAGGCACTCTGTAGTATTGCCTAGTGTGAAAATCTTTTTACAAGGGTGTGTAACCTGTATGAGGCAGGTGGGTTGGCACGCGCCCTGCAGTTCATGGAGATTCTCCCGTCGGGGGAGCCCTCAGTATACACCACATCTATAGGCTCCTCCTCAAAGATGGGACCATAACCAGTTGCATCCTCTGACAAATTTAACATAACAATTAACTGATGTACTTATCATGCATCGAGACCTGCGTGCAGCATGCCCCGTTTCTCAAATTTCCGAGAAACTGAACTCACCTCCAAAAATTCGAGGCTCACCAAACAGGACTGCCACTGCAACGCACAAAGATGTACATATGTATATGTTAGTGTGCGAGGTTTATACAGGATCACTGTAATAGTTTTTCAAGATGTCATTTATGGGAGCGGGTGTTATATGTTCAGGCATCACTGTGTGCCTAACCTGTGAGAGAGATGGAGGAGGAGAGGGCCAGGAGCAGTAAAGCAGTGGACGCCATGTTGGTCAATAGATGGACTTAATATAGCCACAAGAGTCGGGTGGACGGACGGAGGGACACAAACAAAAAGTTGATGAACAGGGCATGAACTGGAGAGACAAAAAGAAAAGATTTGAGACAGAGACAAACAGAATCACTGTTTGTTTTGTAACAACATAAGCAAGTTTTTGTTTAAACATGATCGTCCCTCCCTCCGTATGTACCCTAAAGATTTTCAAACACCAGAAACAGTGAAGAACTAGCTGGAATCCTCCTCCTGCACTTATAAATGATTCAGGATGTGAGTGACTCAGCAGAACACAGCGAGCGTGCACATCCACAAGGACGTGCACCTGCAGAGAGACACACACACACAAGCCTGTACTGCTGGCTTTAGGTAGCTCTGCAGTACCTAGACAGCTCCTGCTGGGCCGTCACACATGCTTTCACATCACGTCTGCAGGATGAAATGGATGCAGGCTAAAGCTGCGAGGAACTGCAGCATCTCAACTCTCACACAGGACACCAACACAACAGCCCCATGGCCCCAAATCCACTCCATCACACCAACAAACACTGGTTCTAAGCATGTTTTTAGATATAGTGTGTTTGCACTGGAAAAGTGGCAAAATAAAGTGTACTCAAACATGCAGGACAGAGGTGTGGATGGTAGATAATATAGATTTTATAGCAAAATCTACCCCAGATTTCTGTGCTCTTCTTGTTATTGATGACAACACACACACAAGCTTTACAGTTACTCCACTGATCCATGCTTAAACAGTCGGCTTAGGCTGCAGCTGATGGTAATCTTCCTATAATGTCAAAGGCCATGAGACTCTGATCAGGAGGAAATGAGCAGAGAAGCTTCTCTTACAAATGTTTTGATGCATAAACCATCCAAAAATCTAAAACTGGAAAAACACATGTGAACACTGTGATGCTATACTGAGGAAATTGATGGTACATGCTTATGAAACGATTTATTCCAAGTTCACTGTTTAGTAACAGAAGTAGAAATCATCTAACAGCTGCGTGTATATGCTATTGTTAGCTGGCAGCCACAGTCCTTCACAGAGTCATTCTGGATGTGAGAGGAAGAAAGGGAAGAATAATGAGGGCACAATCTGGGATGAAAATGAAACATTTGCCAGACAGGCAGCTCCCATGTGCCTCAGCAGCCCCACCCTCCCAGAAAGAGAGAGAGCAAGAGGCATACACCCAGCATACAGCAGAGACTGCAGCATGGGCACTCTTGATGACTCAACACTAATATCACTACAGTACAGCAGCAGCTGACTGCATCTACCCTGCACTGACACGGCTGTAATCGAAACTGAGTGAGAGCAGCAGAAAGTGACACCTCTCCTGCATCTGCAAGATCCTAAAGATGGATGGAAGGATGGATGGAGGGAGCGTCTCACGTTGATGCCACAACACATCACAGCTTTTACGACACTTTTATATACAGCTTTGGCTTTATAAATTATAGTGGCAGCAATCTGCTCCACCCATTCTGATCAATTCATCAGAGTGTGTTTTCCCCCTGGCAGTAATCCCATCACAGATCCTCTTTGGACAGACCAGCGAAATTTAGGTCAGCACATGTATTAAGCCCTGTGTCTTAGTGACCGCCTGAATAAAACCAGTGTTTTGCTGTGGGGGGGGGTTGTGGCTGCAGAGAATCACATTTAAAGTCGTGTTTGATTTCCACAAAAAGGTGAACTACATTCAGACACAAAAATCAGGCCTTATACTGAGAACGTGAAGGGAGAACACCTCGCAGCCATGACAGTTTGCTCTATCTTTGACGTCTAGATAAGGGGGTGGCTGGCCTCCCTTGGGTGGGGGCGGGACAATTCTGTTAGAGTGATCTAGACTTACTGTCCTCTGCTTTCATAAATAAAGGACAAATTCTGCAGATCGCTCCATTTGCAACTTAAAATTCTTTTTAAGTTGACATTGACAGGATGTGGATCCAGATCATAAAACAGTGCTGCAATATTTAGAATAACTTTGTCCCAACTCAATGATAAATTTAACAATGGAGACTCAATGAGCTCTGACAACAGGACAGTGCATACAGTCTTTAAACAGTTGGATTAATAGGAGTTACCCTCTCACCCATGAAGGACACTTAGTTCTTTACCAAATAGATGCAGCTCACTGCGCCCTTGACGCATTCTCTATGACACTTTCACCTTACATCTGCGCCCTGCATCCACACTTTCTTCTTATAGCAGAACTAAAACTGCAGAGAGAGAAGATAAAACCCTCTTTTATCACTGCTGGTTCGCGCCCATCCTCTAACTGCGCAGCCCCTTACATCACTTCATCCCGGTGACGACTGATCGGCACCGGTAGTTCACTGCTCTGCATTGCGGTACTCCTGTGCCGGTCCATTTCTGCACTACAGAGCTCAACACTCACACACATCCCCGGTTCATTCTCGCATCTCGCCGAGTCCCGACATCAGATCCGGTAAAGTGGTCATATGCACGCGCTCTCTTACCTTTGGAGGCAGAATGGGGGGTGGAAATATCAGCGAGCTGTCCGCGTGGCACACCTGGACCCGAACCGCATCATGCCCCCCCACCCCCCAACAAAACAGCCCCACCATCCGCCAGGCATCCGTGCAGCTGAACTTTTCTATTGGAGGAGAGAGGTGAGCGGCACCTCTGGGCGGCGAGGGACGCGGCTGCGGTTGGTCCGCGAGAGAGGATGGGAGGATGCGAGCATCATGCTGCTGCGCCGCTGCGCACCTCAGACAGGGGAAGAATTAAGCAGAGGTGGGGAATAACCCACGCCGATGTGATGTTTAAAGGGAAGAAATGAACTTGAACACCTTGATATAAGAAAATGTGACAAAATGAAGGGTCTGAATACTTTCTGAATGCACTGTAAGTCCTTATCATTACTCCCACCATGTGCTGTGCATCGAAATGACCTTCAGATCAATTATTAATAACAGACACAGTTATAGTGTCATGAGAGGAGTTAATTGTGGTGCTTGGCCCCGTTAAGGTGGTATTAAACTTTAGTGGTTCACCGAAAGTAGAAAAGAGCAGGTGTGCGGTGAAAATCATAACAGTGTGGGCACGTTACATTTGCAGAGTTCACGGTGCTCAACACGTATGAGTGCTGTGTCGAACATCCGGGTATTTGGGCAGGTACGCTTGGAGAATTTTAAAGGCAGCCATTTCTTACTCGCATCCTAGAATGAGAAGAGAAACAGGTGAGTATCTCATACCTAAACTTTGTTTTTATCGCGATTTTGCTTTAAATGTTATCGCGTTGGTTAGGCATTTCATTTTTTGGATGCATGAGAAACTTTTTTTGTATTAACAAATGTAAATGCTCACATTAAACGGACAGTCCACTGAGGATTATCAACCTGAAAGATCACGGCCTTCAGGTGAGTGAAGTTGAATTGAATATTTGCCTGTTGTCCTGATACAAACATAATGAGTGTAAAGTTAGATATTTAAATGATGTATGTTAAGAAGTGAATAGTTGATGGGAAGGTGTTTACTGTGCACAGATTATACTTGATTACTATTCAGTTAAACGAGAATTCGTAGAGGTAGCGAAAGGTGGAATAAAGGACCAGTTCTATGTTTTTTAATTACGTTGTTTAACAGTAAGAGCAGTTTGTCGCTCGAATGTGTCAGGCAGGAGAACATCTACATAACTAACTGCTTCAGTTACAAGACAATATAATGTTATCAAGGTTAAAGACAAATATTTATCAACTAAAGGGATGTCTAAAGTATTCTGTTCTCTTTCTCTACAGGCTCATTTTGTAGCTGGCAAAAGGCGATAATTAGTTAAGCAAAAATGCATTGAATTACAGCTGTGATTTTGAGGAGTTCATTTTCTGAAGGTAAATGTCCCAGTTGGTATATATTTAAATAATTCAGACTGACTGGCTTTCCTTACTTTATGATTTTAACAATTTGCCATGTTGTCTTTTACCCTCATCACTTGGGAGAGAAAGTTCTCAGTCCTGCACTGAGGTGGATAAACCCGTGTTTGCAGACTTGGAGGGATTTACTGTGTGCATGTTTGATTTCAAAATCTGATTCTGGAAATGAGGTTACTCGTTTTGCTCTTCTCTTGGATTCAGGTGCATCTCACCATACCTCAGAGTTGTATAAGGGTCTCACAGGAATCAGAACAATGATGAATCCTCTCCACTAAAGGGATTTATGAACAGCTGAGTCAGGTTCTTTAATATTATAGGTGTCATATTTGTAGATCACTTGCATGATGCACCTGCATTAATTCAGCATATTTTACTTTTTGGTCTCTGAAATGGAACTTGTTGTAAAACATTTCCATGCTTGTCACGTTGAGAATATTCATAATGTTTCCAGTTGTTACACCTCATGACTGCAGATACTTAAGAGCTATACTCTGTGCAGTGTTAATACAAGGTTATTGCACAGGTTTCAGTGCCCTGCACTTTGTGTCAGTCAGATGTGAGCCCACTTGTCACAAAAGAGGAGAATAAAGTATTTTTATTGCAGTTCTTTTGGGTGATTACTGCACCACGGGAAGCGGGGTGTTCAAGTAACACTAACAGATTGAACTCTATTAACGTTAATCTAAAGGACAGTTTACTCTAACAGTAGTAAACACTGGTTAAGTGTACACGTGTTGCCTGATAGCTAATTACGGTGTTGATTGGTTACTGAACACTTAAACAGTGGTTCCCCATATAAACCACAAACCAGTGTTAATTTCCAACTCTGGCTGGTGCCAAATTGCAGTGTGGTTAAGGTTGGTTACAGGATAAACACTCCACCTCCTTCTAATTCCTATCTTGCTCTAGTTATTTATTACACTAATACATTGTAACAGCCTTAAAATTAATTAATGCGTCTGCAATTCATGCATTTGACAAATTTTGCATCATAAGTCCATTTTAATTTTGCATCAAAGCAGTTATGTGATATTTTTAGATGAATGTGCGTTTGAGATAAAACCACACAGAAAACTGGTAAGTTCTCCATATTGATGA
Source organism: Lates japonicus (assembly GCA_033238685.1). NCBI lineage: Eukaryota > Metazoa > Chordata > Actinopteri > Centropomidae > Lates > Lates japonicus. Next base: position 1,018,794 of record BRZM01000058.1, read on the forward strand.
GAATCAAATGGATGAATACACAGCAGATCATTTTAATCTTCGGATTAACTTCATGGTTTATCTTTGTGGGTTAAGTGACAGGTTTAACACACTAGGTGGTGCCGCTTTACACACACACACACACTCACACAATCACAAAAAGAAAAACAGAATGATTTGGAAATCCTGGAAAACCAACGCTATTCATTTTGAACTTCATTTAAAATACAAAATATTTTTACAATATTATACTGTAGAGTAAACCATTTGACAGCCTTTCCTTAACTACCATGTAGCTTCAACATATCCAGGAAATGTCATATTATATCATATCATATACTGTATATCCTACTGTATGTTCACAGTCACTAGAACATGGTATTCACACTCCAGTGTACTTGATCTGCTAATCTGTCATGCCGGCTCTGAATGTTCCCAAATTACACAGTTTTGTTTGGTTTTTTTGGTACCTCTTAAAGGATGGAGTCAGTTCAGGAGATGTCTGGTTTAGAGCAACAGTTTAGCAGCATGCTGCATTCAAAGCTGGATGTTACTCATTAGATGCATGAATTTGTTTGAAATGATGAATCCTGTTTAAGTCAATGCCTTTATAAAAATACAGAAAAAGGTATAGGTGGTCAGAGACAGAAGCAACTGGAGTTAATCACGAGGAGCTCAGTCTAAGTTAAATAATCTCCTTTGATTACCTGATAGGCTAAACATTTGAGCAAAATTCACCCCAGTTTAAAAATAATAATAGTAGAAATAAAATAAGTTTTCACAGCAAATAAAGGTGAAAACTAAATAGTCTCATCTCACACAAAGCCATCTTACCCATAATGCAGCAGAAGTCAAGCTCTCACCTGCGACCTCGTAGCATCCTAAACTTATCAAGCCATTATTTACAAAATACAACAAAAATATCTCTACATGTGGAAGCTGACACGACACAACCTAAAAACTTGATGCAAGTTATGATAAACCCTAAGACATGGAAATGTTCTCTTGGGAAAAAAAAAAAGTTTGATTGAATCTTTTGGCTGCTAAACTACGTCAGAATTATAGACTGTTGCCATGGAAATGGCGATAGTATACATCACTTGCGGCTTTAACATAGTAACGTACATGTGCACACGTGCACATACAGGCCTTTTACCCCATGCACCTAAACACTCTCTCACACACACACACACTGGCTTCATTCATTTACAGTAATAGAAAACTCACTGGTGCTGCTTCAGGCGTGACAACATACAGATATAAAGGTTAAATGCATAAACCAAAGAGAATACCAGTGTTTACCATTTTGCAAGTGAAACAAGCAATCTTTTCATTCACATTCAACAGATACGCATTTCCACATTCAGTATCATTACATGAAATTTTCCGACCCCCTTCTTTTCTAAGTGCTACCAGTAACAGGAAGTCCCATTCTTGTAGTCTACTTGCAGAGTGAGTCCCAGTTCCCATTGGCAGTTACCTGGTGATAGGTTGTGATGATTTGGTGCTGTGAGCAGCTCCTCCTCCTCAAGATGAATGAATTAGGAGGAGAGCACGTTTGAAATGAATACATGGGACTTGTCATCAGGCTCATGCTGACCTCAGAGCTTCCTACATTTTGCTCCAGCCTCCTACTGGGTGGAATGGTGTGATTTTGGGGTGCAAACACCCGAATGGACTGATGACAGCTGGATAAACATGATTGTCAAAGAGAGGCCATAACAATCTATGGTTGGAAATTGTACTACCACCAAGCGCCAGCATGAGTCATTTGAAATCCATTTGAAATCATTTCCATACAATAGCGGAACCCTGGACCTATCTTGAGACTCAGGGCTTTTCCAAATGAATAATGGATGATTCACAATACTCCGTACATGGTTCCTGATGAAGGAGCCTTGGATTCGCGTGCCCCATGAACCATCTATAACATCGGAATCCTGTGGGCTTATTTTATAGATATTTAATAATAGTTTTGAACACTCACACAGCCTCATTCCATTTTAAATAAAGTAGGTGTTATTTGAATGGACTGTATTCTGAACTATATGAGCTGCACTGGGCCAGTCCTGTCCTGCACATGAAGAGGATAACTATGGATCTAAGTCACTATTTCTCTACAAAGGCACTAGAAACCATGCTAGAGAGGTTCTTGATCGATCGCATCTAAATATCCAGAAACTACCCGTGTACAGTGAACCTCCACATACAACAGCTTTCTGTCTTTTCTGCCAGCATGCCTTTTATACAGGAGGTAAGTACTCTGGGGCGACTGGGGTAGCAGTTTACAATCGCCTGACACAAGGCGTGCACAGTGGCTCGCGATTCCGAGGTGGAAACACTGACGGTGACACTGGATCCAAATCACATCTCCACGCATAAGTTAGTGTCAGTAACGAAGCATTCGGTGTAAAAAAGAAAAAAAACTGGTCCGGGAGAGAAGAGCAAGCGTGAGACTGAAACAGACCAAATCAGTGTAGGGTTGTATTTACGACTGAAAGCAGATGTGATAAAGAGGTGGCGAATGCTGAGTTAAGGGGCTAATGATTTCACAATTTTACACGGCAAAGCATGCACATGGAGACATTTAAAGGACAATGGGAATAGTGAAAAATTGTCAGAATTAATCTTTCTAGAAAAATGGTGAAAATGTGATGACAACTATTAATGTCAGTTTCTGCTGCTAGAGTTAACATACAGTTGACTTGTTAAAATGGACATATTTCACATTGTATAAAGTTGGTTTATTAGCTGGTTTACAATGGGAGTTGGTTGTTATTAGGATCAGCACAGAGTATTGTGGATGTTGCCTTGCCTCTATGGAGTGTTTGGTAATGGAGTCTGGTGGGGAGAGTGTCTCTGCAGCCTGGCAAAATGTTCTACATATAAACAGTCAAGTCAGGACACCATGAATGAAAATAAGAAAAATCTCATTCACTGTTGTATCCTGTAAGCCATGTTAGACTCTCTCTCACCTGTATTCTCCAAATGTCCCATCATCCTCCTTCATGGGCTGGATCTCAGGGTCTTGGTGAGCATCTTCTTTCTCTTTAACTGGAGATTGCACAGGCTTTGTTTTCATCTCTGCCCACGTCACAAATTCTTGAAATCACAGCTCATACCAATGCATGCATTACCTGGATATTTGCCACCTTTGTTCCTCTTGATGAAGCACACTATGAGGAGGACCAAGATAAGAAGAGCAATGGCGCACATCAGTCCAATAAACCAGCCCTGGGTGGCGATGTCTACCTGCCGGCTGGGCACAGCTGGACGTGTTCAGAAAAGAAAGGAAGGGAGAGAAAGATACTGTCAGTCCAAATGTAAATCCAGGCTGTTAAAATGGTGGAATCTGTTTTCTTCATGCTGAGCAACACAGATGAACAGAGGCTGTAAACACTGAAATGGAATTTTAAAATGGGTTAATGTGCCATGATCGTTCAGGCACAGAGAACATGACAAAAAGAAAGAAACGTAAAAGTCACAACAGTAAAATAATGGACCTCTCAGGGATGATTTGAAGTAACATGCATCAGACCAACTTGATGACGTCTGACATGCTTGTACACTATCTAGGAAACTACACTACCATACATTCATGTCTGAATGCAGATGAGACAGTGCTGATACACTGAGGCATGCCGCCTCACCTGGCACTGTAACCACCACTTCGTCTGTGCTGTGGACCGTCGGGTCAGCTGGGTCTCTAGCTACCACACGCACCTTATAGGACGTCCCCGGCTTTAAACCTTTTAGCATATGCGAGTGTGAACCGTTTACCAACTCCTTTTTCCAGTCGTCTTTACCTAGAAGTGGAGTTGTGGACGAAGAAGAATGAAATTCAGGGGAAAGGAGGTTTTGAGAAGAATCATTTGAATGATGATATTTGAGTGCTGATCAGATTGAGCGATAAGTTTGGAGATGGCTGAAAATACAAAGTGAAGCCTTACTGTTTTCTACAATATATTCCACATATACATTCTTATGGTGTCCAAAGTATTCCCAACTGATCACTGCACTGTCCTCCGATACCGACGTGTTAACTGTGCCAAACGCAGGGCCTACAGGTGGCGCTGAGCACACAGGAGAAAAAAGTGTGAAGGTTAAACCTACTGTCTACAAATCTACACTTCAGATAATTCAGTTTTTCTATGACTACATACAAACACTCATTCTTGGAAATTAACTTATCATATGAACAAAAATCACAAACTGCTGTCGCAGCTGAATTCCAGTTGATTACAAAAATTCCTCAACGTCTGTTTTACCAGTTAGAGAATAACAGAAAAACAGGCCACAGATTAAGTTTAGTTAGCTCTCTCTCCCATCTTGTACATACTATATGTTGTAGAGTTTGCCACGGTACAATAGAGTTTTTGTTAAATAAGAGAACCATTAGAGCGGTGTTAGATCCTGCCATAATATACAGAAACAGGCCAGTTATACAGTATAGTTGCAACAAAAAACATCCATCTCAGTGAGGACTTGTGAAATGTGACATAATCTTTCCTTATATCATTACAATATCTCATCTGATTCATGGCACAGAAGTGTGTATTATTGTGTTCTTAGATTTAAACATTTGCTGAGATGGATCATTTTTGCAGCACTGAGTTTTGGAGGTAGATATCTGTGGAGGTACAGTAAGTAGGGGGGGGGGGGGCAGGGAGTGCTTGTACCCTTGTGAAACGGGGGATGCAGAGACTGAGTGATGGGGGAGGTTGGGTGAGGGGGCTCTGTGGGGCCTGAAAGAACATGGAGAAAAGTGAGACAACACACATACACACCACAGTAGCCAGAGCAGTTGTTTACAGAGAAATTGTCTGCTGACATGCTGAGTCAAACCACCTCTAAATCCTGAGATTCAGAGTTAAATTAGGCACCTGGCTCAGCGTTGTACCCAAAAAAACTCTGAATCATAGCACTGCAGCATGCATATTATATGGTTCAAATCAAACTCTAGTTCATATATATACACAGTCCATCAGTTTATAGCATCTGTCAGTGAATAAAATGTGTTAGTGCTGCATCAGAACAAACACATTCCCAAGCATCATGCGAGAGGTTTAATATTCATACAAAAGGAGGCAAGCACAGCTAAATTTAATGTCGAAAAATCCTATATATTTTACACTGTTACAGTAAATGCAGCCTATTCTATCCGAATAGGACACAAGCATTGCTGCTTGCAGGTGCCATGGAAGTCTTTTCACACTCTGCAGACATGCTAATTCAGCAACATGCAGGGGAAACGTAAGATAAATACAAATATCTAATGTTAAGCTAATTATATCTGATGTTGTAATTAGCATGCAGGGACTTCCAGTGGCAGACTTTGGGTTACCTTTGCCCGTCTCTACAGGGGGCTGAGTACGAGCTTCAGAGAGAAGAGAAAGAGATAGAGGGGGGTGAAGTGAGGAATGCAGTAGAGCCTCATGGTTTACTTTTCACAGGAATCCCTAATATCTGGGATTCATTCTGACCACTGCTCTCTTTAGTTTGGTTGCTGATATAAGACTTTGACCTTTTCTGTGCTTGTAATTTGCCACACTTGATGCTAAAAGGTGAAACTGTTGTTGTTGTTGTTATGTAGACTGGACTCACTTGTGTCCATGACTGTGAAGGCCTCTTCTGTGATGATGGGGCCAGAGCCCTTGATTGTCTTTGCACTCAAGTAAAACTTGTACAGCATGCTGGAGTTCAGGTTGCCCAGGGTAACCGTGGTCTCATTAGCTAGAAAGTTCATGACCTTGGCCGGGCCCAGTTCATTGGTGTTGTTGACTGCAGAGAAATGGTTAACAATGGAGTTAGGAATGCACAACATAGGTTTTTCCTTTTCACAAATGCTGCAGGTAGTGTGTCAGGCAGCGGGTGAGCCCACCTGGTTGGTATTTCAGTGTGTATCCAGTGAGGCGTCCATTGTTATTCACCGGTGAGCCCCATTCCAGAGTGAGAGAGTCCAAACTGGGGTTGATGACCTTCAGAAAAGAAGGAGGCCCCGGGACTGAAAACACAACCAGAACCATGGTCAGTCTGTTGCAAACACAATGTACTGAGTAAAGAGAGCAGCTCATGGACCTGCAGAACCATGTTAGTCAACTCCAGGCATACACACCTCCCTCAGGTGTCTCAAATGTCTTCCTGGTGCTTGGAGGCCCTTCTCCTTTGTTATTAAGGACCCTGATGAAGAGGCTGTAGAGGCTGTAAGGCTGGAGGCCCGGCAGCCGCCCCTCACTACGGTTCCCACTGAACGTCAAAACCTGGTCCTGCTGATCCGTGTCCACCTCCGTCTCATGTAAGCCCCGCTCACGCCGATAGTACACCTACAGGAGACGAAGAAGAGTTACTCTTCAGTCTGATGTGTTTCAGTTTCACAGTATCACACACAGCAGAGGAGTGTTTAATAAAGAAGCCTCAGAAAAGCAGTGTTTATTGTGGGTTGAGTGAGCCTGGTAATACCTTTAAGATAGTATGACAAGACTAGTTCAAGCCTGTTTTAAGAGCTAATGTTGTAGACTTTGAAGTATAGACCTAGAGAGGACATAAATTCATGTCTGCCCCTTTTGTATTTTCAACAAAATCATTTCTCAGTGTCCATTTAATTTCTTTAATGTTATTGGCATTTAAATTAAAGGTAAATGATGAAAATGCTTCTTTCACAACGAGGCAAAACAAATTTATTAATTAATCTATTTATAGTTTCCTCTGAATTTTCTGCAGTAACCTCAGCCTGCAGTGTTGTGTGCTGGCATTTCACTCTGACTGCAGCAGTGATCAGGGACTAAACCAGGGGAGAACTATGGATAAAGCTTTTCAGTTTGGTGCAACGCTGGTTAAGTCTCGACAGGGGCCGGGCTTGTCAGAAGAGATTAAGTTTCTACTGAAGACTTGGGTCAGACTTTGGTGTATTTAAAATAAGCCAGAGTTACTAAGGTACATCAGGTTTAACTGGTAATCGTGCTGCATGATACACCCCTCTGCACACACGGTCATACACAACATTCTGCAAGGGCCTTATGGAGCTTGAATGTTTTAGAAATGTGAAGCTGCACAGTAAATGTACAGGAAAAACAAACTGAACACAACCCTCAGCAGGCATTTTACAGAGTACTGGAGAGCACTGCCTTTCTATACAGGCCTGAAAATAGCTGCCTCTTTACCAATTGTCCAATGAGAAGTAGACACATAGATGGCCAACCTCTAAGGAAGCTGTACCGCCAACACAGAAATTCCAAAGTAAAACTCTGTGTGTTGTTATGTATTCTTTTTTAATGCAACTCATGGCTTCACTAATCCAGACTGAGTTATTCTTTTATTATTCTTATTTCCTTGTTCTGTTAGACTGTATATTGTTGATTATATTTACAGTTTGTATTATAGCCGTGTGCTTTGAACTTTTATTTTGGCGTTTCTGTGTTTAAGGCAGGACATCCTGAGAGGCTGGCCTCTATGTGTCAACTCCTCATTGGATAATTGACAGTCGGCCATTTTGTGGGGTGTATGCTTTATATAGGCCTCACTTTGGCTCAGTCTGTAAAAAACACTGGTGGGGGTCACATGCTGAAATGAGGGGAGAGGGAGGGTCTTTCCTAAAGCTGTTAGTGTTGCTGTGTTATTGTTCACGTTTAGTGTGGCAGTGTCAGTTTTAAAAATCTGACAAAGTGTGTTCAATGCATGTTCAACGTGATTTGTCACACAAAGCAGCAGCAACAGTCAAGACGTGCCTTGTATCCCTGTAGTTTTCCTCTGACTGAAGGGGACGACACAGGTTCCCAGTGTACCTCTGCCAGCGTACCGTTATGAACCATGACCTGCACACTGTCAGGGGCAGACACAGGCACTGCAAAACATCAAGAAACAGAAGCAGTTAGTCAAGATCCAGTTTCAAGTCACTACAGTAATGACATAATAAAAAAATACTAAAATCATTAAGTGACAAAATATAAATATAATAGATTCAAATGTTGATTGAGAGGGGAAAATGTGACTTTTTCCATCACCCTGCCTCCTAAGAAACAAAATGGCAACTTTTAACTAGTCTATTTTGACTAGTTTTAAACTGACTAAATGTTTATTTTTAAGGGGAAAAGCAACAATCTGTTCACTCACAATCTTCTCCAGAGTACCCAGTCACTACTTCAGGCTCTGGTCCGCTGCCGTAATCATTCAAAGCTTGAACTTTAATTTCGTACGGAACAAAAGTGGGGGTTCCGGACACGACAAACTGGGAAACATTGGCCACGTTCTTTGACGACCACTCGTCGTCCATGTCCTTCTGTCTCCACTGCACTCTGTACTCCAAACCAGGTCCGTTGGACTGAAATCCTGTCAGTGGCTGAACAAAGAGTCATTTTATTTAGTCTTTTGGTAAAGAATAACACTGAAATATTCAGACATATTAAAGATGGCTTACTGTCCAGGTGATGACCAAGTTGCCAGGCTCTGTTCCTACTCCCTGAACATCCGATGGGTTTTCATCAGGAGCTGGGAAAACAAAGGAATCAAAGCTCAATCTGTGAATATTTCGGAATATTTAAACATTTCGTAACGCTCCCTGGAAGACGACTGTGTTCCCTACCTGCGGGGCTGGTCCTGTATTGACGTGAGGGCTGGCTGGGGTCGCTGTGGCCCACGCGATTCTGAGCCAGCACTCGGAAAGAGTAGTAGACGTACGGAGAGAGGTTTAGCTGTGCTGTAGTGCTAGTGCCAGCGACCTCGGTCAGGTTGATCCAAACTCCGGGCTGGTGGAGCAGATCCTCGTACTGGATCAAAAACTCTGGGGAAAAACAAAAGATTCAGAGTTTAAGAATTTGTTGAAGAGTGGACTATTATTTCTTTATAATTTCTTTGGGATAAACCAACAATTTCTCTGTATATTTAGCCATGGTGACTCATGGCGCACCGTGCCAGCTACCTTGGAAATCATTTTTTGTTGTCACTGACTAATGCCTAGTTTAGAGTTTGGCAGTGGACAAATGTAGTGTATTTTGAGGCTATAAAAACAATTCAGCAGCAGCAGTGAACATTTCGTACTCTGTGTGGGACTGTTGTGTTCGTCTCCAGGGATCCACGTTAGCTGAACGCTCCTCTCTGTTTGGTCCGTTAGCTCCAAGTCTGATGGAGGGTCGGGTTTTTCTGCAAACACAATGAGGGGTTCAGAACCAACGAAAAAAATATTCTCTTATCTGTGGTGATTACATTTACAACTTGCTACTGTTCAACAGAAAACACATGATGTGCCTTTTGAAAAACACAACAACAGGCAGTAAATGAGGTGTAGGGTGATTAACTTTAAAGAATATAGTAGCCTTTAGGAACAAGACTGGACTTTTTTTTTTTTTTTATTTATAAAAATGCTCCTAAAATTAGAATAAATGGTAACAAAGAGTGTATGAGACAAGTATGCTGCCTTGAAAGCAAGGCTAGTTTATTTTTACATCCTTCTCATATTTCATGACAGAAAAGTAAAAAGCTGAAAGTGCTTTATGACCACTGTGAACAAAGATATTACTTTTTATATTCATTTTAATATCTTCATTCAGTAAAATATAGGAGGCAGTTTGTAAAAGTGTCACATTTTGTCACGAATCTCAGGTGTTGTCACTTCTGGTTGATTAGACCTGAGGCTGCCAGAGCAGAGAATGAGATGCCAATCAAGCTCAGTCTGTACATGCCCACACAGTCCTGAGAAGAGGTTTCATCAGGACAAGTGAAAGCACCTGTGTGGGTGCATCTTGGCCATGCAGAGGCTGAGGTTCTGTTTTGTTTTGTTTTTGTTTTTTTCAAATGTTAAGTGAAATGAAACTTTTAAAATGGTCCTCTACATTAAACAAGACTAAACTGTCACATGGTGCAATATGTTAAACAGCACAGTCCACATAAAATAAATGTTATGACAAAATGGGAAGCTACAGGTTTTACAAAACAACTCATGAATGAAGATGGTGAAAGCTACAAAATGTGACACTGCTTGTTTACCGTAGACAATAGCTGGAGTGGGAGTTGCCTCTGTGACAGCGAGAAGCAAGAGTAAAGTGCAAGAAGAGGGTTAGATGTTAAACATTTTAGAGATGAAAGAAAAGCAGGAAAACTTGATTTTCTGTTAAAATACAACTGGAGCTTGCTGTTATACATACAGTACAAATGAGAGTTTCAATCAACCAGAAAAGGGTTTTCAATCAAAACAGGACAAAAGAATTCACTTGTTAATTTTGGTTTGTTAAATGTCAGTACAGTCAGGTAATTTATCATGTTTCACCCCATTGTTTTGAAAAAGAGGATAATATAAATATAGACTGTGCATTAGAAGGGGCTTGTGAACTCATTGTGTGAACATACCAACAACAGTCAGCATGGCACTGGCTGAGTCCTGGTCCAGGGTTGTGTTCATGATGCAGGTGTAGGTGCCCTCATCTACATCTGTCACATCTTTGATGGTCAGACTGTCTGTGTCCACCTCAAACCTGGAGAGTATTAAAACCAAGCAAGATAATTTAACCTGAACTATAATTTTTCCACAGGAAGAGATGGAGATGAAATGAATTGATTGGATTTAAAGCTGCAAGCACAATCTCAAGGTCTTTTGTACCTCTCATCATCTGGCAGTTCTCCATTGTCTTTGAGCCATGTCATGGTGGGAATGAGGGAAGGGTCATGTTTGACTTTACACTCGAACATGGCGCTCATTCCTCTCTGCACCACCTTGTACTCTGGCTGCTTTAGGATACGGGTGGGCTCTGGAGGATGAAGGAAAAAGAAACAGTACAGCTTGATGACCACATGACTTAATGGCTATAAGGGTCTAAAATATAACCTATGAGCTATAATAGTATTCTTAACAAGCTAAGAGTCGAACCATTAGTCTCATTGTCTGAGCTGTGTCCATATCTGACCTTTAACCTCCAGGAAGACGTGGTTCTCCTTGATCCCCAGGTTGTTGGTGGCAATGCAGGTGTACTTTCCACTGTTTAGTAGCTGGGCTACACTGATCTCCAGTGTGCCATTCTCATGGATCACATATGGGTCACCATCCTTAATGGCGGTCTTACTGTCTTTGAACCTGCAAAGAAACACACAAGACAGAGCTTTAGATCAAGTTTAGTGCATAGGAGCTTCATGGATTTCATGCCAACCTGATCTGAATCTTACCATGTGATGGTTGGTATTGGTGAGCCAAAGGAGGAACAGTGAAGTAGTGCAGGGCTGTTGGTGATGACCTGGTACACTCTGTTGGGTGGAGTGAGCACCCTTGGTGGTTCAGCTGTGGGAAGAGGCCAAATATGTAAATCAGCACTCGCTGTTTCTCACTCACAACAGCCTGTACTGTATACACAATTATACCAAAAACATATTCCGCTGATGTTGTAACTCACCAAGAACATTAACAAAAGCGTTCGCCAACAGGTAACCAAACTCATTGGATGCATTACACTGGTAGACGGCACTGGATCCTGACTGTACGTTGCTGAGAATCACAGTGTCATCCTCCACCTTACGGCCATCATCCTCAGGAGCATCTAGCATAGGACCACAGACAGAATGTATTGTCCAAATCATAGAAAAAACATATTTGGTAAGAGTGTATGTAGAAACCAACACACAGCAATGCTGGTGCATTATGCAAACCCTTTATAATTGCATTGGAAAAAGAGGAAAAAGAAACACTGTTGGGACCGGAACCTCAATTCCCATTTCCACTCCACAAGCTGTTTGATACACTCTGCTGCTGCTGTGTGCGTAAATGTGAAATATTCTATTTTTGAAAGCGTGGTCTCATTTTACTCACTCTCTATGGGGGCTCCATTGACAAACCAGCTAATCTTCGGTTTGGGTTCTCCATTGACTCGACAAGTCAGGATGCCAGTCTCATTCGGAGCAAGGATCAGGTTCCTGGGAGCGCTGACCCAGAAAGGAGCCGCTGGGGAAGAACAAGAAAAAAGAAGATAGAACATGAGCTCCTTTAAGAGTATATGCTAAAATAAACTGTGTGTATGTTATTCTAAGAATAAAATGTGTCGAGCTGACCTCCATAACCCAATCACATCCTATAATCATAAAATGTTACTAGTGCTACCGATCCCACTGTGAATCAACACTTGGGTCTGCAGCTCTAGCAGCTTTTAGTGCATCATTTTGTTGTGCCATCTGCACTGAATCCCAGCTCATCAGGGGACCAAACCAAGAGTAGTTATCTTTATACTCCCTGGATGTCAAACTTTGATCAACAGAAAAATGTTTTGATAATCACTTTTTCATTTCAGTCAGTTCTCAAGCAAAAATGCCAAACATTCCTTAATTCCAGCTTCTGATTACAGATGCTTATAAACTTCTCAACACATCAATATAGACTTGATCTGCATACCTTTGACAGTGACCTTGATGATGTGGTGTGCAATGCCCAGGTTGTTTGTGGCCGTACAGCGGTAGTCGCCTGCATCAGCTTCATTCACATCAGAAATCTTCAGTGTTTTCTTGAAGTTATGGAAGGACATCCTGCTGCTCGGCAGTTCACCTCCATCCTTATTCCAGGAGATCTCTGGAGTGGGCCTATCACGGAAGCCATTACAAATCAGTTTTGTCCATGTTTGTTACTGACATTTGGTAAAGTAAACACAAACTCTTAAAGTTAGATAAACTCTGAGAAAAAATACACCAGACGCCAACTTACAAGCCCTCAGCGATGCATTCCAGCTCCAGAGTGTCCCCTCTCAGAACCATCTTGGTGCTGGTGGGACCCAGAGGCAACATGAAACCGGGGCGACGCTCCCCCTCTGGGCTGTCTGAACACATGAGGAAACAAGACCAAATCAAGACCAGGCCACAACATTAGACCTGAAGGTTTGAGTTACCCAAGAGCAGTTTAGGAAGTGAAACTATGAGCTCGGGGCACCATTCACATTATTATGAAGGACAGAGCTGGTCAAACACTGTTGTGTAAAAGTGATTTGCCAAAGTGGACAGAGGGGACAGAAAATGAGTGATGACCCAGCCTAATGTAATGGGAAGCTATCTTTTTATTTTGCCTCATCCAATACAGTATGAGCACTGATGGAATAAAAGAGCAAAAGGAATCTCCAAGAGGGGTGGCCATTGGTTTGTTGCTATGGCAACATAGGGGGATCTTAGTGGAAAGCAACCCTGCAGCCACACACATACAGTATGTACGTTCTTCAGAAGGTCCTTATGGGAGGATCTAGATTTCCTCAACATTACTTGCCCGTAAAGGTCAGAAAAATAATAAATGAGCTCCTCCACTTCAGAGGCCGGAGGAAGAGCAACGCCATGTTAGAATTTCATATGTGGCCATCTTGGATAATCACTGAAGGTACTGACTGATATTTAATATCATGCATGCTTTGAAGACAGTTCAGAGCTTGTTAGGAAATTATAGCCATGATTATTTATATTGATCAAAATAGCAGGTTTGTCTGACACTCTCTATCCTTAAACAATTTAAATTGTCCACATAAAACTAACCAGATAAACCAGAAAAATAGAGATACCTGAACATAAGTGTGTTAATAAAACCACAAAGAGGGACTGACACCAAGTTAAAGGGGAGTGTGTATGTCAGGTATGGTTATGCCAGGGAGTAGAAACAGGGCTGGGTTCACACTGTGAGGGGACTGAATGGGAATAAACCAGCAACACTCACCACTATAGAAATCAGTGATATTGTATAAAGCAGCCACAGTCTCATTCATTGTTTCCACTGTAATATAACAGAAAATCATAAGCATGCAAAAGCAGGAAATAAACAGGCAATGTTTTACTTTACAATGGCTTTGTGCTTTAACCAATGCATTAACCACTGTAAACCAGGAAGAACAGCAACACAAGATCCAAGTTTTACATTTCTGAGAGAACAATTATAATCAGAAACCAGTTTCTGTCAACTGACATCAACCTGTCCAGAGTCTTGACTTACTGTTGAGCACAGTGACTGAAATGGGCTGTTTCTGCTGGATGGTCTGTGTGTGGGGGAAGCGAGCGTAGCAGATGTAGTCACTCCTGGTGTCTTCTGGCAGAACGTTGGAAAAGTACAAGTCTCCGTTCAGGGCCTGGGACACTCGTTTGTCCAGCGGCAGCCTTTGAAAGTCTGAAGGACATGGAGAGAGAGTGCTTTAGACGTGAAAATAAGAATCAATTTATATGTAGCTTGTTGGACTTTACTTTTTCTTTAGGGTCATAAATGGTTTCTGGGAGTCCATTAGACCTATTTTCCATCAAATCACAAATACGTCCACAATTTATATCATCATCACCAAAAAGCAGCAAAAATGATACAGATAAAGAGGGTCACCATAGTCTATACTGACTAAATGCTGAATTCATATATGTATATGACCTTGTATCATGAATACAGATGCAACTGACTCACTGTTATCCATCCAGAAGATGACAGGAGGGGGCAGGCCGGCAGGGGGTCGGCACTGCAGCACCAGGAAGGCCCCCACCTGCACGGTGATGGCTTCATTTCTTTCCTTTGACCACAAGGGGGACCCTGCGAGTCACAAGCATCAAACAAAGGTGCTGAAGGCTTCCCAGAACTTGAGATCATATTAATTCTAATTACATTTTTAAATAACTTGTCCAGAAAATACCACCGCTCTTTCTGAAGTGCACAACATAACGTATCATACTGTGGTTGGAGCTCAAGCCATTAGAATCGATTTTAATTTATAAAAGCCTTTGGAAATCATGTAATTGAATATGATGAGTCTTACTGGACTGTCTGATGACAATGCTGTTGGATACAGCGGTGCCATGCTCATTGTGAGCCGTACACTGGTACGTTCCCTCGTAGGCCTCCGCCTTTTCCCCGCTGATGTCAATGACCAGAGTTCCTGAACCGGGCTTCATCAGGACCTTTGAGTCTTTCTCAACATCAAAGTGGGTCCCATTTCTCGTCCAGGAAAAGCTAAGATCAAGCAGAGCAATAAATAACACTTTATTTTTCAGGCTTGCAGCTAAAAGGAAACATTCAAAAGAGAGAAAATGACACAGTATAACCCATGTGTTCAAATCATCGAAATGCATTCTGCTTTATTCATGCAGACTGATTTGAATCATTGATTTCACAGCAGGGAGTTTGGCTGATTGTAATTCATTTTGATTCAGAGACTAGTGGCAAATCTAAACTGTGGCTAATTCACTCTGCCAGGTGTCTCTCAAGCGGCCGCTCTCCGTGACAACAGTTGCTATGGTGATCGATATTTCCACACTGCTCCAGGTTAAGTTACCCTCAGGAGCAGAACCAAAATTTCACATTGAGGAGCTGCAAAACTGAACGGAAATCAGTTTAATCTTGATTTCTGAAGCTCTCATGTTGCATCTTTAGCACATCATGGTTTCATGAGCTTTTGTCCCTCACTTCTGCTGTCAACCAGAAAAGAAACCAGTGACATATGCTAAAGTTGTGTTAACCTAGGATGGACACCTGCATACTTCTTTGCCCGTTGCACATGTTCTGAAAAACAAGCGTCAGTGGGAGTGGGAGGAGTGACTGTCTCACCTGGGACTTGGCTTCCCCTTGGCCTCACAGTGGATGACGATGTTCTCCCGCGGATCAAAGATGTAATCCTTTGGGGACTGGAGTGTTATGGTGGGGGGTTGGGGCACTGGAGAAACATGAATAGAAGCATAGTTCAGACACATACACACCATGCAATGTAAACACAGCACACTGGGACTGACATTCAAGCAGAGGATGTGCAGGCAACATGCAACAAGCACTGGCATTCAGTCAAGACTTGACAATCAAGTCGTCTGAAACGCTCACTGCACACAAAGCCACAATAGCTGCTGTATCTAACGTCTGATCTGACGACAGACAACTTACCATTCTGTGAACAGGCATATTGAGCACCACTCCAAAACAAGCAAGCCACTATATAAGGTGACAGTGAAATAACTGCATGCAGATCTAATACTGCTCAAACCCACGCAAAAACAAAAAAGTTTTAAGAGCAAAAACTCCACGCTAGAAGTCACAGCAACTTACATCCTTCCAGTACTTTAGCTTTTTGTCCACCATGAAACGCCGTACCACAGTAGTAGAATATTGAGGAAAGGTGTTAGTTTTTGCAAGGAGTAAACAGGAGGGTCAGGTGATAAAAGTTGCGCTTTCAGGTACTTTTAAGCATTTGATCGAGCCTGCCTGACACCCAGTAAGGTCGAGCTTTCCCAGTTTTTTGGGAGCACTGTCAGCAGCTACAGTTTTGTGAGGCAGGCGCAATAAATGCAAGAAAAGTAGTAGAAGACATTTAAATCTGTGATATTTTGGTAAAGAGTTCCTCCAAAATTTAATTGCATTTCATAACTGAAAACCACAATCCCATGCTCTAACATGCAAACCTGAAACACAAGAAAGTTAAGCCCCACAAAATTAAAGTGTTGAATGAAATTTCCATACAACATGAAGAGTTTTTTTTAATACTGAGTGTAACTATGATATTGATAAGGACAATACTTACGATCAAGAGGCACTTCTAGCGCTGACGTCATGTGACTCAAGAGTATCAATAGCACAGCTCCAATGTCCGGCACCCACTTCCTATTCCTGTCCATGGTTGGGTGTGTCAGGGTGAAAACCTTTTTTCCCAGATTCAACTGCAAGTCAGGGTGAAGACCTCTGGATCCACACTACAGTGATGAAAAACATACTATATTACTTAATGCAGCCAAAATAAATCTAAGAAATTAATTAAAACACATAGGCCTACACATGCTGAGAATACTCTCTTACAGTTACGAAGGTCTTAAAATGGCATGTGTATAATACTAGTCCATAAAAATGAAAGATGGGTACACAGATGTAAATATTTAGTCTGAACTACAACGGAAAGTTTACTTTCTTTTAGTTTACTGAAATTCTCAGGGTTCAACATCCAAAGTAGGGTGTTTAAGTCAAGCAATGTTAAGTGTCCTGTCTGTTGGACAGCCTATCATCCTGCCAACGTAAAGATTCTGTCAGGAGGAGGAATCAAAACAAACTTGATTTCAGTCTTTGTAACTTAAACAACCTATACACTGTGCACTTGTCTGTCCTCGCTCTCCTTTACCTAAGGCACAGTAACTTCACATAAGCATTAGTGTAGACTCAAGTGCACTTCATTGTGTAATAGAAGGCTTTCTGAGTGTAGGAGCTGCCAACAGCCATTGTGTCTTATATTCTGTAGAGAACACACAGATTCATACATATGTCTTTGTAGAGTTATTTGGTGCTAGCTGTGTTCAAATTAGCGTAGTTCTTGACGAGATAGCAACTGACGACTGGAACATCCCCTGTGCACCACTGAGGTGCCCGGCCTACCACGTGTTTGCCCGTAAACATATGGCATGTGAGTGCACTCGGCCGGAACGATCACAACTCTGCTGCGGATTCAGCGGCACACAGATTGGCGCATGCACAAACGCACCACATTAGTGACAACACTGTTGTCAGTGTGTCATATAGATCAAGTTATACATGAGTGCAGACCCAGAAGCACTAGCTTCTGTGCTGCAGGGCACAACAAAGAGACACAGATTGATATGTACAGCCGTCACAGACACACAGAACCATGTTGGCATTAATGGGCTCTTGTAAACTGCACCAGAGGGAGCAGGAAATTATGAGTATGTTTGTTTTTCCCTTTTATGTCCTCTGTCTTGCAGTGTGTATAAGCCTCTGTCCTATGTGCATTTGCAGGCTTTGATTTATTTGCAAATTGTTAATCTATCACAGCAACAATGGCATTAAGACACTCCTGCACATGCTGGTTGTGATTAATGTCTCTTCTACACGTTACTCTGCTTAATCCAGGGAGATGAACATATCTGATGATATTCAGTTTTATGTGTCTGTAAGATTTATGCTCTACAATTATTAATGTTTAATTTTATTCAAGATAAGTCTTAAATCAGCTGGCACACACAGTCTAAGTCGCCAAAGGGTGACAGTAACTCCTGTCAGTAGCCTGGGTAAAGGTAGCTCAGTCCATCCTGACATCATTACTCATGACTAGCACATGCATCTTTGCCCATAAATTGTGGACACAGACAGGTGAGCGCACACAGAGAGGTCACACATACACAGGAGGCTGAAGACATCTGAAGGTGAAACTATCAGGCTCTCTGCTACATTCAGGCCTGTTACATCTCTGCTCTGCTGGAGACAGCGACTGTCATTGGCTGGAGAGGAAGCATGTCTGATGACATAGGGAAAGTGTGGTAATGAACACACACTCAGAAAGTAGTGTGTCCGAGTTTATCCAGCTGAGCTAGGCAGAGTGTGAGCTAATGCAACCCCAGGACGCAGCTAATTACGCCGACACGTCCTATTGGATATTACTCTCACTAGTTAATGGAGGGGGAAGACAATGGAGGGAGAGAAGAAGAGAGCAACACAACTGAAATGAATTAGATGCAGGCCATGCATGCTAAATCTTCTAATCTCATTGTGGAAAACGCAATGTGATATCATGCAAATGTAATGGCCCATCTTCAGATTAATTACAATAATGCTCCACGCTGCTGCAGCAAAAATTGCCTCCCCCACAGCGACAGTGGCCACATTAAGCCCCACTGGACCTCAGGCCATTTTCTCCCAGAGACACACAGTGAGGCCCATTCACCTGGTAGGGCTTCGTATGAGTGGGACTTTTGTCTAAAAGGTAATGAGTGACAAAAAGAAGAGGGGAGATGGATGACGTGAACTGATGAAGAGAATGTACAAAAGGGTAAAAAGACATTCAAAGACTCAGACAGAGGATGGGGAAAGAGAAATTCTTCCGCCGGAGGGAAGAGTGTGAAAAATGAAACGCAGCATCAATTACTTTACTGGTATTCTTTTTTAAAGTACTGACTGATGGAGAATTTTGGGGGGTTTGGAAATAAAATGATCAGCTTCTTAAGGGTGGGCAGGTGGATTTTGTTACCTTTGGACTGGCCCCCTTTTTTCATTAGCCAGGCTACAATAGAACTTTTCCCTGTTTTAGTCTTTGTGCAAAGTTGAGCAAACTGCTACACTAGCTGTGTATTTAATGAATGAATATGACAATGGTATCAATCTTCTCATCTAACTCAGCTAGAAAGCAAATAAAGACATTTCCCAAACTATTTCACACAAATTGGTTCTATACAAAGTTAATTCCATTTTTAAAAAATCCCTCAGCATGGAAATATAATTTTAAATTTGTCATCTGCTCTGTTTTTCTGCCTGACCTGGGTCAGGGAGTGAGATTAACTGCTTGAGGGTTAACGAAAAAAATATAGGAGTAGACAACACAGACGACTCCCTCAGCACAGGCACAAACAGAAAACAGACACACAGACATAAAATTAGCTGCCATGCGCAAATGTCAACATCTCCATATTTCAACAGAATGTCACTGCGTGTTAAGTGACATAAACTGCTCAGACATTCATGCTGGAAATACATCACCACCTTTTGATTTGCCTGATGATGCACCATAAAACTGAACTTTTAACCTTTTTAAAGAGAAGAGGACACAGATCGTTTTATACTTGTTCCGTGAATTCATCATAGTCAATGGCTATGCTATGAGGCTGTACTGTGCAGTAGGGAGGAAGACATTATTTCTCTGGCAGCAATGATGGTGTCACAGAGGCACAATTTTACACACACAGCCTAACATTCATCCCTAAAGCTAAATGTGAAAAATAATTTCCCATCGCTCATTTTCTCACAGGGCACGGACAAAAAAACTAAAGATGGTGATGACAAAGAGGTCTCAAAGGAGGATGAGTGGGATGACTTTAGCTGATGGGCAGGACATCTCTTATCCCCCGCTTTCCTCTTCTCACTGACTCAGGGGTCAAAGCCTAGAGGTCAGAGAGTGGCCCTGCAGCTCTGCCTTTCTGTCATGATAAATCTATCCCGCTCTTTTTCTGTCTTTCACTTCCTGCCTTCCTCCCTCTAGTTCACTTCGTCATTCATCGTTTTCTGCAGAGTGATCAGGATGATCAGTGTATCTTATTAAAAGGATGTTTTAATGGATGATAATGGCAGACGTCCCCCGGCCCATCCTACATCTCTGCCCTCTGAGAGTCAATGCAAACCCTCAGCTCTTCATGCTTTCTCCCAGTAATGCCTGGTTTCATTCACACCACAATGTGACCTTCTGTAACCTGGATCTGTTCCCTTTTTTTTGTTTTGTGCACATGGACTGAGCTGAGCTTCTTCTCATCTCATTCAATAATGCAAAAACAAGTGCCATCTGTTTGGATATGAATGTCTACGACCAAGACCCTGAATGGTTAAAAACAGTCACTACAACCAGAGTCATTTTTCTGCAACAACCAAGAATGACGTGAAGTTCGATGACGCAGACCCAACAGTCTTTCCTGCCTCTGTTTGCAAACCCTGGAGCAACATGCTAAGTTGGTCACTCCATAGCCTTCAGTCACACTGAGGGATGACAGCCTGACTACACAGATGAGGGATGAGGCAGGAAGAGAAGTAGGGAGAGGGATGAAAACACAGTCATCTGCAGTCACATCAAATCATAGTGACAGAGATATTTCTGAGACAATAGACTGAGTTAGAGTGCTTTCAGCTACACTGGACTGGAGGGTATGCTCTCTGTTGCATCTCGGTACGCACACAGGTCATACATTTGGACATAAAAACACCGATGACATAAATATGCAGTTTGTATAAAAGAACTTGTAGTCTGCAATATGCATCATAACACAGTGACCGGACTACACCGAGCTACAGTTTCCCTCTTACAGTTTGAGTGTCTCCAGTAACCAGGTCACTAGAATAGGAGCTCTGAGCCATGAGAGTTCCCACAAACACACGGGGAGGAACTGCAGCCTAAATGTGAAGCCACCGTAACAGCAACTTGACTGCTGACATTTGAGAAAGCAGCTTTTACACATCTGTTATTCTGCAGAGGAGGGATGCGCATCGGAACTTCTTTAAAAACGACAGACAAAAATGAAAATCCAACAAAAATCCAAGGTCCCTGAAACTGAACAGATAGTGGGGAAAGAGAAATGTAAACAATACACTTAAAGACTAAGTGCAGACCACACACACCAGACCACTGCTTGATACTGTTTGACACCCAACAAACGCCTGAAGGTAGAACTTTATCTTACTGTGAAAACCAGTAATGCAATCTGGCTCTTTAGCAGCTGAAGTCTCAACTATCTGCACCAGCTAGTTGCTAACTAGCTAAAAAAAAAAAAAATGTTGCAGGCCAGAAAAAGACAAACAATTAAGCTCCGTACAGCTGAGGGAACCTGTAGAGTGGAGCTGAACACAGAGAGAGCGAATGTAAAATATAAAGCAGTGCCAGTGGACACCAGACAGATGTATTAGGCACCATGAGAGAGGCAGACATATCAACATGCCAGTCCTGTGTAAACATCTGAAGAAAGGTCTGACCCTGAGCAGAAACCTCTCCTCTCAGTCTTTGTATACGTAACTGTCAGTTTGATAACTTCATTGGCAGACTGCTCTGTTTCTTGCCCTCCTTATCTTCTCCTTGACAAACCTGCATCAAGCAGCCAGTCTGCTCTGAACAAAGCCCAGTGTAAGGTGAGAAAATGGCCCCACTTCATTGGGGCAAAGACTTGACTGGACCTTTTGATCTAGAAGGAAAACAAGAGGTAGCAGTGCCTCAATAATCCGCTTTAATAGATGGGGTGCTATTCATGCACGTTTCATATCTTTTTACAGAGTTAAGTATTAGTTACTAGAGCTCATTTATCCTGCAGACAATGAGTGGATAATGTTGCACTTGGTGCTTACTATGGAAGGTAAGGAGAGGCTTTACGTGCAGGATGGGAATAAAGCATTCACTCTTGAGCTAAAGTGAAGCTGTGCAGTGTGTATTTTCTGTCAAACACTGGACACTGGGAAATGCAGAGGTGAGGTGTGAGTTTATTATGAAAAAGACAATAAGTTCTAGTGAGGATGAGGTAATGGCATACTCGTGTTACTTCGACAGAGACGTTACACTCATACGACCACTATATTCCTATACATTTGGCCATTAAACTAAGCACTTCAGCAGGCTTTGCCCACATCTCCTGCCCAGGTTTCCTCGTCAAAACTGGAACCAGCGACTCTCCAGTCACGAGTCACAACTGCTTAACTTCAGACAGCCTTGCTGACTTCATCAGAAGCTGCCAGCTACGTTTAAGAGGAGCTTTCGCTGCACTAACACCACTTCTTTGCAATGAAAATACAGAACTGGCAACCTCTTTGTCTCCAATAGCCCCCAAACCGGATCACACAGAGCCACCTAATCAAAACAAACTATCTCAGCCTATTTTTGCACTTGCACACACACACACAGGGGCCTTCCCATTTTGGGGTCAGTTATTCTAGCACCATCCACAGAATCCCCCCCAGCGCCTGCTTTTCTCTGAGGCTTTGTGAAGTGCTGATGGTCAGCATGCGCCAGGCCGTGCCTCTCCGCCATCCGCACATCTACAACCACCCCACAGGGGGCTATTGTCCTTTGTGTTGTTTACCACTGGGATAACGCTGAAGTGGCAGGGGTGTTCTAGGGCACAAGGTGACACCTCCAGCGTTAAAAGATCTGGGTATAGGTCAGTTTACAACAAACTCTTAAATCCCTCATATGAATAGATTGACCTTGACAAAGAAAAGAGTATCTTATTGCCATTTCCTGTTCCCCTTTTTCCTATTCAGGGGGCAGGCAGCATCCCTGCCTCTCTGTGAACTGAATCTTAACAGCTTTGCTCCAGGCACAGTCAGGTAACAGAACAATCCTCTCCCAGAAGGTGAGAAAACAGGAAGGGCAGGACACCTCAGACAGATGAGATGTCACACCCGCTGCCTGATAAAGGACTGTTAACACTGACTGCTGTGTTCAAAAAAAGAACATTTTATAGTGTGCTTTACTTATTTTAAACTAAGAACACACTATTGGACAAGATAAGGATCACATATTGAATTTAAAATGAGAAATGAACATTCAACATGATTTACCCTCTCAAACTGTAAATTGTGGCTGCATCGAAGCACAATTAAACTGGAGGGGCTTTGAAAATGATAAGTGCTCAAAAACAAATCGCAGGATCCATTCATGCGTAACTGGCATCAAAAGCCTTTACTGATAGCTGCCATTAAAATTCGCTTCATCTGACGTCCAATTATCGCACTGTGATATTTGGACAATTGCACATATTTTCCCGGCGCCTGGACCGGTTTGTCGGCTGCTGGGCTGGGGGTGGGGGTTTGGTTGGGTGTGTGCCCATGTGTGCACGAGTGTGTACGTAGTGCGTTGGGGTTGTGTGTGTTGCCTGTCTCAGGTCATCTCATCAAAAGCTGGGGGCTCAGCCGGAGAAGAGGGACGTGCTGGATAAATCCATGAGGGAATGTGTTTCTCTCTCTGTGGTTGTTTGTGAACATTTGTGCATTTATACACGTAAAATGAAGGAAAACAGACACACTACACTTTAAAAATACACCTTGATATGAAACAAAAGAGACTGGTGGCTATAGCTTTGTATTTAATGACATTTATTGCCTATCCAACATCTCTTTCTGTGGTTTCCTCCAAACCTTTCATCCAATTATTGTATTTCTCTCTTTGTCAATGTGGTTATTTTCCTCTGTTCCCTTGTCACTCTCCAAACCAGAAATGCCCCACTAACGCAGAAATCACTACATCAACTTTACATCTGTAAAGACATTAGACAACTTGTAGGTGATGGGCTGAAATGAGAGAAACAGTGGTATGGTCCTTTAAATATCCCACTGCAATTCTTATCAGAAGCTGGATAGAAACAGGCTGGTGCAAATACTTGCAGCAGGAGAAAGAAACTGTTTGAATGAAGGAGGCAAAGACGATGCATGTATGATAAAAGGATCTGAAATCAATAAACAGAGCTCAGTCTAATACAGCGTTACAATGTGACAGTGTACATAAATCAGCCGGAGCTTGTAAGCGAGCCAAGTCTCATTAGTGTTCCTGGGTGCTATTGCTGGGTACAAGGTATTGATGAGCAGATAAATGCCGTGGCAGCAGTGGCGTGACTCTGCGATAACTTTACTACAACAGTTACTGTGCCGCGTCTCTGAGAATGAGCCTGTTTATTATTGTCCTTCAGGGCAAGACATACACCTTTATGGCTGAGGATCCCACACATCTTTTCCATGTTGGTGTACAGAGCTTTCTCATGGAAAATATTCTGTTGTCTGGACAAACAGACCAACTGACCATCAGGGTTGATGGTGCTAATGTAAGAACATAATGATAAAGGACAGCGTGTGTGAGGCTGAAACTCGACAGGATAGAAAAGAGCATGATGGAGGAAAGGGGCAGGAGGTGAGAGCTGGGGGAGGGACTGATTGGCCGGTGTTATAGCGGCGCAACAAGCTGCCATGCCTCTTTTTCTCCCTCTCCTCCACCATCTGTTCATCAAGTTACTCATAGAGAGGGATGGAGAGGGGAGGAAAAGGAGGGACTGCAGGAGGCAAGGAGCCTGGGAGAAGAGAGATCCATCACTGCAACCTATAATAGCTGAATTTAAACCACCTCTGTGACATCTTTCGGTAAAGACTGCAGGGATAATGACTCACTGCTAAGGTATGGATCAGTGCAATATGGTGGAGGCTCGTTGCTATTTAAGTAACAACGATAGTCATGGGAGGTGGAAATGTTAACCAGTGGTGTGTTATGTAATACCTGCTGCGCTTTTATAGCACCTCCCTACTGACAAATATGACTTACTGTGTACTACTGGCCTCTCACAGCCACAATCTGCATGTTTGTTGCTGCTCAAAATGAAATGAATACTGTCACAGACTTACATGCAAAAATCCTGTGTGTAATTCTCTGAATCTGTGAGATCTGGAGTGTGTCAGATGGGATCTGTTCCCCTCCTCTCCCTGTTTGTGTGTGTGCACATGAGGTAATTATATACCTCTCACCTTTCCAAGTGCGGCCATATTGTTTACTCACTAATATCGTCTCACTTCCCGAGTTATTTTTCTGCATCAGAATTCCACCTAACCTGAACACAATTACACTCAACACATCAACATGAGCATTATCTAACTGTCCTTGATTCGCTGACTGACCACCTGGTAGTACCGGCTGGGCTCAAAGGGCACAGCCAAGACTGCAAAAGGGTATATTAAATCAGTCACTGCCAGCTGTGATCACGCCTCAACACTCAACTTTTTCATCCACGGCTCTGACCTCTCTCTTATTCGAGGTACAGCCATGGGATGAAAAGCTTTTAAAATAAAAGATGCCTTTCAAGTGCCGTTTCAAACCCACAAATGAAATAATAATGGTAGCTGAAGATTCATGATCTTTAACTCTGCCTGTGAGGGCGTAACTTCAGCCACTGTCTCTGTCTTCAGAAAGATTTGTTCCAGACCTGAAGAACATCAGCCTTAATAGGTCTGCTGCTGATGAAAGTGTTCGGCAGAAAGCTTAATCTAATACTGAGTTATCTCAAATAATCGAGCTTTGTCACTGCTGCTTTGTCTCCCTGTGTATTATCTGGCGATGCTGTTTTATTACGCTCATTTGAGAAAGAAAATACTCAATAAAGGCCTGCACAGCTTACATTTATGCAAAGCATTAGGATCAAGCACGTCTCCCTTTATAACAACATCCAGGTGGAGTGGAGGGACCTTACGGTTAATAAGAACTCAAGTCTTGTTGACCAATTAATCGAATTAAAGAGGATAGTTGATTTGAAATCAACATGAATACATGGACACATCTTTGTCACTCTCCAGGAAAGCCGATAGCGACTGCCTTGCTGGCTTATGAGCCCCTCAATCAATAACAAATGTCTCCAGTCACTTTTAATACTTTTACCTCCCGGCAGGGGACACGCACAAATGAAGGTTACCCACCAACCCTCCACCCAAGCAGGCTTCCCTTCGTGTCACGAATGCATTATCGCTAATCTCCGAGAGACTCTCCATTCATCTCGCGTTAACAAAACAATGTGATGGACAAGAGCACTGGCTCATTTAGGCAGTGAAGCCCGTTAAAACTGTGAATTGGCTCAGAGAGCGAGGCCTTGGGATCGCCAAGTGGAAGTCATTAATAAGCGGGGGGTCGAGCTGTTTGAACCTGCTGGATGATGTAAGATGAAGCAGTCTTTCCATTAGACTTCGCCCGTGATGGCGATGGGTGATGGCGGCTGTCACATGCAGAAAGAGAGATTGGAGGAGCATGTGACCCAGCCAACCCAAGCCGTGACCCGTTACCATGGAAACTGAATGATGTAGAAAGAGGCCAAAGGAGGAAGGAGGACAACTGAAATGAAGTGTATGACTGAGTTGAATAATGCAAACGTATCAAGATGAATTCAATGAATTTTCTAACCCTGAGCTGATCCTGAACTGAAACTTAACTGAGAACAGAAGGCGGACACAGAAGGCGGGGATGGGGAGGGGAAAAAGAGAGAATGTTGGCCGTTGAGACAGGAGCAGCACCAAGACATCAGAGGAACTCCTGCAGGAGAGGCAGGCGGATGATGGGAGAAAAGATTTCAATGTGAGAGAGAGAGTCGGGCGTCACGCATGAAAAAATGAAGGGGCGAGCAGGGGGATCGACATGCGTGATAACGGGCAAATCTAAGCGCTTATTCATCAGGGCGAGGGGTGGTGGAGGTAGAACACAGAGAGGAGAGAGCTGGGAGGTGGCAGAAGAAGAGCGAAAACACAGCTGACCCCAAGCTCCAACACATTACAAGAGACCAAAGAGAAGAAACCTGGACACCTACAACCCAAAGAATGCTGTTTCCTTTTCATTATTTTGGTTTGAATAAACTTTGTTGTCTTCTTGCCAAGAATCCAGATGATGACCTCCTAACACTTTCGACAAGTCGGGAGAAGGTTAGTAGCTTTAAGTCTAGTGGCATAAAAATGAAAATGAACTTTGAAGAGTCTCCGCTGGTTGCCCTGGCAACCAGTTAGCAAAGAGACAGAGCCGACTAGCTGCTTCCTGTTTACTCAGCTAAACTTTGGCTGTAACCCGAGTATTTGACAAACATGGGAGTGGTATCAATCTTGTCATACATTTTAACCAGAATAAGCATCTTCCAGTACAGCCTCATTTTGTTTTTCTTTTGGTGACATTTTTAACATTCATGACAACATGTAAAACAGTATGTGATGTCAGTGCAAAACTATTTAAACATTTAATTGTATGACTACAACCAGGCACTGTATTTCAGATTCCCGTACTGTATATGACTGGATACATGTTTTGAGTAACTCATGGTAAAATAGATCTGGTTGTTCTTATCTCCAGTAGTGCGAAATGTCAATGTGACCACTCCCTGGAGGTAAGTGCCGGAGGTGCTTCTCTCGATGTCTCATCCCAACTACAGTCAGTCACTATGTCTGATTACCTAAGCTGTGTGTTTGGCGGTGCAATCCATGAGTTTTATCTCTCCTGTTTCAGTGTGCCTGAGTTTGCCGATCCTGGGAACCAGTACACTGCATGTGTCTGAATCTTTTTAGTATTTGGAGGTAGAGGAGGATGAGGGGGAGGGTTGCTGCAGACTATGATAGAATAACTGACCCCAGGCATGAAAAGAAATGTGGGTGCGTGTGTGTGTGTGTGTATAATCCCCCAGGCTGAGGGGCCTCAGCAATCAGCGACAGTAGCAGCTGCATCGTAAAAACACACTCAACACCCGCCCTGACTGCCTGGCCCACACACCCACATCTACCATCAGCTGATTCCTACACATCATTACCACACACACACATACCGGTAAATTAAAATGTCAGCACCCCTTTAAGAGGTTAATACAGATCCTAATAAACACATGCACATAATCAGACATCACTTTAAATGTGGGCTGAAATATTTAACCCCCTTTCAAAATAAAATGTCAAGTCAATGTGAAAATAAATCACACTTTTCTTTTCTATAGCTGCCATATTATATGTACTGTAGTCTTGATGGTATTACTGTCATCATTAAGGGAAGTTTGTTTTGCAGCTGGAGCCCAGCACTTCTTCACAATAGTAAGCAGGTGTTATCTGTCATCTGAACGGCTCCGTCCTTATTTCTCTGCCTATTCTCTCTAACTCAGTCTAAGACTGAAGAGCCCCGTGTCAGGACGGCCACAAGCAAAGTCTCACTTTCTCACTTTTGACGACACGTTTGATTTCCAGTCGCCCTGGAGCTGGGCAGAGCAAACGGCAGAAAACGCGACACAAAAGCAACATTTGTGCAAAGTGTTTCTTTAAATAAATGCAGGCAAGACATCAACAAAGGGAAAGACAACTAGCTTGTGTTGGATAGCATAGAAACACATCTGTTCTGTAGTGCCAGGGTAAAATACACTCCTGACTGAGAGCTGTGTGTACCCACAGTGACTTGTCTATCATAAGTGGAGACAGTCGCACCTGGACTGTAACAACTGTCTGCAGGAGCCTGAAGGTTTTTGTTTTTCAAGTATCAGACAAACCATCTGTGTGTGAGGAGATTCTGTTGCAGGCCTTAGGGTTAGTTATCACTCAGTGTGTGTGTGTATGTTTTCTGTGCCCATGTACATCTGTCGACATGTTCCTATAGTCACCGAAAATGACACATGACCTCATTAAGATGGTCACCAGGTTGGGTTTATTGCACCGTGTCATTGTGTCATATAGATAGAATGTCTGCCGCCATTACTAAATCCCTTGGTATGTAGAAATTAAAAACAGCTTTTCCATTTCCCAGTAGACAAATAAGATATTAAAATGACTGAAGTCAGTTTTTGCACAGAATGAGATGATATCAGAGTCAAATTTAATACGTCTGGAGCAGAGAGGTTTCAGGCGGCTGACACAGATCAGAAAATAAAACTGGAAGTTCACTGATTGCGGTTGAAATTCCTTGGCAACAAAACATTCCTCAGTTCCTGGAAATGTTCCTGCAGTTGAAAGGGGCTATATCGCTGGCCTTCGACTGCCCTCTTGCACTCGTACACTTACTAGATTTCACACTTTGCTGAAACTGTGAAAACAGTTTAAGGTCCACACAAGTCGCAAAAAAAAAAGTATAAAATGTTCCTGGACTGAAAACTGCCACAGGCGAGTTTCAGGTTGGTTTTTCCAGCTGCTTTTTAAAGTCTCCACTGAGCAGTTCAAACCCATACATTCCCATGTAATGTGTGTGTCTGTGTGTGTTACAGAGATCGAGAAGGGGGCTGGTTACCATGGGTATTGGAAGGTTTTTTAATTTCACCAGCCTGTGAGCATCCTTCAGATGACAGACAACACACACAGTCTAGTCCCACACAAAAAGAGCAGTCCGAGAGCTGGGTTTAATCAGAGAGATTTACTGCCTGCTGAAAGTTAGCCCCAGAGGTTAAAGAGACGATTCTCCCAGCACCGATGTTCCCACTCGACAGCATACAATGCACATAATGGAGTCATCAAGAATGTCACACATGCACACACAGACATGGTGAGAGCAAGACAGATAAATCAAGATTAAGGAACAGTAGGAAGTAGCATTCCTCTGCAACTGAAGGTGCTGTAGAGATTTCCAGGTATGAAGGTTCTCTGGGGATCGGATCCAATCATCAGACTCGTTTTACAGTTGAAACCGGGGGGTGGGGGGGCATGAAAGAAAGACGTGAGGCAGAGAGGAAACAGGAGAATGACAGCAAGCAACAGAAGAGTGGGAGGTCTGGAGGAACAGAAGAATAACAGACTGACTTGGAAACCTCATTTAATACAAACATGAACTCCCACACATAGATACAGCAAAAGACCTGTCCAATGAACGACATGACTTCCTTCACAGAACACAGCCTCATGCAGTAAAGCACTGGTGTTGGGCTTTAGCGAGGCTGTGGAAACATCAGGAGTAAATAAAGGGAATGAGAACAACCTGAGGTTAGCCTACGCTACGCTGCTAACGAAACCGGATCCAGCGATATCTGACAGGCTGCAGCTAGCATGGGGAGAGTCGAGCAGGATGACATCCAGAGCGCTTGGCCATGTAGCCAGCAGTCTGGAGACCACATCTTATCTAAAGGAACAACTACAAAAGGGAGGCGAGGGAAAGACAAAGATGGAGACAGATGTAGAGGAACGCAAATGAGAGCAGGCGCGATGAGAAACAGGAAAGTGGAAATGAGAGTGTGAGGAACAAAAGAGGGCTGTTGACAGGGGAGGGCAAACAGTGGAGGGTACGGACATATAGGATGCCTGGGAGACGTCCAATATTGACTGCATGTCTTCCACCTCACAGAGAGAAGATGAGGAGGAGGAGGAGGAGGAGATTGAGGCCTCCTAATATAAGGAACACCAGTGGAGAGGGATTTCTCTATGTGATCTCATTAATTTAGGGCTCACATAAAAAAAACCTTGTTCTCAGTCTTAAAGCTGTGATGAGGAAGGGACAAGCTAACACAAAGGCTGCTAAGACACGGCACCACGGCTTACTGTGACAGGCAAGTGTAGATTTTACACTCGCTACATTCTGTTTGGCAGTGTAGCTGTAAGCCAGTGAGATTACTGTAAATGGGATATCACTTTTTTTTTCTTAATGGTTCAACAAAGCCACAGTGTGTAGAGCGATGCCAGATTGCAGCTTTACAGTTCTGATAAAAGACGACACATTGTCTTCACTCCTCTGCTAGTCTCATACCTCACAAACAAAGCACCTCGCAGCTGTGTAGTTGGTATATCCTGCAGCAGCCGTGCAATGGGAAGACTCTCTGAAGGAAGATCAAAAGTGGGGATGAGCGATGGCAGGAGATGACATTACTGAATTCGCTATTTTTAGAAATCAGGGAACGTGCGGACCGGAGTTTCATCTCGCTTTCTGTTTGCAAGCGTCCCTCAGGGTTTGTGTGCATATATGTGGATCAGATCAAGCAGGAGCTGTGATTTCATGTCAGCCCCAGCTCAGCATTTTGATCAAACTTAGAGGGGTGGTCCGACTGTCAGTGTGACTGCACCTGACACAGATTACCCTGAGGTGAAATGGACCGACCACACCAGGCATCCCTAAACCAGAGTCTCTATCTGAAGTGACTTTCAGCACATATTTAATTAAAACGTAAGCTACTGTACGTCATTTAATGTTGTGATACGGCAATTTTATGGAAAAATCAACTGAGAAACTGTTTATAGATAAAATAAACAGACAGGAACATCTGTTTTTGGGACAAACCGAGATACTTCATCACTTCGATTTAAAAAAAAAACCCATAAAAATCCTATAGTGCCATACAGCAGCCCTGTTAAATGATGCTAAATAATGATAATAAAAAGAAGTAGCACCATAAGGTAACAGTGTGAAGAGTGAAATGCTAATATGTAGCGTGTGCAGCATTGGAGTGAGATGTGATAATCTGTGTGTCTGTGCTTGCCTAACACAAAGTGACTAATTACACTCCACTCAGCAGTTCCACTAGATTGAATGTGAAAGCTCTAATACATGCACTTCACTGGACTAGCTAGACTTGACATTAACAGTCCACTTCTGTAAGAAGAAGGCTACGAGCAGACAAAACAGAGCGCTATCTAAACAACAGCATTATGCACTAGCCCGGGCTCTTGTGATGGCTGAATGAATGTGCATGTGTGCTTCACTTTTGCATTTATAAGTGCTATACTTGTTTCTAGCCCCTGAGGTCAAATAAACACTCAATAGCCCGTTGCATGACTTTTGCCTGCGTAGCTCTCAACTTTGCTGCTAATGCTACTATATCCTGTGGGCTAACAGAAGAAGCCCTAATGAAGCAGCAGGCGCCACGTGCAAATGTTCCTGAGGCCACGCCACATCATGTGACAGCCGTGATTCATGGCCTCACCTGAAAAGGAAAGAGCATGGTCGGACTTATTTGGATGCTGTCATGGTTCAGTAATGCAGTGACGTTGTTGCAGCAGGCAGGATCACTGCAGCATGAACTGGACACACATAAATATATATACCACAGTTTTCCCTATACACATGGATTCACACATGCATATGTACACATGAACTCACACACACACCTACTTTATTTGCCTCCAACCTTTGCCCTGATTTTCATTTAACAAATTCACAATGAAACAACACTGACCTGCAGTCAAATCCAGCAGACAAAACAAACCACAGAATGAGCCGCATCCCTCTGAAAGGCTCAAAGGTCGCAGGTTTACAACACACTAACATGGCACGCCTGCCATTCTTTGGATAAAAATATCTGCTCTTGTGCCAATTTGGTACATTTGTGACACTGTAGATGACAATCCACTGGGAAAAAGACTGTGTGTGTGTGTGTGTCCTAATAACCTCATTATTTGACACTTTTCTTGGAACTGAGGAGGGCTGACTGTATCTATCCTTTGATGCCCTTAACATGGCTTTTGGAGAAGAAGAAATCAATATTTCAAGTGCTGTTTCTTTCACACCTGCCAATCTCTGACCGTTCCCCAAATCACTACAATCCACACTTCTTCCTCTCTTCATCTCTGGCAGGTGGACTTCAGAAAATCCCAACGTCTGAACTTAAAATCACCCTGAAAACCACAAGCACACAAACCTGACTGATGTAAAATGAGTTTAAATGAAGTAACCCTCTAATGAAGTCCATGCTGTAAAGCTGCTTTAGTAAGTATGTGAGAGGGGTAACTAGTAGAGATTATCACTTGCTCCCTAAGCTCTATGGAGCATTTCAGCATCTTTCAGTGCATTGTTCTGGTTTTATGGACTGCAACATTACGAGTAATTAGCAACTGGCTGATGAACACAGAGGAGCATTTAGCAGATAAAAAATCAGATATTTCTCTTTGAAGATTATGGGAAAAAAAGAGTCAATATAAATCATCATGTGAACACAAATACGACTCTAAACGAGTACTAATGTTGCTGTGTATCTGTATCTTGCTAACGCATTCACCAACAATTCCTTTAGTGTAAATCTTCAATGTGGAAACCATGTGAGCTTTCTCAGCTGTTTCTACCACACACCATTTGTTTCTATTGCAGCAAAAGTTAAGAGTCGTAGGTTCATATCCCAACAGTGAGACCAACCATTAGCCAACGTGGATGATATGAGGAGCTCTTTTGTGCCAAAAGAAATTATAAAGAATGTTTTTCATGTTTAGCCAGGCTCAGACCTGCAGAACAAGTGTGACTTAGCAAAATTTAAACCCATTTAAGGTGATCAATAGAAAAAGGCGTCACCAAGCAGCCATAACCCCATGTCTACAAGGAGATCTGTCCTTGAGTTGACTCCCAGTATTTCCATAAAAAAGAAAGATGCATCACCTTTTAGGCCTCAGCCCTAACGACGGCAGTTTTTGTCCAATAGTTCATCTTTTAAAAACTGAACCACGCTCAGTAACACTGGGAGGAAAACTCCACATATAGACGTTAAGCCAGGCTCTGTGGATGGAGCTAGCGAAGTAGCAGACCCTAGCAGCTTGCTATCACTCAATCTCTCATTGCACACACAAAACATGGACATACGCTATTCACCGCTGCCCACAGGGCTCTGCTGCCTCGTTGGCCAGTGGTGCTGAGCTCGTGGCAGCCCAGACAGCATGGACCCAGCTGTAAAAGAGAGGCTGTAGCTATCTCTATACAAAGGCCCCAGTCAGCACTTTGGTACTCTAAAAACAGATGCCGTCTGAGCTAATGAGTGCACCTCGCAGCAAAGCAGCCATGGGTTTACATTGGGACAAGTCTACTACTCCATCTGTGCAAATGCGTCCTCTGTTATGTTTACCAACCTATTAAAAGGTTATGTCTTGTTTCTGGCAATTGCAGAGCTGTTATTTCATTGTTCTTTCAAGTACAACAAAATCTTTATAGCCTCGTGCTGCATTTTGTTTGTAGATCACGCAATTATGATTTCTATCTTAGTCAAAAGATGAATTGGAGGAGGAGTCGGATTCCACACAAAGAAAGGAGGTATTGACATCGCACATCGAATCATGTCTGACCATGACAATCATCTGGCTGTAATGAGAACTGAACCCCCACCTTTTGGCTAGAGACTGTGTCTAACAAAATGCCTATCTGACCGCAGGGATTTTTGGCTAACAAAGATAAATTGAGTTAACCCACTCGACTCCATCCAGCACGTGTTAATGAGCTTGTGAGGGATCGCGCAGCGGCCTCGGCTAACAGCAGCACTGATGCCCTCAGGGTCCCGAGCCCTAATCCCGGGATCAATAATCCCTGTGTCAATACAACCCCATGTGCTGACACTTATGGATCTGTGATACCTGATACACACTATCAATCAGTGCATTAATGTGAATGCTCTGTGCAGGTGAGAAATCTCATGTTGGAGTAAATCACAAAAAGATGAAAGGAAAAGGGA
Organism: Lates japonicus; assembly: GCA_033238685.1. Lineage (NCBI taxonomy): Eukaryota > Metazoa > Chordata > Actinopteri > Centropomidae > Lates > Lates japonicus. Next base: position 1,053,063 of record BRZM01000058.1, read on the forward strand.
ATTGATGACAAGAGGAAAAAAAAGCTGTTGGAAATCCAAAATCTGATTTGGAGCCTGAATCCTTCCTCCACTTCTCTCAATCAGCACATCCCCAATCATCCCAAATTTGACCCTGCTACATGGAGGAGTGTGAGTGCAAGTGACAAGAGAGGCAAAGCACTCAATAATTCATCACTCCGTATAGTATTTTGTGGCCTAGCTTTGATACACCAAAGATAAGAGACATATTTTTACATATATATGTGAAGGGATATCAATTATTCAAACACGAAACATCTCTCATGGAGGCTCCCTACACTAACCTAAAATTTGTACCATAATATTCTTTTTAAGGTGACGGCATTATATCACAGTATTACAAAATTAAAAGGGCTACTCCACTCCAACATGATTCCACCTCTTTTCACTCTATTGAAATGTAAGAGAACATATCCTAAGAAAGAAAAAAATTATATGTTTATTGAAGCAAAGGCCTCAATCTTGCCACATAGACTACCAGGCAACAGTATCTTAACCCTGATCTCACCAACATCAGGGACATCAGGCCAGGGCCGTATCAGTTTGGAGCTGAGAAATGCATGTTTTTAGTTGCCATTACTCAGAGGCAAATATAATCTCGATGATAATCTAAATCTCGGTGGAAAACTATCAGCCATCGAAGTTCAAGGCAAATATGTACCTTTCTGCCACCACGCTTCACTTACAAGACGGTGTAAAAAACTCCTCCTGATATAATTCAGCTTAAATAGCTGTTCAGGACAGCTCAGAGTTGTTTTGTGTTGTGTTTATTCAACGTGTAAGGCCACTGTAGGTGGCTTTATACAAGTATTTGCTACCAGAGTTTCAACATCCAGTTGCAAATGCTCTAAAATTAGGTCATGCAGCGAGACAAAAATGCTGAAAAGTCATGATCACATGCAGGAGAACTGCATTATTTATGTAGAATAATGGTCCAAAACCTGGCAGCACTACTGACCCAAGGACACATAACAGCTTAAGAACAAAGATTATTTTCATTATCAACTGTATTTAAGCAGCTGGAACCAGTAACAGCTGAGAATTTTTGAATTTATTTGGTGTCAGACTTTTTCTCCATTAAATCATTTCGTGCTTAAAAAGGAAACCAGAAACTAAAGACAGAGATGGAGAATGAAGGATGACTTATACATTTCATACAGCAATGGAATATATTAAATAGAAGAAACGCACACATATTTAAAGTGTAGGAAAATACCCAAGAGAACTATAGTATTAACTGTACAACTGCTGAATTAACAGGTTACAAGTTACAGTTAATGTGATCCACACCATAGGACACTCCCTCACCTTGACACCTGATAGATTGTGTTACCTGGTTATGTGAGTGTGTACACAGAGGAAACCAGCGTGGGAAAAGTCTGTGATACTCATTCTAGAAAAGTAGCTGCTCTTCCACTTATTAATGGATCTTTTGTGGAGTGAATATCTCGGAGGTAATATATCACATAGCTGTAATGGATGACTGGCTTGAATGAATATATAACAAAGCAGAGGGGTTTCCTGTGCTTTAGAAAGGACACATATTGCAGTCAATACCAGGGGTATTGCGGCCAGTTTCCTCTGCATTCTTCTGTGTCTTGAGGTTTAAGAGGTATGCCATTTATGGCTAAATATTTCTCATGTGCACACAAAGACATGCATGGACCGCCTCTAACTGCAAATATCAGGTTAGTATATGAAATAGACAAGGAGCCATATTCCCCAACAATTCCATAAAAACTAGCAGAAACAACAAAAAAGCGATATTTGGTTCTTGCAGCCAGTGGGAAGGAGCAGCCGAGTGCTGGCTTGCATCTAGCTGGGTAAAGGTTAAATGGGCTTTGTGAGTCATGGATCAGAGCAGAGAGTGGAGGAGAGATGGAGTGGGTTGAGGGTCAATACCAGCAGTGTGCATATGGTGGGAAAATGCTGGGAAGACACCGAGGGGAGAAGAAAAGCTGGACAAACAGGCGTAGCGCAGAGCTGTATACAGCCCTCCCAGGCATGGAAGCGATTCCAATTTAAAGAATGTGGATGTGTTCAGATGTCATATTGGATAACGTCATTTTTATGGCACAATAAGTTTGTGTACATAGCATTTCTACGCAGAGCAATTGCAAAACAATACTCTGGACTTTTTTAATTATCATGAGCTAATCACACTGATATCAGAGGGGAAAAAATGTTGACAAATTTTCACTCCTTACCATGTACTTCCAAGAGACGAGGAAAAACATAAAACATGGCTATCTCACCAAAACTACAGCTTCTGGCTCCCAGCCAAGTCATTAAAGTGCTTAATTATCTGTGTGCCTGTGCAAGAAGCTGAGAAGAAATAGTTCTATTATTAAGAAAAAGGTTAAGTAGAATATCTTTAGTAAGAGAGACAGTTCATTCTCCAGTACAAATTGCACATTAATTGAGATATGGAAGTGTTGGAAACTTCCTGCTCTCTGATGTTAACTGGTTGTTCTTACTAACACAGTATGCATAATGATATACTGACTCTGTCAGAGCTGTGATTTTTTTTTTTTAAGAATCTCTGTTCTGAGCTGATCTATAATCACAAAATGGTAACGAGATGTAACATGAATTTCTTTAACCATCTGTAAATGTTGTGAATTCTTTACACGTCTGTATATACCTACCTTTTGTGCAGGTAGTCTGTCTGATTTCAGTCTTGCTTTGTGAGTATCATCACTGTGTATCTGAGCGATCTGAGCAGGGACATCAGGGTTATCTCCTCCCCACAGGACAGAGATCAGGTGAGCCGAGATAGCAGCCAATTTGGCAGAAAATGGCCTGACCTCTACCTGTTCCTCTGTTTGATCTGTACCAGCCACATGGAGTCACAGAAACTTATCATGAATATGGAGATTATGAGTGCAAAACTACTGCTGCTGAGACACAGAAATCTCCTCCTGAAGTGTGGTTGTCTAATATCTCAAGTCCAACTGCAATAATCTAAAGTGCTACGGCAGCAGCTGTGGTTGCACTACGTCAGGGAGCAAAAAGCCAAGGTGACTAAAGCAGCGTGGCTCTGATCAGACAATGCAGAATATCCGGCGGCCCAAAAAACCAGCCAGCTAAGCAGTTTTAGGGGTGAACGAGATGGAGAGCGGGCAGAGTGACTAGAGTGGCAGGGTGGGCCATTATCACTGATGTGAAACTCCATTGACTTTTATGGGCTGACATCCAGAAGCATCAAATGATGCTGAGTAAGAATAAATAAGAGATGACTTATTCTTACTGTAAGTCATAGTCCCTTCAGCCTGGTCTGCATCACATCTGTTGACATGATACAGGAAACAGGAAACAGTAAAGGCGCCATTTGTAAGTTTTCCCTGCTGTCGAATGTATTTTCTTGCCAGGAGCGGGTGCTGTTGGTGGTTGCTCGCCAAGAGTTTCAGCAACAATACAAGAGCAGCATTACTTCTTCAGGGCGGTCTGGACAGTACAGCTACGCTATCGGAAAGTGACGAGACAGGCCGGCTGGGCCAGGCTAACTGGTTAGCATGCTAACTTCTGTAGAAGAAAAAGGGTGATAGATATAAAGGCAAAACATTGACTTTGCTTTCCACCACTGGAGACAGTTATTTACAAGTAAAGCGATGAAGTTTGAAGTAAAGAGCTGTTAATGCTAACGTTGGCTATGTAGCAATAGCAAAACTTACATATAGCTCCTTTAATGTGTTTAAGTAATATATATACATTAGTTAAGTGTCTCTGTTGCATCTCAGTGTAATTTATTGTCCTTTAGTGGCATGAATAATAAAAATGTTAAGTGTGTGTAGTACTGTTACAAATGAAAATGCTTTTATGTGCATTACTGTGTTGACAATGGAAGATTTGAGTTGTTACAAATGGGGCTTTCCATTAACCCTGCAGCACACAGTGTGAGCATGTGGCCCTTACAGGTCAAAATTAAAAGCTGTAATAAACAAAGTATTAAAACATGATTAACAAGGCAGATGTTACATGTCTCAGTCTCTCTTCAAAGCCCATAAACACGGCATCTGTCGGCCTCTAATTGGTTTATCAGTTAGCAGACACATCTTCAGCTGATAGATGACTTTTCCACACTGAGAACCACTTCTGTTCTCCATCCTCCTCATCTGCTTGCTGGACAGTTTATCTTTTTCTACAAAGGCATTCTTTCAGTACAAGCAGAGGGCTCTCATTGAAGGCGGGCTGGCCTCAGAAAAAGGCCTTCTCTCGGGGGGTCAGACGAGTAGGATCGAGGACACATGCAGGCTCCATTGAACTGGAGCCGCTTTTCCCACACCACGCACATATTGATGATGAGCAGATGCTCGATATAAACATGCTGAGAACGGCCCCCCCCCCCCCCCCCCCCCCAAACAACTGGGATCATTTAAGGTGGAAATCACACCAATCTTGCGACAGGGAGTGCCAGTGCATCCTCTGTGGGTGTAGCATGAACATTGTCAGCTTCTGGCCAATGCCTAAAAAGCAATACATAATTACACACTCTACCAGTCACGTATGAAGGCCCAAAGATAAATTTCCCCAACAAACTAATCTCTCCTCATGGCTGGGGGTAAAAAAAAAAGACATCTACCTGGGAGAAAATAACTCAAATATTCCCATATAAAGTGATTCAGTTAAGCATATAAAGTTTTTAAAAAAATCAGTCCTGGCTGACTGATTCAATTATACCATGTAAAAACATGTTTAATAATAATTGTTAAGGCTCGTTGGTTCACACCCGTCATGTGATGCTGGCGCTGGTTTGGTGTGATAAGAGGGAGCTCTTTAATGGCTTCTTTGACCTAAATCCTCACTAATCATTTTAGAGCTGTGACAAAGATTCTGGTGGATGGGAGTAATATTATTTTTAAGCCTACTGTACAATGAATTAAGCTCCCACCACTGGGATTGGTACATTCCTCCTTTGTTTCCCTCACAGTGGATAAAAAAAACAAGGATATACTGTATGTGACCATATGTATAGTGATGTGATTTTACATCCAAAGAGCCAAACCTCCTCCTCTCTGTCAAATCCGTTAACATGGCTGACAAATTGTGTTGCACTGTCAAATCACAGCTGAGCAAACTCCGAGGTGAAAACAAATGATTTTCGCCTGCATATGGCTCAGTGTATAAAATTAAATCAGCCGTTCAGACAGAGAGGCCGATATGTTTTTACACTCAGCAAGTGACAGCTACTACCAGTCTGGCAACTCCTCTGCTCTCACCCACTCTCCCATCTGCTGCCCACCTGGTCCACACAAACAACTCATCTGCAGCCCACAAGCAGAACCAAACCTGCTGATGACGATTTCCTCAAACAAAAAGCCTCACAGGAGACAGAACATTTGTATAAGGTGAACAGAAGTGTGATTTCTGACCCTTTAAGCTTACTTGTGTGTCTGTGTGTGTGTACAGGAGTGGCTGTCTCCTTTTATTAATCTCAAATCTCTTTCTCTACTTCAGATGTGGCTGAGGCACAGCTGGTGATCGCAGCGCCCCTCGCTCCTCACTCTACTCCTCTTCACTGCAGCTCTAGTTTCCTGCTACTAACTCGTCCTCTTCCCTGGTTCCTCTCAGTCCTCCCTCCTTTCCTTTCCTTTCCTCCTAATGACTTAACACAGTGTCTATACAACTGCACATACTCTTATATACTTTCTCAATCATCATTTGGTCTATGAACTGTCAGAAAATTGTGAAAATACTAGTCTCATTCTACCAGAGTCCAGGGTCAGATACTTAAACTGCTTGTGTTGTTTGAAAAACAGTGTAGGCTCTTTGTTGGTCACAGCATGTGCTTATTCATAGTAAACTGGAATACAGTTTCCTCTATGTGGCTCTGATAGAGAAAAGTACCAGGATGATGTGACACCTGAGATCAAACTGCTGTAATCAGATCTGTGTGACTAACACAACGCCTCTCATACCGGTTCATTGTGCAAAAACTGGGTCTCTTCCATCTTCCAGCAATAACATCATCTTCCAAAAAAGGGAAGAGAAAAAAAAACACAACAAAAAACCATCTGTCTTCTGAGGAAGGCAGAGAGAACAACAGCATCTGCTCTCTCTCTCAGAAATCTACCAGCAGCAGCAAAATGTCACACTCCGGTCCGGCTGGAACTCTCCACCCATTTTCCAATTCATCAATCTTCAGCCAGTCATGCTAATTTAATGTGTCCCAGTACCTTAATGAAAACAGCCACCCAAACACGTCCAACTGTGAGCCAAGGGTGGGTGTGCGTGTGTGTGTGGGTGGGGGTGTTTGTGCCCCTCCCACCCTCCCGAAAACCCACCATCATCGCCGCGGGGTGCTGACGCTATTAACCCAAAGCATTACAGAGGAATCTATGATGCTAATAACGTTTGGCTGCAGCTTCAGTGTGGTCTGAGCCAAGTATTTATAAATGTAAAAAGAACCTGAATGCTCCTGTTACAACTTCATTAACACGAGCACCTGCATACTTCATCTGTGGTTGCTCATGAGCTTAACGATCTCTGGGGATAAATTTAAAAAAAGCATTGTTTCCCTTGATGTGGCAGAGGCTGAGAATCCAGACATTAACTGCAGTATCGTAGGCACTGATACAAGAAGCATAAGCAGCATTATGCATGATCACATCCTCAGAATATTAAGGATGCTGCTACATACAAGCCAGTACAAAAACCCCACCCACTGATGTTGATAATAACACATTTTTTCCCCCAGTTTTACTCATCTTTTATTCTAAAATCTTCCATTTTTTTGTGCTTAACATTAATCAGCAGCAATTTGAATGACTGGTTAATCGTCTAAGTCATTTAACTAAGATAAAAAGGCAGGTGTTTGCAGGTTCCAGGTTCTAAAATGTGATGGTTTTATCACTTTTCTATGTTTTATATCTTTTTAAATTGATTATGTGTGAATTTTTGACTGTTGGTTGGATAACACAAACACTTTGAAGATGTTGCCTTGGGCATTAAGACGATGTAACAGGCAGTGTTCATGATTTTCTGACATTTTATGGACCAAATCATTACTCACTTTGACTGAGATATAGTGAAAATAAGTTAGTAATTAAGTAAATAAGTTAGCATTAGTTACAGTCCTAATTGATTTAGCTGAATAAATAAAAGCATCAGACAGTTATTGATGTATGTGGTCATTAAGCTTTTGGAATATCAGCAGTAGAAATTCAACTGGAAAGATATTGATGATACTTTTTGAGAGCTGATATTGGCTGCCTTGGTGTATAGAGTTTTTGTAACTTTCGTGTGTTGATTGGACCTGCCAACGAACAGGACTCCTCCTCTGTAAAAAAGCTCCCATCTATGAAAAAGTTATAGAAAATAAAAGCTTCAACACTCCAGAGTCCTAGTTTCAGTCTCACCTGAGTGAGATGCCCTCCACTCTGATCCCCAAACAGCCTGAAACCAATATTATTCTCCTTGTCTTAAAATTGTGTCATCACTTAAAGCGACAGTGAGTGGAATGAGAATGCACCTAAAGCGGCCATAAGCTCCCATCACCTGACTCGCGTCTAATGGGCCGTGGATAAACGGCAGAGCGTTAGAGTGACGATGACACTGCATCTGCCACGATGAGTAATGGCTCAGTGGCGGCTCTGCACCGACAGGTCTGGGAGGAGTTGTCACAGGAGACTGAAGTCGTGTCTCAGGATGTCCTGGGGTGGCGGGGTGGGGGCTTGCAACAGTGGTTCCAGTGCCAACTCATAGGACAAAAAAGTCTCTGGTTGGGACTGGCACAAGCTCCTAACATACACTGCAGACAGCCTCATCTTGAGGTTCAAAAGTTTTTCAGGGAGGAAAAGACAGAAGTCAGAGGGAGGAGGTGGAGACAGGTCTACTGTCTTGTCTCAGCTCTTGCTACGAACACAAGAATACAGTAAGAAATGCTGAGTGGAACTTTTCAAAATGTAGGTTATCAGGCTGATATTAGCATCCTAGTGCTGGAGCAGTAGGTTTCCCATTTACAGCAACTGATTATATTTACCATATGATTACAGGCTTGTATACAGGCTTAATAATATGGGGACCTATTTGCATGAGGTATGGGTTAGGGTCAGACTGAACCTGCCACATCATGTCATATTCAGGCATATTGTGTTACAACAACAGCAGATGCTGGCTGCAAATATTAGCACTGCATGAAATAACTCTAACACTTCTGATTCCACAGTAACACACTGAGCCGGTCTTATTATCATCACAATGATTCGTCCTACTCATGGCCTTTCCTACCCACTGGGTAACACACCGTATACGGCAAACAACATTACTGGGCATGTGTTGTATCTATCACCATTCATACAATATGTTATATATGGGCCTTCAAATAAGATTAGTACAGAATGTTATACAGCAGTAAGGGAGTATATATTATAAAGACACTGTCGAAACATTTACCCAGCTCAAACCCAGACGTGGGAGTGGTGATCACCTATTCTACTCCCTCACTCACACACACACACACAAAGACTGTAAACATTCCACCATTCTGTAGACAGCATCTTATCAAACACAACCACCCTGTTTTTCCATTTACTCTGTATCACATTCATACAGCATACTGGAAACTGCATCTTGCTCCAACTGTTTTCATTAATCTGCAGATTATTTGCTCAGTTATTTTGTCTGAAATGTCTGAAAATAGTAAAAATGTCCTCATCACTATCGTATACGGCAAAGAAAAGCAGGAGATCATCACATTTAAGAGGCAAAAACAAGAGATTGTTTGGCATAACAGCTTGAAAATGGACTGAAATGTTTAATCTGATCAAATTCGTTTGAACAATCCATTAATCAAACAACTGTTTTAGCTCAACTTCAACTGAATGTAAATGATTTAAAGTCAAGTAAACCTTGAAATGTTATTCTCTCCGTTTTTCCTCAGTTGACAATTTGGCTTCATTTTGAGGGAAGACCCACAGATATCACCGATCATTTTCTCTCACGGAGCCTCGTGTTTTACTTTATGTGGGAATCTATGAGAAATGCTGATCAATAATAAAGAATGGGAGGCTGGTGGTCCCCCCTGTTGACCGACAGACACCTGCTGACTGGCCTGTCTCTGCATCTAGTATCTGAAAACGAGGCCTTATGCTGGGTTCGCTCCCTGATCTTCAAGTCAAAACACTTGAAAGGACAGAGGAGCTGAGCTACAGCTGGCAGCATCTCCAGCAGACATCTAATAATCCTCTGAGCGCTGAGGGGCCTGCCTGCACCGGCCGGCACCGGCGACAATAACCCTGCTGCTGCTGCTGCTGCTGCTGCAACCACCACCGCTGAATAAATTCATCCAATACAACAGCCGATCAACACATTGCTTTCCCTCCCTCTGGTTGCTTTAATGGTTGCTCCTGAAGATGCAGTGCGGTGGGTGCACAGGCGGCAATGGTCTGCCTTTTGATGCTCAGCACAATCTCGATTTTTTTTTTTTTTTTTTTGAAAGAAAAACGACATTCGGCGTCAGGCGCCTCCATATTGCTGTTTTATTTGCACCTGGTCATCCCAGTCATCCAGCATCACCGAGGCAAATGAAAAAGCACCGATTTGACACATGCACTGCACCATTATTCCCAAACCACATATGATGACACCGAAGATAAGAAAAAAGATGCAACCCCCATTTTTAAAAAGAAAAAGGAAAAAAAATATACAACGAGAGGGATTTTCAAACTCACCGTCTGCAAACCGGCTCCTGTTTCCTCCTCCGGCTGTGTGTGTGAGTTGATGCTGTAGAAAACGATGAGGCGTGTGTGTGAGTGTGTGTGCGAGTGTATATGTATGTGTGAGTGCCCGGCCAACGAGTGCGTGTGTCCGTCCCCCCCTCAGCCGCTGCAGCAGCAAGCTGTGGTCCACACGGATCCTCCGCTCTCCTCCTCACCAGCTCCCCCGCTGCTGTCAAAACCAGCAGCGTTCGAAGATCGTTTATGCTTTCGAGAAGATGACGCACAAAAAACAAAAAACAGGTCCGTTCTCCTCCGGCTCTGCAAATGTGGTTAACCCTGCGCATGCGCCGGGTTTAGTGGCTTGCAGCATCAATGTATGGGGAATGAAAACCATAGAAACACACAGTTTCCATCTTTGTTACATTGAGACGACTCCAGTCACTACCAGGACTGCAGCTATCATTTTTGTCACCAATATATTAGCAAGTGATTATTTTAAATTATTTATAATTTAACCAAGCCATTGTTCCAGCTCCAGTCTCCACAATATCATCAGGCTACTTCTGTGGGCGGAGATCATATCAGAGTGAGACCTCTTCCTTTTCCACATATCTTTCAGTCGCTGCCAATCCGGTGCAGAAAGAAAGGGGAAAAAATCGGAACTGCAGCGACCCCGTTTTAATCAGGGATGTGTTATAAGATCTTATAATACATTCATGGTGTTAGTGAGCGGCAGCAGAGGGACCAGCAGTGAAATAAACAGTAACCCTACTGAACACCGTTATCAAATAAAAGCTCTTTATGTATTTCCAAACTAAAGTAAGCCACAACATTGTATGTCTGTAGTAATCATCACCGAGTTTGGTTTGTTGGTTTTAGCCCTATTTTTTGATTCAGTACCATTTTCATTTACAGATTTTATTCTACGTGTGCTGATATAATTAGAAACTTAACTTGTGTGATTTCTGTATTTGTATTTTGTCATTCAGTAACTAAGTAAATTGTTACTGCTGTTCTAGATGTTTCCCAATGTCTCATGTGAGACACAGGTGTTTCTCTGCTGTCATCACAGGACAGGTGGCCTATGAAGACACAGTCACATTTTGAACTGCATGATGGCTGTGTGTGTGTGAACACTCCTCACCCCCCTCCCTCCTTCCCTCCCACATCACTCAAGTCCAACCTGGGACAGACCAGGCATGTCTTACACAGCTTCATCAACGCTTCAGCCCTCAATACCACCAATGTCCACACTGTTTCTGTTTCACTCTCCTCGTCTGACTCTCACACCTGACTCATGTCTGCATTATTTTTAATGAAAAGTGTAAAACGTGAGCTGGGTCTTTACACTCATGGCTCACTCGTGTAGTTCACTGTGAGGTGTGAAAACGGTGCACATGTGCAGCTTCTTCACATGATAAATGCATGCAGTCGTCTAGGCCGAGGGGCATGAGCACTTGCAACTGAGTCATGTGCCATTGCTACTGATAATGGTGACAAGTCCTGGGGCGGGACCAAAACAAAGAGGAGTTTTAGCAATGGAGCCAATGTATGCACCATTTAAACTGATTCAAATGCAAAATTTCTGTCTGTGGACGCGACTTAGAACAGTTAGGATAATTACTGTTGACCTAGAAGACTGTGTTTACACTGTACAGACATTGCAATGGTGGGCACAGACACAGACGTTCATGCAAGGCTGTTGGACAAATAGGATGTGTGTGTGTGTGTGTGTGTGTGTGTGTAGGCGTGTCCCTACACTAACCGACTGGCAGAGATCTGTGGAGAGCCACACCACTGTGCAAACTGCTCTGCTGTTTCTTTTCAATGAGGAGACGTGACGACGGACAGATGGTTTTTTTACAGCGCCACATTACCGGCATGCCGCTGTCGAGTGTGAAATACTCCCTGGTGCTTTTCAACATATTTTCATTAACATTTCTGAGACAGTGTACCTACTGTCTCTCTGTTGCAGAAGTATATTGTACTGTATGAAAACAAATAGCTTTGTAAACTGATTTTTTAAAAATTATATTTGTGCTTTGGAAGTAAAAACACTTAACATGTGTGAGTAACAGTTTACATTTTTAGGATCCACTCCAAAGCTGCTGGTGCACTGTGTACTTTAAAACCAGTTTATACAGGCCTGGGTATATTATAGTGACAGCTACCTGCTTCCATACTGTTACTGTTTACACAGCAGCCTTCCAAACTTGGTCAGTGAGCCACATCTGACAAACACTGATGTGAAGCAGCTGGGGTCTCCCTCTCACTGATAGGTACCAGCCTCCTCACACTACTTATCCTGAAGTGACCCAGGGAAGAGGATGGGGATAAGTAGGAGTGTCTGTGTAATGAATCCTCTTCAGGTTTTTTGGATGATTTTGTCCTCTGCAGTGACAGATGGGATGTATGAATCAACCCCTTCTTCTTCATTTCTATTCCTGTGTGGGATTCATACACACCTCTCAGTCCTCAGGGACCTATTTGTTGGTTCACCTGCATTTTTGGAGCTACTGTAAACCTGTAGTTTTGTGTTGACATGGGTGGCTCTTGTTATGCAACTGTGCAGATGCTAAAAAAATAAAGCAGAGCCATGAAATAACACGATAAGACAACTTGTGCAAACTTCTTCTCACACGCTGCACTGTTTGTGTAGAGATGACAGACGTTAGGCTGATAAGACAGTATGTGCCAACTGTGGGAGCTTGAAAACAAGAGGTGAAACAGATCAGGGCGCTAGATACTGATAGCAAACTTAAACTCTGTCACTTTTTTCTGCAATTTCGACTGGCAAAACCCTCCTTACAGCAGCAAAATAAAAGAGGTCGATTGTGTAACACACGTCTGCCAGATCAGGGACAATTTTAGGCAAACGTGGGCACATATACATTGAGAAGATTGTAAACGAGAGGGGAACTATGATGGTTGCTAGGGAACACCATAAGACCAGACAATCCAATTCTGCTAGAGGAGAAGGAGGAGGAGGAGGAGAGACGGACAGCTCCTGCCACAACAAGCAACTAATAGCGCAGTGGTATGAACTATAAATACACATATATATATGTGTGTGTTTCCCACACCATCATGTAAACACAGCCTGGCAGACTTCACTTTACCTTGGCGCTTTGGCCTGCTTCATGCTCAAGCAAACTGCCAACAGGATGAACATCGCCAGAGTGTGTTAATCTCATGTTCACCTCATTTGTCTGTCTTCACTGTGCCTGTCAAAGACGCTTAGTCTCCACACAGTCTGACAGGAGACTTAAATAGTGTTTTGTGCTGCATTTGATTCTCACAGATACCTCTGTATTTAAAGCTTGTAAGATTTGCGGATGCGTGTGTGGTTACGTTTTTAAATTTCACATGAACATTAGGCCAGCTCCAGCTGGTCATGATGAAAATACAGCTTGACTTGACCCTCTCTGTCTGCCAGGGAGCTGGCTGTGTTTTTATGGTCTTTAATAGCAAAACTCAACCTACAATGAATCCTATTCCAATTCCATCTGTTCCTAAGAGGTAGTTACAGGAAAACTCTCATGCATGTCTTCACCTAAGAAACACGTTTTTAGCTGTACTAGCAGCTTGATGTTTGGGTGAAGCTTACTGTGGTCAATCTATCAGTCACATCAGTTGTATGACTGACAGGAGTGAGGCATCAGTCAAGTGAAATACTTGACATTCTGGCATGTGTCATTGCTGTGGAGGTTCGTAAGTTTGTGGCATATTGTTCACGTTGATTGGGGTAACGACAGTGTGACTGGGAGGAATGAGGCGATGGAATTTCAGTGGATCTTCAATGGGATCAAAACAATAAAGCAGAAAATCAATGTTTACAATTGGGGAAAAGAGCAATTCATCATAGGAAGACAACTGGCATTCCTTTGTGGCAGCTCTATTGTGGGGGCTCTTTGTGATGTGTGTGTATGTTTGTGTTAAGCATGTAAAAGCAGATAAACATAATTACATTATCATCCTACTAATTTTAAAAAAGAGCTGAATTTATGTCAAGGTTTTGAAAACCAAGCTTTATTATTTCATGACACTTTTTTAAATGTTTCACATTCCACAAACGAATGAGGAAGGGAGGAATCAGGGTGATGTAAAATGTGTGTCAGGTTTCTAAAGTGTAGAGCAACAAAAGCCGGGATTGTAGAATTCAGGCTTGAGCGAGGTTCAAGGCAAAAGCTTCACACTAACTGAAGGGCCACAATTCATTGCTCTAAGAAGAACAAAGAAGAGCATGCTGTGTAGTATGAGGATGAAGGATCAGAACAGATTTCAGTGTGGACACTGTATTTCTTTTAACTTATTCTTAACTTCTGGCAATAACACTCATTAAGAGTTCATTATTACTTCCACTATTATTTACATTTTCTTGGTTAAGAATTATATTTTACAAAGTGCATGAAGTTCTGTACAGTGTTAGAAACAGGCAGTCATGTTTATGTTCTCACTGTGCAATCATGTATCAATTACATTTAATGTATTCAAGTTACCGGAAATGCAAAAGACCATTAATCTTCTTTACAAAATAACCACAGTTATCCTATCACATTGGCATTAATTCAGGTGTCAGCACCAAATTGCCGTCTGTGAGCATTTCAAAACCAATCAGTAAACCCACACGTCCAGTCCAGCCATTTTAAAATACATACATTTCTGAACTTATTTACACATGCATCTCCTCTGATCAGTGTTAGATTTCAAAACCTGCTGAATTCTCTCTGTCTCCATCAGACATATTCTATCTCACAAATAATAAATTACATCGCATTTGTAATTACACACTATTATTTATAGTACTTCAGTCTTCATTTTTATGAATAATCATCTTTTAGTGTTAGGTGGATGATGATCAAAACATGTAAACATTTAGTATTTCATTTCAGATTTCCTCCCTTGATGCTTAAAAATGTGCCTGGTTTGATCCCTTTCAGGTATTGGGAGTTTTACTCTCTTACCTTAAAATCTCTTCTGTGGTCACACTGTCGTCAGGCTAACAACTACAGCTTGGAGACAAAGGGGAGGCCCTCGTACATGTCGGCCTTGAGCTTGGCCCACTCGGCCAGTCTCTGGATGGTGCTCTTCTCCTGGCCCAGCACGCTGGCCGCCTTCCTCAGCTTGGCCTCGTTGCGCTCCAGGTAGCGCTCCCCCTCGCTCTTGAGGAAGTTGAGTTTCTCCACACGGCTCTCGTTCAATGGGATGTCCTCGCTCATGTAGGGGTTGAAGCGGAAGTAGGTGTCGGGAGGCAGGAGGGCGTCCAGCATGGTGTGCACCTCTGAAACAAGGATGGAGAGGCAGGGGAGGGATTGGCTATTAAAATTTGACGCTAGCTGCAGACTTGGTTTTAATTCCAAGACGACACTGAAGGAGAGGACCTGCTGCCTGTCATCTGTGGTGTATAAACCGTGTGGGACATCAAATATATACAAACAGCATTCTGGTGGTCTTACCCTCGGTATCTGTGGCGCTGCTGATCACATGGGTGAGCTTGGTCTTCAGGCTTGTGTAGGTTGTGCTGTTCTTGCCTGCCGTCTCATACCGTCCGGTGCCCAGAGACAACACACACTGCAGAGGAGTGTTCGGCCACAGACACTTACACTCATGGATGGCCAACGCTGTGGGGTTGTTTATCAGAAGTCCTCCATCCTAAAGGAGAGGAGAGACACCTTCAGCATCGCCTCAGTCAAATATGTTTACTCAAAATCACATAAAAGAAACTTTGTGCCTATGACATGCGCCTCTAGTTTGAATATATTTGTTGTGACAGCCTGTAGGGGACAAATGAGGTGAAGAGGACAAGCTGTCCCAGAGCTATACAGCTTCAGGCCTGAGGAAAAGAAGCTCCTGGGCCAGAGACATGCTGCGCTGGCAAACAGCACTGTTTATTCAGAAGTAAACAAGAAGGAAAAGCTGTGTTTTTTGCAACTATCAGCAGCTAAAATAAGTCATTTTAGGTCATTTGGACCAAAACTGACCTGTAAAAATACCTAATCGCCACAACACACTGAATTTAACATACTGCATTTCAGTATTCTAATCCTGACTGGCTTCATTTAGAAACTCATCATTAATTATTTGCTTGCTTTTTCATTAGACATGTGCCATCATCTTCACTAATAAATGTTACCAGATTCATGAAAGCGTTGCTGACCTAAATGATGCCGACAATGAGAGAAAGAGGGACAATCGGGCTGAATGGACGCCTGGACCGATTTAGTGCTAAACACTCTTTTCTAAGTCTCTCCCCCTGGTCCAGTGCTGGACCTTTTCCAACCACTCAAGTGCTTTTGGCTAGGATTAATAAAGACGGAGAGTGTGGCACACAAGAGGTTCGACACTCCCTAGCACAGCAGGGGTAAAGGTCATTTCCACGCCTCCAGAGTGGGTGGGCAGGAGAAAAGTGTTTTTAAAAATGTAATCCTCTATTTTTTCTGGTCAAAACCAAACAATATGTGGTGTTAGAAAACTTATTTTGGATTCAAATACCTGTCTATGGATGACTAGTGCTCTCCCCCACTCCACTCTAATGCCCTGGTATCATTATAGGACAGTACAGCATAAAACACATCATTCTTAGTCTTATTATGAAGCTGCTCTATCCTCAGCTGTATCCCATTGAAACAGCAGAACACAGCTCACACTGTTGAGACTGCAGGTTAATTACACAGCTGCTCCTCAGCTCTGACCCTCAACCTATGGTCTCACCTTAACTGAATGAACACATGAGCACTGAATGCAGGAAAATCAGAGGGTGTGATTGTATAGTTTAATAACAACTGAGTGGTATCATAAATACCTGCAGCTCAGGGAGAAATATTTAAGTTTTACCTCACTGAGTCTGTGAATGTGTCTCTCCACTGTGTGTATATGTATTTTTGATGCCGTGCAATGGCAGAATTCTCCTGAGAAATACCACTGCTAGTGCTGAAAACTAGAGTAGGAGTGAGACTGGTGGGTGGCAACGGTAGCTCAAACTGCCGATAAAAAAGCTGTGTGGCTCCAAGAGGAATGTGGAGAACAACACTCACACTTACAACTCATTCACTCTCCATCTTTCCATCCCTGCTGTCATCCCCAAATCCAACTCAAAAGCATATTATATAAGAAAATGGAAATAATCACCACTTCCGTCACAAGTTGAGGTCATATCCAAAGCACAAATACTTATCATCATCACATTGTTATCTACAATAGAGGCCCTCACCTCATGGTGGTCTGGCTCAGCTTGATTTCTAAAAGAATGACCCTGTTATTGGCTTTCAAAGAGGGAATACTATGCTGCATGCTAACATTTGAAATGCTTAGGAGAATCAAAGCTTAGTGGGATTGAAGATTAGAATCTGTTATTGACTACAACATTGCAAAGGATTGTCTGCCACTGGACTTGTGCTTTAGGAAATGGCAGGGGAGAAAAATATGAGGCTAATTTAGCCTAAGTAGGTTAGCAAAATGAAGCTAAGCCTTGAGCATAATTGCTGCCCATAAAGACCATCTAAAGATATCTGGCCTAATAATCAAACTTCATAAAATTACACATTAAAACAACTCTATCTGAACAGCTCCCAAAAGGCACACCCACAGCTTTATAAAAGATCATAGTGGTAGTAAGTAAAATGCATTAATACTTCTTACATTATAGTCATCAGATGTTTTTAATCCAGAATGATTTATAATCACTGCAACAGTACAAGAACCTTAACATTCACTGACCTGCTACTTAAACCTAATCTGCCATTACTGAACCTAATAATTAATCCTCTCCTCAATTCCTGTCTGTCTGTGAGACTTAACAGAAAAAAATGACATCATACAAAGGAGCTCAATATACATGTAAACCACAAAAATGGCACTACTATGTATTCTGCCCATTTTGAACCTCAAAAATCCTTTCAGACAGTGGTGGTGATAGACAGGAGCCCTGTTGAATATTCCCTTTCATGGGGAAATTAAAAACTCTTTCCATTTCCCTCGAGGACAGCAGGCTGAAGTCACAAGAGGACAAGGCCTTTGATGTTTAGGGGCACAGACCAGGTCCAAAGACTCTCTCTCTCTGCCTCCATCTCCTTCTGTTCACTTTCTCTCTACCTCTCAGATGCTTGACAGCCAGAGGAAAGGCTGGACCAATTAGGGGACTGGCTTCAAGGTTAAGGGTTTGGAAGAGAGAAACAAATCCACACACATATCCCTGATGAAGAGAGTGCAGTGCAGTCCACAGTGCCTCTGTCCTTGGCACCAGTCTTTTAGGAGATGCAGCATCATAATGGAAGTGTATTGATTGGTTAGATTTCAAGGAAATGACATTCTCATGCTAATCTAGAGCTCTCAGAGAGATGTGATTTCTTAGATAAATCTGCATTATCTGTTAAACAACCTGTGTCATCAATATTTAAAATCAATTAACTAAACTAAACTGAACAGACCTAAACTTAGCGAAGGCATCTCCAAGTTCTCTATTGTTTCACATCATACCTGATGAAGGTCTTTTCCCAGGACAAATTCCTGGAAGTAGCCCGGGGCGGCAGACGAGGCCCTGATGGCCTGCCACATCTTGTGTTTGCAGTCTCCAGGGTAGTGGGATCTCACTCCTGGCATGAGTCGGTAGTTCCTGAACACATAGGCCTTCAGAGGTAAACCCCTGTTCACAATGGTGCTCACTGCTGCCACCTGGTGGACAAAAAGAAGCATGCCAAGTCATTTGAATTTTTTACACTTGATGTTTCCCTGTGCACTTTCTATAGATGGGAAAACTTAAAGAAAACAACAAGAAGTATAAGCATGTGTGTACATCTCTGTATGTGCATATAAACACAGTTAAGATTTGTCACAATGTAAAGATATAAGGATGTGACTAACTTTAGGGCAGTGTGGGTTCCTGGCACTCTCAATCATACACCCATCACCCATCCGTTCCCTGGAGAAAACACAAAAGGAGATTGAAGAAAAGGACAAATTAGACTGAACCTGCACCAGTCTCTTTGAGTTGATTATGACAAACACTACAGAGATTATATAATTATTAAAAAACATGGTATGAAAGTGTCCTGCAGACTAACTTGAGGATGTTTTCCCAGATTTCACTGTCATAGAAAGCATGGCTCCAGCCCATCTTGACAGTTCCAACGATGACGTTTTGTTTGAACACATCTGAGCCCAGCTTCCTGTACATCTCCTCACACTCTTCCAGGGGGATCTGATAAATTCCCAACATGAAGGCCAAGATGGCACCTTATGCAAAGGAACAAGAATGGTGTGCAGAGGGCAGCTTATGTTAAATCACATGTGAGATCAATGAGGTTAAAGCTTACAAAAGAGTCAAAGGAAAATAAATGTACCTGTGCTGACTCCACAGATGTAGTCAAAGAGCTGGTGGACTCGTTTCCCAGTCAGGTTCTGTAATTTATGGAGAGTCTGCAGGGCCAGCAGACCCCTGTAACAGAGTTATGAGCTTTATACAACAAGACTAGTAAAAATGCAGCTTATTTTATTTAACCCAATAAACATGTAAAGGCAGTTGTTTGACCTGTGATAATCGTTTCTGGTTTGTATTTTTCTCCAGAGCAACAGAATCACACAGTAGTTTTAATAGTTAATAGTTAATTTAATGGTTTTATTAATTCAGTCAAACAGTGTCTGTCAGCATCTTTTCTTCACATCATCAAATGTTAAAGCAGGTTGTGTCATTTTAAGTATTGTAGACCTGTTTTTATATTGAAAATGTCCAAAATACTTAAAAGCTGCACCTTGTTCCCCCTCCATCGATGGCCAGGACCCGAATTCCTCTGCCTTTAACTGGGTCAGTGTAGCCAACCACAGCCAGTGCTTCTCTCACAGCAGCCTGAAGAGGAAGGTCTCTGGCTTGGCGCAAACGCAGCAGGCAGGGCAGCACGCTCTCCTAAAGGACACAGTTATACATGAGCATTCTGACCACTACATTTCCAATTTCCCACTTAGAACTTTAACGTTTGAAGATTCACACTAACCTTGATAGCTACACCTCGTGTCTCTGGGAACTCCAGGAGATGATAGCTGAGCTCCTCCACTCGAGTGGTGAGGAGTTTGACATCAGTGACCCTCTGCAGGCCCTTCACCAGAGCTCTGGTCCTGTTGTCTACACTCACCCTGGCTATTATCTGACAAATACATAGCATGAACAAAACATTAGAACCATTTTAAATATATATAAATGTAAGGCCTTTAACGCAGTCGTACTGAGCACCTTACCTTCTGCCTTTGAGTCAACAGCTGTTGCTTCGCTTTCTCCTCTTCACTCTCTGTCTTCTCTCCTGCTTTGTCTGCAGTGGGCTCTTCCACAGCGACTGCTGAAACCTTGTCTTTCTCAGCTGCTGCACTTTTGGAATCACCTCTGAATTTGGGGACCAGTGGTGCAATGTAACTGCCAACAAAGGCCTGAACGCTGGGCCGAGGGTAGGACAGATAGTGGGCGAAGCCTTTTTTAGTGGAGGTAGTGGGGACAGGTGAGAATTGAGGTGCATTTTCTGTTGCAGGGGTGTTAGAGGGGGACGTCCCTACTGGAGGACTGAGTGTTTCTGATGGAGAGGGAGGGACAGGGGAGGTAGCTGGTGTTTCAATACTCTTAGCCTCTGCCACTGGAGACAAAATGGGAATGTGGTCCCCGGTTTTCCGAGGAGCAGGGTGAGGAACAGGCTCAGGAACAGGATCATCCCCTCCTCTGGGCTGCTGCAGGAGCCTGTTCTCTCCATCTTCTCCCTGTGTGTTGGTGCCAAAGTAACTATTGATGTGTTGAGCCAGAGTTTTGTAGGTCTCATCCATGTTGGTCGAAAGAGCTGTGGGGTGAAACAGCTGCATAGTTTGTTTTGCCACTGTGGAAGACGAGCCTGGTGCAGACACATTTGCCGCTGAAGCGAAACCAGACTTCTTGGTGGCAACAAAAGGCTTTTCTGTAACCTGGTGCAACTGCTTGTCAGACTCTTCCTCTGCTGTGCTCTTCTCACCTTCTTCCTTTTCTTTCATGGTGGTTTCAGGTGGTGAGGGAGTAGCTGTATTGTTTGAAGTTAAGGTCTCTGCTTTGAGTGGAACTTTTCCCACATGGGTGCTGTCGATTACAGCGCTACCAGGCTTGAGGCGGGAGAACTTTGAGATGAGGTCTGTGCTGCCTACTGCCTTGGTGACGCTGTCGAGCGTAGTCCTGATCCGCGACATGCGTCTGCTCACTGGAAACAGCAGTGGGGAACTTAAGGTTAATCAGGCGACTGGATGATGCTTTAATGTTTGGATAAAATAATGCAGCATTCTGGTTGTGCAGTTTTGCGCACTGTTGCACAGTTTCCTGTTAAAAAAAAAAGATATAATGCAAATCAACACAAGAGACAATGTGCACAAAAAATACAAAAATACAAAACACTTTCTATACTATAGGAATCAACATGTTACCCTGCAAGTAAAAAGACGGCCAACAGAGGGCCCCATCTAATGCCAGTCTCATTCTTGTAACCATGGAAACTCCTAACAACGAAACAAATGACAACAACTTTCACAAAATAAAGTTTCCTGTATGCTGATCGGTGTTGCAAGGACAATATGGAAGAGAACGGGTTATCAGTTAATGTGAATTTTACAGCAGAGTCAGCTCATCTTGTAAAAACCCTGCTGTACAAACACCGCCACACTATCACGACGGAGCAGGAGGATACGTGTCCTGACACTGGCATGAGGAATGTTAACTGGGTTGCCACCAAAGACTTCACGGTGGAATTGGGGAAAAAGCAGATTGGGGAGTACATCCAGAGCTGGGAGGTGCAGCCCTGCTGGCTTTACAGTCTGGATTTTCTCTACACGACCGAGGAGGAGCATCACACTTTCTACCATTACCGGGCCCGCTTTAGCACCCCGACCTCGCGGAAACCGATCCAGGGGACGGCAAGTGTCTACTTCGTCGTAGACGTGTCTAAAGTTAAAGCCCAAACTCTACCCGTGGAGGTGCTCTTCGTGGTGGAGTCAAACAAGCTGGTACACACGCCAGGGAGGACGAGGTTCAGAGAGAAGTGGCTGGCGCATGTTATTGAGAGCAAGGCTTTGCTCCAAAAAGCTGTGCAACTTTGAATCGATTGACATTTAACACCGCCGAGCGAAGTTACATCCAGTTCATAAGTGTTGACTTTACAATCCACACAGTGGCTGTGGATTTCCCGTTGCCCGAATTAGTGTCAACCCACTTTGAAATAAAGTACCTAAACATGAAAGTAACTAGCTTGCTGCCAGTTTTCATTCACTGCTTCTAGCTTCTGTTTTGTTGGACCTCATAGTTACTGCAACGTTAAATGTTGGCTAGGTTTAAAACTGATTCAGACGTATTTAAGGCTGTTTGTGTTAAATAACATGCTTATTTAAAGCAAACACATCAAAGAGCATAATGTTTGAAAGCTAGCTTGCTAAGGAGACAGCTGTTAACTGTACATACAGCAAAACGTTCACTAGCTAACATCTAATTAGCCGCTGCTAGCCCCATTAATGAACGAGTGGCGTATTGACACTTTATCGACTTTTACACAATATCGTATAATACACAAAGTCTTCGTCTTACCTTATAGATCATAGATCGTTTATTATGTCGCCGAAATATTTCATTCTATGTGGTTCTGGTTAGAAAAAATAAACAGGAAGAGGACAGGAAGTGACGCAGGTGGCCTGTACATAGACTGTATGGGCCATGGATGTATTATCAGAGCTGGATACCGGATCGAAAATGGCGCCCATTCAATCCAATCGGAGTTGCTCGCCTAGCGCATACGCTAGAAGGGTTGAGAAGGGTTCCGGGTTTACTTCCGCGTTGTGCGGCCCACGGAATATGCGCAGTAGTGTTACTTCCGTCATGCCAATACATCCATTGTGCCATACTAGCGGACTTCATGGATGTATAATAAAACTTCAACAGCACTAACCTGGCTTAAACCATACATGTTTTTGTGCACATGACAACAGCAAAAAACAGTGAAGATATGTTCTAAAAAGTAAGACTAGGTTAATTCGTGTTGAGCCTTAACTTATTTGTCATGTGGAAAACGAGTAATAATTTAGTAGGAAGCTTTAGACTAAAATGACTGGTGTTTAAGCTGTGTTTCAAACATTTTTTTTTAAATGAGAAAGTGATATTGTGTGTGACACATAACTATACCTTGGCAGGTAAAGGTATTATTAAAACTACAAATAATTTCTTAACTTTTTATATTGACAGGCATTTTGACAAGATGACAGGTTTAATGAACTTAAGTCACCACAGACTGTATATAAAAAAAACACTTCACAGATCACATAAACTACCACATATAAGGTAAATGACATACAAATTTAAAATACCCTGAAGAAAACTTATGGTGGGAGTTATGAAAAGCCACCTGGTGTCGTATGACTGAATTTTTACGAGGCTAATATATTGGTTAAAAAAAATACAATTAAGTTTGAGACCAAAGGCTACAGGTGACTGCAACGTGGCATTTCTGGGCTTTTGAAAAGTTTGTGATAGTTGACTTTGTTTATAGCTGGAGGTTTCCTGACAATAGTTTTATAGGCTTTTCTTTTACAATGGCGGCCTATGGGGAAAATGCTTTTTCGTTGCAGTACCACGAGTGATCACTGGAAAAAAAACTGTTGCAAGGCTGAGCGGTGGCACGGTGTCCAGTTCTTATAATATACAGTATCTATGATCCAGACCATAATATGTCCATGATCCAGACTAATCGGTATCCTACCTTCCCCCTCCCCTAAAAGACCAATCAGAGGCGGCTGCTAGCCGGAACAGAATCACTTGGCCAATTGGCGTTCTCTCTGCTGTGTGTGTCGCCATTGGCCAGGACGTCTGGGAGGGAGCGCGAGGAGGCGGAGAAACGTATTCGGAAAGCAGATTTAAACTAATGTCGGAACCGTCACCTCGGTTTGTCAGTACTGTTAGGAAACTCAATTACCGAAGAAGCCTGGATGCTAAAACAAGCTTTGGATCTGCTTTTTGTCGAACACAAGGGAGGCTGGACACTGAATACACCTGCGTCGGAGGTAAGGCTAAGGAACGAAGTAGCTAGCGGCTAGCGTTAGCATTTGCGTTAGCGCGACATTAGCATCAGACTTCTCTTTTAATATTTTAAAATCTTTTGACCGTATTTCCATTTCAGTCGTTTGTGTTTCTGTGACTGAGGCGCCCTTGACATGAGCTGTGGACCCCCAACATGGACGGGAGAAAACACAACGACCTCTTGATAGTCTATTTAAATCCCTATTGTAATTGTTTACAGTCACTTAAGCGACATTTTGCATCTCTTTGTAAATTTGTGTTCCATACTGGTCATTTTAACTCAGTTTATCGTCTGTCATGCTTAACTCAGTCTATCATGTCGTTGTCATCGTTTTGTGTGGTCATTTTGTATTATATCGCGTCTGTAGCTGGCTACTTTACTCCTGGATGTCAGCGATAGTATTAGCGGTGAGCGTTAACATTAGCCTTATCTGATTATAATGTCTTTGAAACTTTTTTCTCCACTTTGTCGTTGTTTTTATTTGCGTGGGTTAAAGTGTGTTTGTGTCTCTGTGACTAGCCCACTGACATGAGTTATGGGCACCTTAGTCTGTAGTTTGTCTGATTATCATGTAGTTGTGATCATTTTGCGTCTTTCCTTACATCTACTTATGTTCAGCTTCTTTGTCTCTTTGTGGTCGTTTTTACTGCGTCTCCGTAGTTCTGTGTCCATTCCTGGTCATTTCCATTTCTTTGAGGCCATTTTTTGATTCATTGTGGCAGTTAAGCATCTCATTATGATTATACACTGAGCACTGTTTAGTAAGGCATCAAAAATGCTCAGAAAATGTCATAGTATAATAAGGCTTCAGAAAATGTCATAGTATAATAAGGCTTCAGAAAATGTCATACTGCAGTAAGGCATCAAAAACTCAAAAAATGTCATAGTATAGTAAGGCCTCAAAAAAGGTCCAAAAATGCGTTAGTATAGTAAGGTGTAGAGATAGGCCCATATGGTTTTTTCAGGGCGATACCGATACCGATTATTAGTGATCAAGGAGGCCGATAACCAATATTTGGGCCGATGTTCATTTGCAGTAAAAGGTATTGGTGTCAAAATTTTGAATAATACAACTCCAACATAACCGTTTAAATGCCTTGACATATGTTTGATGAACAACTTTTCAGTTTGCAACATGTTAAAGGTTTTGCAATCTTGAACCAATAGACATCTTTGTTTGAAATTCTAACAAAAAAGTGCAGGGAGCTCCCAGAGCTCAACAGCATGTCTTATAAGTTAAATGAAAACTTAAACAAATAAATAGCTCTAAAGTTTTCTACAGTAAACTAGAAGTTTCCAAAATTTCAATATAACTGAAATATTGTTTTGCTCCTTTCACTTATCTTTGTTTTTTAAGTTAAAACAAAAGGTACAGAGAGTTCCCAGGGTCAGCAGCATCTCTTATGAGTTTTCTTATAAACTTTCCATAACTGATTGGCTGTTACCCGTGCCGTGGCTTTCGCGTGTAACCAATCAGATGAATTGCTGTGGGTGGGACAATGCTGGAGACAGAGTAGTGACTGCAGACAGAGGAAGCGGCTGCATCAGGCAAAATAACCCAGTTTTAAATTGATCTCATATGACGTCAGATTTTTAAAAAAGGCCAATGCCGATATGCGATCAAAATACCGAAGATATTGGCACGATAATCAACCGGCGATAATTGGGCTATCACAATGGTGTCAGAAACTGTCAAAATGTTTCATAATTATATAGTAAGACCCTAAAAAAATGTGAAAATATGTTTGTAGTATAGTAGTGAAATGTCACAAAATTTCATAGCATAGTAAACTGTCAAGGTTGAAGTATGAAATGATTCTGTATGGCGACCGCCTGTGATGGAAGAAATATGAAACTTAACTGATATAATAATCAACACAACTTAAAATCCACTGCATTCAAGATTTACTTAACTGACAGCGTTCATTATTGTTGTGCAGTTCACAGTAACATACATCATTACTTCAGTGATTAGTTGATAAACACACAATTAATAATCATTTACTTTTCCAAGTATTTGTTGTTGGTTCTTCAGGAGGTCAACGGTTCATTTTCTATGAAACAACCCCAGCTATGTCTTGAATATTTATCTGTGTTCATGATTAAACTGTTTATGAAATGGGTAATGATGTATTAATCATTTTCCTTTAATATACCTCTCTTTGATTTCCTGATTGTCACTACTTTGTCCACAACATCATCCCACAATTGCAGAGACATGGTCCATGATGGGAGAACATTGATGAGAATAGAGACATAAATCTAATCAAGACATTGTCCACGATGTGAGACCTTGTCAAAGGCGAGAGGCGTTGTCCATGATCAGAAGACATTGTCCCATGCTTGTGAGCTCTGCGCAGAATCGATGATGACACTGTGGTTCCTCGATTGACTGACATGACCACGATCATGGAGACATTTGTCGATGATCACAGAGACACCGTCTATGATCTCAGAGACATCGTCCACGATCACAAAGACATTGTCACGATCCTGAGACTTTGTCCATAATCTCAAGAGACGTTGTCCGCGATCTGATGGCGGTAGTCCACGATCCTTGAAATCTTCGTTACAATGAAAGTTCTTTGAGACCAGGACAGAGGCCTCCAGGTAATTCTGAAACAGCTTTATCAGCTGTCCAACACAGAGCACTGACATTAAGAAAAGATAAGATAATCATTTATTAGTCCCACAATGGGGAAATTTACATTGTTGCAGCAGCATAAGGGATTGAATGTCACATTATAGTGGGACATCAAAAATGTCATATGTGGTCTAAAATGTCACAAAACGCCACAGTACAGTAAATGTCATAGTATAGTAAGGCATCAAGATGTTAAATGTTGTGGTTCAGTTGTAGTGTTGAATATTTCTCTGTGTTGTCATGGATTCAAACGCTTTGTTGATAAGGAATAGGTAGTAGTCAGTGATCATTTTCCTTTGTATGTTTCTCCTTGATTTCCTCCAGGTCTCCTGCTTTGTCCCACAACGTCCATGATCGGAGGAGACATTGTTGAGGATGGGGGAGACCATAAATCCGCGATCAGAGACATTGTCCATGACTCGTGTTGACTTGGTCCCCGATTAGTCGGCAGTGCCGAGCGTTCAGAAGACGTGTCGATGATGTAGAACTTTGTCCATAATCTCAGGGCGTTGTCCCTTAATCGCGAAGGCGATAGATCACAGTTACAGAGACATGGTCCATGATCGGAGAGACATTGTTGAGGATGAGACTGTCGTCCACAATCAGACATTGTCCCACGATCGCGAGACCTTGTCCAAAGGCAAGAGAGAGCGTTGTCCATGATCAGAGACATTGTCCCATGCTTCGCGGAAGCTCTGCGCAGAATGCGGTAGTGACACTGTGGTTCCTCGATTGACGGCATGACGGCGATCATGGAGACGTTGTCGATGATCTGAGACAGCGTCTATGATCTCGAGGGGCATAGTCACGATCACCAAAAGACATTGTCCACGATCACAGAGACTTTGTCCATAATCTCAGAGACATTGTCCGGCGATCACAGTGGCGTAGTCCGATCACAGAGTCTTCGTGCAATGAAGAGTTCTTTGAGACCGGGCAGGGCCTCCAGGTAATTCACAAACAGCTTTACATCGGCTGCCAACACGAAACATGACATTAAGAAAGATAAGATAATCCTTTATTAGTCCCACAATGGGGAGAATTTACATTGTTGCAGCAGCATGAGGTTGAAAAGATGAAAATGCATAAATACGGTAATGATAAGATAAAAACAGATAATGCTATAAAAAATAGACACACAAACTCAGTATTCAGTTTATCAGAAAAATTAATAATAATAAAGTAATCTGCAATATAAAAGTAATGAAATCTGTGATAATAAGTAATGTAAAGTAATTAACAGTATCAGAAAGATGTAAGGTATGTAGTAGAATGTAATATGAAATGGTAAAAGTAGGTAACATTAAAAGTAATATGTAATATAAAAGTAATGCAGAAGTAATAGTAATCCGTCAGAGGTAAAATGTCACGTATAATTGGGACATCAAAAATGTCATATGTGGTCAAAAATGTCAAAAAATGCCACAGTACAGTAAGGTGTCAAAAAATGTTAGTATAGTAAGGCATCAAGATGTTTTGTTAAATGTTGTGGTTCAACTGTAATATTGAATATTTCTCTGTGTTGTCATGGTTAAACTGTTGATAAGGAATAGGTAGTAGTGTATTGATCATTTTCCTTTGTATGTTTCTCCTTGATTTCCTCCAGGTCTCACCACTTCGTCCACAACATCGTCCATGATCGGAGAGACATTGTTGAGGATGAGGGAGACATCATCCACGATCAGAGACATTGTCCATGACTCGTGGTGACTTGGTCCCCGATTAGTCGGCAGTGCCGGCGTTCAGAGAAGATTTGATGGCCGATGATCATGAGACTTTGTCCATAATCTCAGGGCGTTGTCGCGATCGCCCAGAGGCGATAGATCACGATTGAGACATGGTCCGTGATCGGAGGACATTGTTGAGGATGAGGAGACGTCACAATCAGAGACATTGTCCACAATTGCAGTGACCTTGTCAAGGCAGGCGTTGTCCATGATCAAGAGACATTGTCCAGCGCCCATGAGCTCTCGCCAAGAATGGGTGAGTGACACTGTGGTTCCTCGATTCGGCGGCGCGGCCGGCGATCATGGAGACGTTGTCGATGATCTGAGAACAACGCGTCTATGATCTCAGAGACATCGTCCGCGATCCAGACATTATCCATGATCACAGACTTTGTCCATAATCTCAGAGACATTGTCGCGATCACAGAGACTTTGTCCATAATCTCAGAGACATTGTCAGCGATCACAGGGCGTAGATCACGATTGCAGGGCACGGTCCACAATCACAGAATCTTCGGTACAATGAAGAAGTTCTTTGAGACCAGGACAGAGGCCTCCAGGTAATTCTGAAACAGCTTTACATCAACTGTCCAACTTACAGGCTGACATTAGAAAAGATAATCCTTGTGGTCTGATGATTTGGCTGTTGCAGCAGCATAAGTGATGAAAAGATGAAAAACATAAATAGGTAGTAGTGTGCCGATGTTTCCTTTGTGTGTTCTCTCTGATTTCCTCAGGTGTCACCACTTCGTCCACAACATTGTCCGCGATCACAGAGTCTTCGTACAATGAAGTTCTTTGAGACCAGGACAGAGGCCTCCAGGTAATTCACAAAAAGCTTTACATCAACTGTCCAACACAGAGCACTGACATTAAACCGTTTATGTTCAGTATTCGGTATATCAGAAAAGTGTAATAATAGAAGTAATCTGCAATAGAAAGATAATAAGTAATCTGTATTAATAGAAGTAATGTAAAAGTAATTAGCAATATCAGAAAAAAGATGTAATAGGTATGTAGTAGGTATGTAATATGTAATGGTAGAAGTAGGTAACATTAAAAGTAATATGTAATATAAAAGAAAAGCAATGCAGAAGTAATAGTAAACCAAAATAGAGGTAAAAATGTCACATTATGGTGGGACATCGAAAATGTCAAAAAATGTCATAGTATACTAAGACCTGAAAAAATGTCACAGTATAGTAGTCAAAAAGCGGTCAAAAATGTCATAGTATAGTAAGGGCGTCAAAAATATTTGAAACTGTCATGAGTATAGTGAGGTGACAAAATCATCAAAAATGTCATAGTATAGTGAACTGAAAAAATGGTCAAAAAATGTCACAGTATAGTAAGGCATCAAAAACGGTCAAAAAATGTCATAGTATAGTAAGACCTGAAAAAATGTCATAGTATAGTAAGACCTCGAAAAAATGTGAAAAAATGTCATAGTATAGTAAGACCTGAAAAAATGTCATAGTATGGTAAGACCTGAAAAGGTGTGAAAAAAATGTCATAGTATAGTAAAGACCTGAAAAAAATGTCATGAGCATAGTAAGACCTGAAAAGTGTGAAAAAATGTCACTTAGTATAGTAAGACCTGAAAAAATGTCCATAGTATAATGCAAGACCTGAAAAAAAATTTAAAAAAATGTCACAGTATAGTAAGGCATCAAAAACGGTCAAAAAATGTCATAGTATAGTAAGACCTGAAAAAGTGTGAAAAAATGTCACAGTGTAGTAAGGCATCAAAAACGGTCAAAAAATGTCATAGTATAGTAAGACCTGAAAAAATGTCATAGTATAGTAAGACCTGAAAAAAAGTGTGAAAAATGTCATAGTATAGTAAGACCTGAAAAATGTCAAAAAATGTCATAGTATAGTAAGACCTGAAAAAAATGTCATAGTATAGTAAGGCATGAAATTATCAAAAAATGTCATGAGTATAGTAGGTATCAAAAATCATCAAAAAATGTCATAGTATAGTAAGACCTGAAAAAATGTCATAGTATAGTAAGACCTGAAAAAATGTCATAGTATAGTAAGATCTGAAAAAGTGTGAAAAAATGTCATAGTATAGTAAGGCGTCAAAAAATGTAAAAAAAATGTCATAGTATAGTAAGGCATGAAAAATCATCAAAAATGTCATAGTATAGTAAGGTGACAAAATCATCAAAAAATGTCATAGTATAGTAAGGTGACAAAAATCATCAAAAAATGTCATAGTATAGTAAGACCTGAAAAATGTCAAAAAATGTCATAGTATAGTAAAGACCTGAAAAAATGTCATAGTATAGTAAGACCTGAAAATGTCAAAAAAATGTCATAGTATAGTAAGACCTGAAAAAATGTCATAGTATAGTAAGACCTGAAAAATGTCAAAAAATGTCATAGTATAGTAAGACCTGAAAAAATGTCATAGTATAGTAAGACCTGAAAAAATGTCATAGTATAGTAAGACCTGAAAAAGTAATGTAAAAAAATGTCATAGTATAGTAAGACCTGAAAAAATGTCATAGTATAGTAAGACCTGAAAAAAGTGTGAAAAAATGTCATAGTATAGTAAGACCTGAAAAATGTCATAGTATAGTAAGACCTGAAAAAATTCAAAAAATGTCATAGTATAGTAAGACCTGAAAAAATGTCATAGTATAGTAAGACCTGAAAAAGTGTGAAAAAATGTCATAGTATAGTAAGGCGTCAAAAAATGTGAAAAAAATTTTATAGTATAATATAAGGTGAAAAACGGTCAAAAAATGTCATAGTATAGTAAGACCTGAAAAATGTCATAGTATAGTAAGACCTGAAAAGTCAATGAAAAAAATGTCCTTAGTATAGTAGGCGTCAAAAAATGTGAAAAAATGTTATAGTATAGTAAGGCGTCAAAAACGGTCAAAAAATGTCATAGTATAGTAAGACCTGAAAAAATGTCAAAAAATGTCATAGTATAGTAAGACCTGAAAAAATGTCATAAATGTAATGAACCTGAAAAAATGTCAAAAAAATGTCATGGTATAGTAGACCTGAAAAAAAATGTGCTAGTATAGTAAGACCTGAAAAATGTCCATAGTATATTAAGACCTGAAAAGGAGTGTGAAAAAATGTCATAGTATAGTAAGACCTGAAAAAATGTCAAAATATGTCATAGTATAGTAAGGCGTCAAAAAATGTAAAAAAAATGTCATAGTATAGTAAGGCATGAAAAATCATCAAAAAATGTCATAGTATAGTAAGGTGACAAAATCGTCAAAAAATGTCATAGTATAGTAAGACCTGAAAAAATGTCAAAAAAATGTCATAGTATAGTAAGACCTGAAAAATGTCAAAAAATGTCATAGTATAGTAAGACCTGAAAAAGTG
Source organism: Lates japonicus (assembly GCA_033238685.1). Classification (NCBI taxonomy): domain Eukaryota; kingdom Metazoa; phylum Chordata; class Actinopteri; family Centropomidae; genus Lates; species Lates japonicus. The sequence goes on from BRZM01000058.1 coordinate 1,084,519, forward strand.
TGAAAAAAATGTCATAGTATAGTAAGACCTGAAAAAATGTCAAAAATGTCTGTATGTATATCCGTGGTGGCTGTGTCATGGTATAGTAAGTCGTCAAAAATGTGAAAAAAATGTTATAATTATAGTAAGACCTGAAAAATGTAAAAATGTCATAGTATAGTAAGGCATGAAAAATCATCAAAAAATGTCATAGTATAGTAAGACCTGAAAAAATGTCAAAAAATGTCATAGTATATTAAGACCTGAAAAAAGTGTGAAAAAATGTCATAGTATAGTAAGACCTGAAAAAATGTCATAGTATAGTAAGACCTGAAAAAATGTCATAGTATAGTAAGACCTGAAAAAGTGTGAAAAAATGTCATAGTATATTAAGACCTGAAAAAATGTCATAGTATAGTAAGACCTGAAAAAATGTCATAGTATAGTAAGGCGTCAAAAAATGTGAAAAAATGTTATAGTATGATGGCGATCAAAAATGTAAAAATGTCATAGTATATTGAGCATGAAAATCATCAAAAAATGTCATAGTATAGTAAAGACCTGAAAAGTGTGAAAAATGTCATAGTATAGTAAGACGAAAAAAATGTCATAGTATAGTAAGGCATGAAAAATCATCAAAAAATGTCATAGTATAGTAAAGTGACAAAAATCATCAAAAAATGTCATAGTATAGTAAGGTGACAAAAATCATCAAAAAATGTCATAGTATAGTAAGACCTGAAAAAATGTCATAGTATAGTAAGACCTGAAAAAGTGTGAAAAAATGTCGTAGTATAGTAAGACCTGAAAAAATGTCAAAAATGTCATAGTATAGTAAGGCGTCAAAAAATTGAAAAAAATGTTATAGTATAGTAAGGCATCAAAAACGGTCAAAAAATGTCATAGTATAGTAAGACCTGAAAAAATGTCAAAAAATGTCATACTATAGTAAGACCTGAAAAAATGTCAAAAAATGTCATAGTATAGTAAGACCTGAAAAAATGTCATAGTATAGTAAGGCATGAAAAATTATCGAAAAAATGTCATAGTATAGTAAGACCTGAAAAATGTCAAAAAAATGTCATAGTATAGTAAGACCTGAAAAAATGTCATAGTATAGTAAGACCTGAAAAAATGTCATAGTATAGTAAGACCTGAAAAAGTGTGAAAAAATGTCATAGTATAGTAAGACGAAAATGTCATAGTATAGTAAGACCTGAAAAGAATGAAAAAATGTCATATTATAATGAGCATCAAAACAGTCAAACATGTCATAGTATAGTAGGCGTCAAAAAAAATGTAAAAAAAATGTCATAGTATAGTAAGGCATGAAAATCATCCAAAAATGTCATAGTATAGTAAAGTGACAAAAATCATCAAAAAATGTCATAGTATAGTAAAGTGACAAAAATCGTCAAAAAATGTCATAGTATAGTAAGACCTGAAAAAGTGTGAAAAAATGTCATAGTATAGTAAGACCTGAAAAAATGTCATAGTATAGTAAGACCTGAAAAAGTGTGAAAAAATGTCACAGTGTAGTAAGGCATAACGGTCAAAAAATGCCCAAAAATGCAATAGTGTAGTAACATGCCAAAAACTGGAGTCAACTTTCAGGAGTTGAGACTTTGGACAGTTTCTGAGATTAACATGTTCTGTCTCTGCAGGAGGAGGAGAAGACCATCACCAGAGGGACAACAAAAATAGTTAAATCTCCTGGCGCTCATCACTACACATTTAATGTGAATGCGAGATTAACAGTGGTCAGAGTGGTCAAACATCTGTCGCAGTCTTTGCTGTGGTATGTTAAATGTTGTGGAACAGAATCCAATAAAGTTTTGAACCTTACTTTTTGAGTTGAGTTTTGACATTTGACATTGTACAACTGAAAACCCTATCCCCTGGCTATAAGTGGCTGAAAGCTGTAACCCTAACCCCTGGCTACAAGTGGCTGAGAGCTGTAACCCTAACCCTAACCCTAACCTCCGGCTACGAGTGGCTGAGAGCCCTAACCCTAACTAACCTCCGGCTACAATTGTTGAGGCCTAACCTAACCCTAACCCCTAAACCTGGCTGGTGGCTGAGGCCGTAGCCAACCTAACAGCCTAGCCTGACACTCTGGCTGGTGGCTGAGGCCTAACCTAACCCTAACCCTAACCCCTGGCTACAAGTGGCTGAGAGCCGTAGCCCTAACCCTAACCCTGGCTACAAGTGGCTGAGAGCCATAACCCTAACCCTAACCCTAACCCCTGGCTACAAGTGGCTGAGAGCCGTAACCCTAACCCTAACCCCACCCTAACCCTGGCTACAAGTGGCTGAGAGCCGTAACCCTAACCCCTGGCTACAAAATGTCGGAAAAGTATGTACTATGCTGGGGCGTGAAACTATCCAAAAAATGTCATATTATAGTAGGCATGAAAATAGTCAGAAAAATGTCATGATATGGTGAGCCATGAAAAATGATTAAAAAATGTCATAGTATAGTATGGTGTCAAAAATGGTCCAAAAATGTCATAGTATAGTGAGGATCAAAAATACCAAAAATGTCATAGTATAGTGAGGTCAAAAACCACCAAAAAATGTCATAGTATAGTATGGTGTCAAAATGGTCAAAAAATGTCATAGTATATAGTAAGCCATGAAAAATGGTCAGAAAATGTCATAGTATAGTAAGGCGTGAGAAATGGTCATAAAATGTCATAGTAGTATAATTGAGGATCAAAACTTCACAAAAAAATGTCATAGTATAGTATGGTGTCAAAATGGTCAAAAAAATGTCATGAGTATAGTATGGTGTCAAAAATGGTCCAAAAAATGTCTTAGTATAGTATGGTGTCAAAAATGGTCAAAAAATGTCATAGTATAGTGAGGGATCCAAAAACCACCAAAAATGTCATAGTATAGTGAGGGGTCAAAAACCACCAAAAAATGTCATAGTATAGTGAGGGGTCAAAAACCACCAAAAAATGTCCATAGTATAGTGAGGGATCAAAAACCACCAAAAAATGTCATAGTATAGTGAGGGGTCAAAAACCACCAAAAAATGTCATAGTATAGTATGGTGTCAAAAATGGTCAAAAAATGTCATAGTATAGTATGGTGTCAAAAATGGTCAAAAAATGTCATAGTATAGTAAGGCATGAGAAATGGTCAAAAAATGTCATAGTATAGTGGGCGTCAAAAACACAAAAAATGTCATAGTATAGTATGGTGTCAAAAATGGTCAAAAAATGTCATAGTATAGTGAGGGGTCAAAAACCACCAAAAAATGTCATAGTATAGTATGGTGTCAAAAATGGTCAAAAAATGTCATAGTATAGTGAGGGGTCAAAAACCACCAAAAATGTCGCATAGTATAGTATGGTGTCAAAAATGGTCAAAAAAAAAATGTCATAGTATAGTATGGTGTCAAAAATGGTCAAAAATGGCATAGTATGGTAAAGGCATGAAATGGTCAAAATGTCATAAAAATATGGTGAGGGGTCAAAAACCACCAAAAATGTCATAGTATAGTATGGTGTCAAAAATGGTCAAAAAATGTCATAGTATAGTAAGGCATGAGAAATGGTCAAAAAATGTCATAGTATAGTGAGGGGTCAAAAACCACCAAAAAATGTCATAGTATAGTATGGTGTCAAAAATGGTCAAAAAATGTCATAGTATAGTAAGGCATGAGAAATGGTCAAAAAATGTCATAGTATAGTATGGTGTCAAAAATGGTCAAAAAATGTCATAGTATAGTGAGGGGTCAAAAACCACCAAAAAATGTCATAGTATAGTATGGTGTCAAAAATGGTCAAAAAATGTCATAATTATGAAAGGGGGTCAAAAACCACCAAAATGTCATAGTATAGTATGGTGTCAAAATGGTCAAAAAATGTCATAGTATAGTGAGCATGAAATGGTCAAAAATGTCATGAAGTATAGTGTGGTTAATAAAATAGTCCAAAAAAATGTCATAGTATAGTGAGGGTCCAAAAACCACCAAAAATGTCATAGTATAGTATGGTGTCAAAATGGTCAAAAATGTCATAGTATAGTAAGGCATGAAATGGTCAAAAAATGTCATAGTATAGTAAGCGTCAAAAATGGTCAAAAATGTCATAGTATAGTAAGGCATGAAATGGTCAAAAAATGTCATGAGTATGATATGGTAGTCAAAATGGTCAAAAAAATGTCCTTAGTATAGTAGGCATAGAAAAATGAATCAGAAAAATGTCCGGTATAGTGAGGGGTCAAAACCATAAAAATGTCATAGTATAATGGGCGCAGAGAAATGGGGTCAAAAAAAAATGTCATAGTATAGTATGGTGTCAAAAATGGTCAAAAAATGTCATAGTATAGTATGGTGTCAAACATGGTCAAAAAATGTCATAGTTTAGTAAGGCATGAGAAATGGTCAAAAAATGTCATAGTATAGTATGGCGTCAAAAAATGGTCAAAAAATGTCATAGTATGGTATGGTGTCAAAAATGGTAAAAAAATGTCATAGTATAGTAAGGCATGAAAAATGGTCAGAAAATGTCAGTATAGTGAGGGGTCAAAAACCACCAAAAAATGTCATAGTATAGTATGGGGCGTCAAAAATGGTCAAAAAATGTCATAGTATAGTATGGTGTCAAAAATGGTCAAAAATGTCATAGTATTATGGTAAGGCAATGGTCAGAAAATATCAGTATAGTGAGGGGTCCAAAATGCAAAAAAATGTCATAGTATAGTATGGTGTCAAAAATGGTCAAAAAATGTCATAGTATAGTGAGGGGTCAAAAACCACCAAAAAAATGTCATAGTATAGTAAGCCATGAAAATGGTCAAAAAATGTCATAGTATAGTGAGGGGTCAAAAACCACCAAAAAATGTCATAGTATAGTATGGTGTCAAAAATGGTCAAAAAATGTCATAGTATAGTGAGGGGTCAAAAACCATAAAAAATGTCATAGTATAGTATGGTCTCAAAAATGGTCAAAAAATGTCATAGTATAGTAAGGGTCAAAAACAAAAAATGTCATAGTATAGTATGGTGTCAAAAATGGTCAAAAAATGTCATAGTATAGTGAGGGGTCAAAAAACCACCAAAAATGTCATAGTATGATATGGTGTCAAAATGGTCAAAAATGTCCATAGTATAGTAGGCATGAAATGGTCAAAAATGTCATAGTATAGTATGGTGTCAAAATGGTCAAAAATGTCATAGTATAGTATGGTGTCAAAATGGTCAAAAAATGTCTATAGTATAGTAAGGCATGAAATGGTCAAAAAATGTCATAGTATAGTATGGTGTCAAAATGGTCAAAAAATGTCATAGTATAGTATGGTGTCAAAAATGGTCAAAAAATGTCATAGTATAGTAAGGCATGAGAAATGGTCAAAAAATGTCATAGTATAGTGAGGGGTCAAAAACCACCAAAAAATGTCATAGTATAGTATGGTGTCAAAAATGGTCAAAAAATGTCATAGTATAGTGAGCGAGAAATGGTTAAAAATGTCATGAGTATAGTGAGGAGATTAAAAACCACCAAAAAATGTCATAGTGCTCAGCCAATTGTCAAAATGGTCAAAAAAATGTCATAGTATAGTATGGTGTCCAAAAATGTCCATATTAGTATAGTGAGGGTCAAAACCACCAAAAAATGTCATAGTATATTGTGGTGTCAAAAATGGTCAAAAATGTCCTTAGTATAGTAAGGCATGAAATGGTCAAAAAATGTCATAGTATGGTATGGTGTCAAAAATGGTCAAAATGTCATGAGTATAGTGAGGGGTCAAAAAACCACCAAAAATGTCATAGTGCCAGTATGGTGTCAAAAATGGTCAAAAAAAATGTCATAGTATGGTAAGGCATGAAATGGTCAAAAATGTCTTAGTATAGTATGGCGATCAAAATGAATCAAAAAAATGTCATAGTATAGTAAGCATGAGAAATGGTCAAAAAATGTCATAGTATAGTATGGCGTCAAAAATGGTCAAAAAATGTCATAGTATAGTAAGGCATGAAAAATGGTCAGAAAATGTCAGTATAGTGAGGGGTCAAAAACCACCAAAAAATGTCATAGTATAGTAAGGCATGAGAAATGGTCTAAAAATGTCATAGTATAGTATGGTGTCAAAAATGGTCAAAAAATGTCATAGTATAGTATGGTGTCAAAAATGGTCAAAAAATGTCATAGTTTAGTAAGGCATGAGAAATGGTCAAAAAATGTCATAGTATAGTAGGCATGAAAATGGTCAGAAAATGTCAGTATAATTGAGGGTCAAAAAGCACAAAAAAATGTCATAGTATAGTATAGGCGTCAAAAATGGTCAAAAAAAATGTCCTTAGTATAGTATGGTGTCAAAAAATAAGTCAAAAAAATGTCTCTTATTATATTGAGGCATGAAAAATGGTCAGAAAATGTCAGTATAGTGAGGGGTCAAAAACCACCAAAAAATGTCATAGTATAGTATGGTGTGAAAAATGGTCAAAAAATGTCATAGTATAGTGAGGGGTCAAAAACCACCAAAAAATGTCATAGTATAGTAAGCCATGAAAAATGGTCAAAAAATGTCATAGTATAGTGAGGGGTCAAAAACCACCAAAAAATGTCATAGTATAGTATGGTGTCAAAAATGGTCAAAAAATGTCATAGTATAAGTGAGGGGTCAAAAACCACCAAAAAATGTCATAGTATAGTAAGCCATGAAAAATGGTCAAAAAATGTCATAGTATAGTGAGGGGTCAAAAACCACCAAAAAATGTCGTAGTATAGTATGGTGTCAAAAATGGTCAAAAAAAATGTCATAGTATGGTGAGGGGTCAAAACACCAAAAATGTCATAGTATAGTATAGTTGTCAAAAATGGTCAAAAAAATGTATGGTATAGTAGAGATTGAAAACCGCAAAAAAATGTCATAGTATAGTATGGTGTGTCAAAATGGTCAAAAAATGTCATAGTATAGTGAAGTTAAAAACCACCAAAAATGTCATATATGATAAGCCATGAGAAATGGGTCAAAAAATGTCATAGTATGGTGAGGGGTCAAAAACCGCAAAAAATGTCATATATAGTATGGTGTCAAAAATGGTCAAAAAATGTCATAGTATAGTATGGTGTCAAAAATGGTCAAAAAATGTCATAGTATAGTGAGGGGTCAAAAACCACCAAAAAATGTCATAGTATAGTATGGTGTCAAAAATGGTCAAAAAATGTCATAGTATAGTAAGGCATGAGAAATGGTCAAAAAATGTCATAGTATAGTATGGCGTCAAAAATGGTCAAAAAATGTCATAGTATAGTATGGTGTCAAAAATGGTCAAAAAATGTCATAGTATAGTAAGGCATGAAAAATGGTCAGAAAAATGTCAGTATAGTGAGGGGTCAAAAACCACCAAAAAATGTCATAGTATAGTATGGTGTCAAAAATGGTCAAAAAATGTCATAGTATATAGTGAGGGTCAGAAACCACCAAAAATGTCATAGTATAGTATGGTGTCAAAAATGGTCAAAAAATGTCATAGTATAGTGAGGGGTCAAAAACAAAAAAATGTCATAGTATAGTATGGTGTCAAAAAATGGTCAAAATGTCATAGTATAGTGAGGGATCCAAAAAACCACCAAAAAATATCATAGTATAGTATGATTGTCCAAAAACTACCAAAAAAATGTCATAGTATAGTGAGGGTCAAAAACCACCAAAAATGTCATAGTATAGTATGAATTGTCCAAAATGGTCAAAAAAATGTCATAGTATAGTATGTGGTGTCAAAAAATGGTCAAAAATGTCATAGTATAGTGAGGGTCAAAAACCAAAAAAAATGTCATAGTATAGTATGGTGTCAAAAATGACCAAAAATGTCATAGTATTAGTGAGGGGTCAAAAACCACCAAAAAATGTCATAGTATAGTGAGGGGTCAAAAACCACCAAAAAATGTCATAGTATAGTGAGATTGAAAACCACCAAAAATGTCATAGTATAGTATGGTGTCAAAAATGGTCAAAAAATGTCATAGTATAGTATGGTGTCAAAATGGTCAAAAAATGTCATAGTATAGTGAGGGTCAAGCCACCAAAAAATGTCATAGTATAATGCAAGGCATGAAAAATGGTCGAAAATGTCATAGTATAGTAGCGTCAAAAATAATTATAGTGTCACCTCTAAGTAAGCCTCACAGAAACACCATTGAAGCATTAGCCAGCTTAGCCAAGTCGTGAATGCCTCTATAGCTGTAACAACACCGCTGTAACTTTGGACTGTATGACATCCGGCGCTCACTCACGAGGCAAGGCTGATGTTTAAAGTCTTCATTTCTTTGAACTGTACATTCGTGAACTATATAAATAAACTTTAATAACGAGTGAGGTCTTTTTTGTGACAAAACAAACTATTCAGACTTACGCTCAATTACTGAACATAAACTGTTTAATGTCAGTGCTCTGTGTTGGACAGTTGATGTAAAGCTGTTTGTGAATTACGTGGAGGCCTCTGTCCTGGTCTCAAAGAATTACTTCATTGTGTGAAGACTCTCTGCGATCATGGACGAAGTGGTGACACCTGGAGGAAATAGAAAGAGAAACATACAAAGGAAAATGATCAATGCACTACTACCTATTCCTTATCAACAGTTTAACCATGACAACACAGAGAAATATTCAACATTACAGCTGAACCACAACATTTGAGGAAATGTCATACAGAACGTTAGAGGAGTGTCTCAGAGAATGGGCTGTTTACTGTCACATATGAAAGGAAAGGCATCGCGTCTTCAGAATCAATAACAATAATGTTTGGGAAAAGTTTGGAAAAAGAGTATGTTGCTGCATAACAAAACTCTCACCTCATGTAAATTTTTTTGAAAGCAGGGTTTTAACATGGTACTAAGAATTATGCTTCAGTCCACAGGCAGAAAATTAACTACAACTATTTTGTGTTTTAAAATGATATAACTAGTTCATTTTTTGACAGTTTATGAACCGCGAATAATCAGTTACTATTATGTTCAATACTAAACTCATTAGCCAAGGATTTAAACAATAACACTAACATTAATAATTCAGCTCATCAACACATTTTTTTCCACACGATTTGGAAGTGAAATCTTTAGGACTGCCTGCATCGGGTGAGAGCTAGTGTTTCTGTCCGGGCTGCAGCAGCTGAACCAAAATAAAAGCTACAAGTATACACCTGAGAAAACAAAACCTCGTGTAAAGGCAGTTCATCTCTAAAACCTGAACAGTGTGAACAATCCAACATAAATCTAAACACTAGGACCTTGTCAATCACACTTTGAGTTTTGAGGTGAATAAATTAGAGACTAAAACAATTGATAGAGCATAATTGGCTGACATTGATTACAAGAAACATTCATCAACAGCGGAATTTTGGTGAATTTAGCAATTTAAAATTATTTTAACAGTTATCTCAGCTCCTACATTGCTGACCTACTCTTGAGTCTTAAAACTTGTGGAGGAACTCCAGGTTAAAATCTTGTTTTCAAGCCAGTATTTAACACAAAACTGAGTTCAATAAAGTCTCATGTCACTGCAACAAATTTCTAATCAATAACATACACAACAGGGGATCAATGGAGCTATGGACAGATTACTACCACACAAAGCTTCTGAACACACAAAAACCAAAGAGGCAAAAAACTAAGTCGCCAAAAAGATCACAATGAGATGTAACTGTCCTGAAACACAAATGACACAGAAAGCGTTAAATGACCTTCAACAGACGCGAAACTACAAACACACAATAGATGCAAAAACAACCACAGAAAGCTGATCATAAATGAATGTAAAACAGCTAGAGGCATGAGCGATGCAAAACCACCACAAATAGACACAAAATGATCACATCGACATGATAATCCTCCATAAACTGACTTAAAATGACCAAGCTGGAGCACAAAACTACAAAGAAGCAGTACAATGTCTGCAGAGTAATCCTAAAGACATGCAAATGGAATTTATGTAAACAAACAGACTACTGAACAGTTACCACCTCCACCACTCCGTCCAGGGGCGGCTTTAGTCCCCTTGCAGAAAGTAAAAAATGCTGTCTGTTTATGCGATATAAATGACTGAAATTGAATTTAAAATATCATTACACAGTAATGCTAATGCTAACGCTCTCCGATAACGTTAATGCGTAACTTGCTAACTGATTGCCTTACCGCGCGCAGTTGTGTTCAGCGTCGGTCTCTTGTATTCAACAAACAGCTCAGGGGATTTGTTTGAGCATCCAGACCTCTCCGGTAACGAGGTTTCTCATGGCAGTGGCAAACGAAGCAATGTAAAGCTTGGTTTAATCTGTTTCTAACTTCCTTTTCTCTCCGCCTCTCTAAGCTCCTCCCAGAAGGTTGTGACCAATAACGAGACGCGTCGCGACCAGCGGCGACATACGTCAGCTAACGTTTGCAAGCACAGTTAATTAGATCCATTCTGAGATCGCCTAACAATTGTAATTTTGTAACAGCCAGAGATTGTGAGCATGCTCCTGTAACATGTATGTATGCAGTTAGTGCAGCAGCTTTGCCCCCAGTTAAATAAACACACACACACACACACACACACACACACACACACACACACACATATATATATATATATATATATGTCCAGTTCTTCTGAACATTCATGGTATGAGCCAGCACTACTGGGTAATGCGTTACTTCTGCCACAAGATGTCGACAAAACACCTTTACATTGAAAAAAGGCAAATATTTTACTGCAAAACTGTTGAAAATGGAAGATTAGAAACCACAGCATTGTTTGTATAGTATAATGGATTCCAGACATTTTAATGCACTATAAAACATTAAATTGTCTGCTATGATCATTTGTCTTGGACAGAAAACAGCAATGTGTCTGCCTAATAACATCTTTGAACTTTCAGTCTAGAGGCAAGTCTCTGCTTTAAAGTCAGTGAGGGCAACACAGTAGTGATGAGCGACTGCATTTTTCAAAATAATTATTCTGGTTCACCTCTGAACTTGCATTCCAGATGGGACACTAAATCAAAGTCAGCAGCAGTTGTCTGTTTATCCACCTAACTGCGTGGGCCTGATTTTCATTGTATTTCAATGCTTGGAGACCTACAGGGTGGTTGGTACAGTATGTGACATTGGCAGAAGACTGATGTATTAGTTGGTGATGATAATAATATGTCTACCCTAATAGATCTGGCAGATTCTACCCTGAGTAAAGGTTAATACGTATTGGTGTCTTTTCAAAAAGATCATGTTCATGGAAGGGTGAAACACTCATCACTTACGTGTACAGTAGGGTGGGGAGGTTAGAGTGAGGTGGAAAGAAGGAGCGTTTCATTAAGATCCAACTTTCAAAGGAAAATAATGATGCCAGAGTTGTTATATAGTGTATACTACTGTCAGTGCTTTGGCATACCCCAACACAACAATTAACTCTCTTTCAGGTGAAATTTGAATTCTATTAAGCTTCATGCCACACCTCCTCTTACCATGTGAAATGAGCTTGACTCTGCAATGACCAAGAAAGTATTTACGTATCTTCCATTCTCATGGCGCAAACTGGTGGTGACATTATTGTCCTTTATTGTCACTGCTCCATAAATAGTGATTGTGCTGCATACTACGTCCCACTATCGTTGACAACAAGTAATCATTTGTGTATAGTGTGTGGAACAGTGTAGTTAATAGTCATATCTTCAGCTGGAAATATAAAGGTTATGTGTATTCCTTGGCAGTCTGTGTGGTTTGCCTATGTTTCAGTTGTGAGGTTGCTGACTGCTTAGTAGGTGTTTTATCTACAGGTAAAGAGTAAAGGTTTCTGTTTTTGTCTTTTTTTTTAAAGAGTACTGCCAATTTTACACACACAGGTTAGTTTACTCATGATGAAAACACCCCAAGTCAGCCTGTCAACAGTTGTATAATGTCTTCTGTGATTCTTGTGAGTCTCCCAACTTTACTAAATTGTTGGTTTATGAAGACTCTGTTTGATTTTTTGAAATCCTAGATTCAAATAAACTCATCTCCCACTGATCCAGCTGGGTTTGCTCACTCCTGCCTACCAATTTAAAAGACCATTAACTGCGTATTGATTTTCAGAGCTGTTCTAAAAAGAACCCTTCTAAACAGGTGCATGACTCTTCCATTACAATAGACAGGATTTTTACAGCTATTCTTTCTCACTCGTACCTTCTGTCTCTGCCTCTACAGTCTAAATGTCAGGCTTTATGGCAACTCCAGGTGCAATTACCATCAAACCCTCCTCTAATAATATCATTGAATTGTATAGGTGTAATGTTGTTTCTTACTCAGCTCAACTAAATCCCTAATATCCTGAAACAAAGAAAATGCTTGTGTAAGTTATCGGTTACAATTATTTGATTTGATTTGATTTACCAATAATGAACAGAATACATTTGCACTAATTACTGATATTTGTAACAATGAATTAGGAATAAATCGGAGTAATAGACCAAACCTCTGTACACTGCTGGTACACGGTATATACTACACTGAAACAGTCACTGGATCTGAAAAACTCTTAGATTAAATTTATGTATGAATTGAGTGCGTTTTCATCATTTGCGTAAATTCCAGTCTTTTATATATTTCTATATTTGTGTGTGTCATAAACAGTCACCACTAGTAGGTCGGACACACCTCCCTCCTCCCCTTTAAGTCGATGATTTTTCCTCCTCGCAATACACCAGTCACTTTGCAATGTGGCGCGCCAAGGAAGAACAATCTCGAGATGTTTCTGTGCCCATATGGAGATATTCAACACCTTGACCAATGTGCGGGTGTTGGTCAAACCTTAAAGTTGCGAGAGACATATACAAGGCGCAGGATCTCGCGCTTTCAGATGAATACCAGCAGCAGCAGCCTGAACTGGCCACAGATGAGATGGAGAGATTAGCCTGGACGTCTTGCGCTCGTCGAGCAGGAATTTGGGTTTAGTTTTGTGTTGGCGACCTGTGGCAACCTTTTTCTTCTTAGGCACACTGTGGAAGAAGCGAAAAACACAAGGATTGTATTCCTCTTGCACCTGTGCTTGGCAGATCTGGTGAGGTGGCTTTTTCAAGTGCTACCGCAGTTTTCGAATTGAAAGTACACGCACAGGTTCGAGCACAGACTTCCTGTGCCGGTCTGTAAAATAACACAGGTGGTTGGGATCATTTGCCTCCACGTACATGATCGTGGCTATGACCGCAGACCGGTACCATGCGGTTTGCAAACCGATGGTTTCCTTCTTGAAGGGCTCATTTAGGAGATACCTCTCCATCGGCGCAGCGTGACTTCTCTCTCTCGCTTTCAGCTCCCCTCAGCTCTTCATCTTCTCGCTCCAGGAGGTGGAGGAGAACCAGTACGACTGCTGGGCGACGTTTATAGAACCGTGGGGGAGCAGGATCTACATCAGTTGGATCACTCTGTCGGTGTTTGCCCTGCCTGCCGTTATTATACTCTATTGCCAAATTAGAATATGCACAACAATCTACTTCAACATGAAGAGAAAGGCGCTGCAGGCAGGGCGCGCAGGCACGAAGGGGGTGTCCAACGCGATGCTCAAGACTGTGAAAATGACGTTTGTTATTATAATGGCATACACAGTGTGTTGGAGCCCATTCTTTGTTGTACAGTTGTGGTCTGTGTGGAGCCCAAGCAGCGCGCCTACACAAGGTTGGTCTATTTGGAGAAAAACTGCCCAGGAGGTCCTCATCCTTAAAGAACCACATATTCCCTTAACGTCATATTTAATGCCACCTGGTGCAGGCCCAGATGTTATATATCAATGATGATTCATACATTGAGTTGTTTGTGTAAAGTCTAGTCTCTCTCTCGCTCTCTCTCTCAGGTCCAGTGTTTGCCATCATCATGCTACTGGCCAGTCTCAACAGCTGCACCAACCCCTGGATTTATCTCTACTACAGCTAAATGGTGGAGCGGCATGAACCAAAACTGTTCCAAATATTTTATATCAAGAGATCATACAAGCCAGGGCCTGATGACCTCCAGATGGGTCACGTGACGGAAGATATCAAACATCCAGAAAAACTCTATTAAGGCTGTTTTATGAGGACTAAGGTTACATTTGTAAAAACTACTAAAGAGGACTGATATTTGTTGTTCTATCTATTTTATGATACAAATTGTATCTAGATTGGTGTCACCATTGTTGTATGAGAGTTGTATTTTGATAATTAACTGTCACCTGTGTTCTGAAAAAACATCCATCATACATAAAAGAAAAACACTTATTTTATATATTTTAGCAGAATAGTTTGCAGCTATGAAACAAGCTGACACATACACTGCTTAATACATATTCAAATATATCAGCAACAGTGTTTGCACATAATACAATACTGTCTTTGATTCAGTGCCAGAGGGTGACGAGAAGAAAGCAATTTCAAAATAGCTAAAAAAAAAAACAATCAGTCAATTTTTATTGTACACACACTGTACAGAGAAACAGAGCAGGCTACACATCATCCACATTAGACTTTTTAATGCACTGTAAAGGTTTCTTTTCTGGATGTTGTAAACTGCCCGCATGAGCTGTTTGTTTTCGTTCTGCTTTTACTACTTTGCTCTTTGTAAATGCTCATTGTTCCTGGTGTTTAATCTAATCAATAAATGATACTTTACAGCAGACGTCACCTTCAGAAACCTGAATTTGATTCTGTAGCATAGATGTTAAGCACCTGTTGGAATTTCTTCTGCCTTAACAGATAAACACAATAAGGTTTAGCTGTAACTGTCATTTTAGAGAATGCTTTTTAAAGGCCTTTAGGCTCTATAATCATGTGCTCCTGCTTATTTTATCCTTATTGTCCTGACTGTTATGTGCTGATATTACTTTAGCTATTTCATACAAACATTTTAATCCGCTTTAGTCCTTTTTTATTGATCTTCAATTGTTCATTTCCATGTCCCCTGTTTTTGTATTTCTGTCAATATTGTACATCAGAACAAAGACCAGTGTTATTATTCCTCTTTGAGATCAAGACCTAGGATTTGTTCCCTGCCAGGAGAGCTCGGTGCATTAAGTCTCCTAATGCACTATGATAACGTTTTGTTTCCCCTCCAAGATGCAGAGCAACAGGATCGCAACACAATCATTTCATTACTAATTTTCCAGGATCCGTCCTCTTATTCCTCACAGGCTCAGCACAGCCCCGTTTCATTATTCGCCAGGGAAATGTGTCATCTTGTAACCTTTTTTTCCCATGTAATGCAACACCCTGGAGTCATTTGAAATTGCACTCTGCAAATTCTTTCATATGTGCAATCAATCATTTTGTAATTAATTCAAAACCCAGTTTAGCCTCTCCCCCTGCCACCTCTCTCGCTTTCTCTCTCTCACACACAGCTAAAGTACGTCAAATTAAAGATCACTGTGTTTATCCTCACAAGCAGAAACTTCCAACCATGCCAACATCATACCGCCCTTTTAGTCCAATTAAGGACTTGCACTTATGTGATGCTGTGCTCAATTAAAATCACTACAGGTGTCTTCCCTCTTTTGTCACAACCACAGACATGCTGGTTTGATCGTGCACATCAGTTTGTCCTGTTGATTATGTGTATTTTGTTCCTATTTTCATCACAAATGAGGTTTAAAAATAGAGCGTTCTAACAGGGTCACGACCCGCTCTGCACTGTTTCACAGATTCTGTGACCAGGCCTGCTACAGCTCAGAAACAGCCTATGGCACAGCTTCAAATAGGATTTGGTATCGCACTTGGCCAAAATACTATGATGATCAATTCAGGGCCCAAGGGTGGAAAAGTGAGAGATCAATCCTGTTGCTGGTTCATGATCATGTCACTGTGCAGTTTAAAATAATCACCAGGCACATAGTGGTCAGAAACACAGCGCCCCGGAGGCACACATGCTCTACGAAACACATTTAAGGTACACTTTACTTCAAAATAAATTCAGCTCTTGTTTTCTGTAAAGCTGAATATTTTGAATTGTATATGATTGCACAGAATGGCAGGGTTGTACTGGAAATCAAGGAGCCCCACATTATCTGAGCGTGATTGCTGGTGATTCCAGGACTGTATAGTCTGTGCTATCACATGTATGGTGTTGTTTGGACATGGCAAAAAGAATTGCTTTGATGTTTTTTTAATAAAGCAAGCATTTACTGTTCCAGTCAAATAAATAGCAAAGTTAGAAAGGAATTCATTTTACCAGTTGTGCAACAAGTAATTACAAAGACATGATTCATGGTAAAGTCACCATTAAGACTTGATTAAGCAAACATACAGCACTTTAGCAGCAGGGTGGTAAGAAGGCCAGTTTTATAACTGAAAAGTCAAAGCACAGATTGAAGGACAAGCAGCATGTGACCATGAAAAACCTGGCATGTCGCAGTGGCCTGTCACTTTTCTGAACACTTGCCCGTCATTACGAATCAGAAAAGCACTTCAAATGCTATTCAAATGTCACTTGACAGAAAATACGAATGACAAAATGAAATTATGAATAGTGACACCAATGAAACACCAGTAAGACACCATGAAATTATATACAGTTGACGATGTAACAAAGTCAACTGTCAAACACAGACAAAAATAGCAAGAGCCATAAATAACTTAGGATATGGTACTGAGCGTGTCATAGAACAGAAACCTTGGATATGTATGGGTAATGCACTGCATCAGTGCGACAGTGAGAATTTGAAACACTGCCAATAAAAATGGTCACACAGTGCCACCATGTGGACATGAGAAGACACACATTTGGAATAGGGGGGCAATGTTGCAGAACAGAGTACCGATCACGTTGTGTAAAATGAGACACATTTAGTATCTCTATGTTTTATGTATGGTATCTATAGGAGTGTGTGTAACATGTCTGCTAAGTGCCTCAGTGGTAACAATTAAAATACATCCACAACATGAGCCTAAAATCAGAGCAACATTGACGATATATAATCTTCTAAAACTTTCTGCTTCTCTTTAAAAACAGCCCCATCCCTCTTCAGGAGAGCAATCTCAGTCTCAAGAGCATGGATTTTAGCCACAGTGCTCTCTTCCCTGCGGTCCAGGTCCAAGATCTTCGCATGCAAGCTCAAGATCTTACTCCAGAGCTGATCTGTGTCCGTGTCCGCTCTGCAGTACGAGTGCTCGTAAATTGAAATGTGCTCTCCTTCGCTGGGTCCCCTCTCCTCCAAAGAGCAGCCTGTGGGTTCGTCGTCCTTAATTACTTCCACGGGAACAAAGCTAAAAGCCTGGCCCAGTGCTGCCTGGAGGGCAGCAGTTGCATCCACACTTGGCTCCCCATCTGAGAAAGGGCCCAGCGTCTCACAACACAGCACAGTCACGGTGGAGTCAGCTGGCTCTTCAGAATGGGGCTCGTTGCACGGGGACAGTGCGAGGCAGGACGCTGTGGGCACTCCACTGTCACCTGGTACCTCACCTGCAGCTTTCTGTGTCTCTGACAGGTTTGCCTGAGAGGAGATGTCAAAGTCTGACGCCACAGACAGTCCAACTACCATCTTTGTGTGTTCAGCAACAATGTTGTTTGTTGTACTTGACTGGAGCTTTTTACATGTTCTGCTCAGAATGAGTGGCCTCTTACTGAGAGCACAGTCAAATCCTGTGGGCTTGATATCAATGTCTAAAGCCCTGGGTTTGGCCTTGGGGCTCCTTTTCTTCTCACCATCCTGAGATTAAAAAAAAAGAAAGCAGAGTTCATTAAATGTGAAAAGTCAGCAAGTACAGGCACAACACTGTAACAAGTTATGAACTGTGGTTACAAGAAGTCAGAAGTTCACAGCAAAGAAAATTGAGAACAGGCTTGTCGCTGTGAATCCAAAACTTATTTTGTTTTTTCTGCAAGTGAAAGTATTCTCATCTACTTTTGGCCACTCTACTTGTGCTCTTCTTCTTGCAGAAAATATCTGAGTTAAATCTGTGATGTGTGCAGAGACAGGACAAACACAACACAGATACATACATCTTCAGAGGAGGGAAAAATGGTTGGGATAGCAGTGTTTTTCAAGTAGCGGATGCCCCATCGAATATCAAAGCAGTCCTCTGTGAAGTGCTCGCTGCACAGGCACTGGTGGCGACTCGGGGTCCACTCCTCCCGCTTCATGTTGTCCACCCATTTCTGAAGCCTGGGCCTGTCTTGCAAGGGAAACCTTATGTAGAGAGAGAGAGATACAGAGAAATGTAAAGAGCTGTTTTTACACTGACACAACAAAAAGGTTTCAATAGGGAAGTATCAGTGTCACTTGAATGTTGCATAATGTTAATATTACTTCAAATTCAACAGTCTGTACCATCACAAGTAGGTAACCATGAAAAACATTATTTAGTACTACTTAATGCTAACTTCTCGCTGCCTCTATAACCAATATTATCTTTGACTGAAGATGCTTAGACGAACAGAAAAGAAGCACTTGCAGCCAAACTAAACCAATATTTCTCAACTCAAGACAAACCAGAGAGCAGAGAACATACGGGTAGAAGCTAATTCTCTTGTTGTCTTGTCTAGATGCACTTCCCCCCCGGTTTCTGCAAGCTTTCACAGCGCAGTACCGCGGCATATCTGCGGCGAAACTACATGAAAACGCCTCACTGGGACACGTTTGTAGCTAAAATGTTTTGAAAACACAACACGGCTCGTAAAACTGTTACTTCCGGGTTGTGGCTCTCGTAGCGGATGTGACGTTTATCTCCAAGATAGTTAGCGTAACTGTCACGACGTCAAACGGTTGCATAAATATGTGAAAGCAATTACATGAAATAAGATTGCGTACACGTCTCCTTTAAGCATTCAACAAATATTTTATGTGAAAAATAATACGAATAGTGTTCATATAAACTAAACAAGCACTTACCGGGGTGAAAACCTGTTTAAGTCTCACATCTCAGTCGATAAGCAAAGGCGGAAATCAACGCGGGTAATTCTCTTGCTTACGTTGTAGTCTTTTGGGGCTATCCCCGAATCTCCACGTGCGCACTGTTTCCACCAATCAGAGCGATCTGAGTCACTGTGTTAAGAAATAGACCAATGGCGTTGCGAGTCGTGGTGTTACAGCTCAGGAATGCAGCTAGTCAACAATCGCTAGCTTTCGTTTCGCATCAGCTGGAGCTGTCGGCGGCTGAGAGAGGTGTCTCCGGGCTGTTTGTCACCCCGTCTCCAGGTAAGCCCGGTTTTCTAAGGACTCCTTGACGTTATTTTTGTCGTGGGTGGTTCATCTGCAACCGAGAAGGACCAATAGAGTATTATTAAAGAAGGCAGAGCTTATTTAACTTTCTCCCTTATTCTGCCAAAACAGTGAGTTGTCATTT
Source organism: Lates japonicus (assembly GCA_033238685.1). Classification (NCBI taxonomy): domain Eukaryota; kingdom Metazoa; phylum Chordata; class Actinopteri; family Centropomidae; genus Lates; species Lates japonicus. Next base: position 1,103,768 of record BRZM01000058.1, read on the forward strand.
TCTTGAGTCTCTCTGTTGACACCAGGAAGCGAAGTGACGATAGTTTATAAGGTTATGTATCACATACTCTGGCTCTTGTTTGAAAAGTCAGCACCCGAATTTTGAATTTTACAACCGCTTTGAAAGTCTCTCTGCGCCTCAGTGGGTGTGTGAAACGTCGCTGACTGAGCTGTCAAACTGCGCTCTGTGTTCACAGCCGCAGAGAGGTGCCAAAAAACACAGCAGAATGGCCTCAGCGCAGTCAGTGTTGCTGCTAGCAGTGCATGTTCTGCTGATCTCAGAGTTCATCCTGGCCAAGAGAGACTACTACGACATACTGGGGGTGCCCAGAGATGCCACCGAGCGCCAGATCAAGAAGGCCTTCCACAAGCTGGCCCTGAAGTACCACCCTGACCGAAACAAGGGTCCAGACGCCGAGGCCAAGTTCAGAGAAATAGCAGAGGGTAAGTGAACCATTATGTCACATACATATTTACTCAAGTATTTGCCCTACATTATAGAATATGTAGTGTGTGTCATAAGTGAAATCAGAACATAAATGAATAAATAGAAATCCACAGTGAAATGGCTGTGGCAGTTCATTTGTTCAGGTTAGGTAACATTCAATGTTTGTGTCACATTTTTTCAACACTCAGCAGGTCTCTGAAGGAGGAAAGAGATTCCTGAGAGTGATACCTGTAATAACTTGTTCTGTTTCTGTTCTCAGGTGACACAGGCCAGACTATTTATAGGCGTAGTTTTACTAAAGGGCCTTATTAAAAGAAAACGTCAACCACTTAAGTTTATGAATGAGAGATGGAATGGAAAATGGAAACACTTACAGTTGACAATAAATGGATAATAAACATTGTACATGGCTTTAAATTGAAGTAAAGATGTTAGGTTTAAGCAGCAGTGTCGTAGGAACCAACACAACAGGTGATGTGACGCGTCTTTGTCTCTTCCAGCATATGAGACGTTATCTGATGATAAGAGGAGGCGGGAGTATGACCAGTTTGGCCATGGCCCATCACCAGGGGAGGGCCATACAGGAGGAGGAGGAGGTGGCAACTACAACTTCAACCAGCACTACCAGTCGTTCAACTTCAACTTTGATGACATCTTCAAAGACTCTGACCCTTTTGGTCAGCAGCAGCGACACCAACACCACTTTCACTCACACTCCCAAAATCAAGCCCATCAAAAGAGACACTTTGACAGCCACTTCCAGGCCCACCGAGAGGCTATGAACAGGCAGAGGAGGCAGTTTCAGCACGGGGGCTTCGGTGAAGGACTCTTTGATGATGTGTTTGAGGACCTTGAGAAGATGTTCTCCTTTAACACGCACAACACCAGGACTGAGAGCAGATTCCAGAGCTCGGGGAAGCAGCACTGCAGGACAGTGACCCAGCGCAGGGGGAACATGGTGACCACCTTCACTGACTGCTCCTGAGACGAGCAGAAAAAGGCGCTCGGCAGAGGGCAGCCACTTGGGACACAGTTAGGCTTTAACTTGTGGTTTTGGAATTGATTGCTAATTTATCACGTGGTGGAATACAGAATGGTTTTGTGTTGGTTTTGTAGTTTTCTGTAAGTAATTTCCTCTAGGAACAAATATCCAAGTTGGCCTGAAACGGCTGCTTCTAAGCAATAACTTGCTCACATTACTGCTCATAGCACAGTAGTAAGTTCATTCAGATACCTCCCCATTATTTAGCTTTCCAGGTTCACTGTGTTTACTCGTGTTCATTTTTATGATGGTACAATCTAACAGACTCAGGTATGGCCTAAGGTTAAAAGATCATTTAAATGAAAAAGATCAGTTTTTCTTTTGTGAGCAGTGACGCAGTCAGATTTATCAAACATTCATTCTGCTGGTAATCAGGCCATACTGTTGTTGCTCCTTCCACAGCATGAACCTTTTGCTACTAGAAAACCAGGCTGTGCTGAACTTAGCACTGCATACTGCTAGATTTTGGGTTTTATTCATTAGCTTACACTTAGCTAAAGTAATACAAATTTGGATTTATAGCACTTGCATTAAATTTTTGCTGTGAAAATGAAGCTTCACATCCCAAGATGTGTGCAAGTTGGCCATTATCAACTGTTACCTCGTTTTAGCCTCTCTCTACAGAGTTGCATCTACCTTCACTCAGTCAGGGTTGGAAAATAACATCAGTCCCATGACAAATACTGGTAGAACGTTGCCACGAGCAATGTTTTGTGTGCTCTCTCAGCTGTTTTGTAACCTGGGGTCATCTGCCAGTGAAGCTGAATGGTCTGAAAAGTTAACTTTCCTGAACTGATCATAATGTGCAATAATTAGGACCTTTGCTCTTCATGTTGCCTATCTTTCATAGACAGTGCTATGTTAATGTCATTGTCTGATGTCCGCACTTTGTGTGCATGTGTGCGTGTGCCTGTGTGTGTGTGTGTCTGCACATTAAGACAGCCCTTAATGTTGATTGGTTGCATAATGTTTGAAGAATGAATAAAAAGTTACAAGAGCAAACGTGTTTGTTTTGTTTTGGAAGGTAAAGTAGTGTGTCTATTATTCAGTCTTAATTAGAAATGTAATTTATCTTTAAGGAAATGTTAATATTATTTGAAATATACGTTTACCTGGTAATTAGAATATTGTATGGTGTAATTAACAGAGTGAAATGCTTCTAGGTCTCATCAGTTTCTGACAGTTTGGATCATTCACAGCTTTTTGTAGGACTGAATGATTCCTGCCAAGCCTCAGTTAAAAACAGTAAAATGTCCTGTTATTTTGTCAGCCTCTCATCAGCAGAGTTCCTCACTACACAGTGTAACAGGTGATTTGAGAAAGTTGTTGTTCAAGTTAACATCCAGCAGAGAGCGTACTTTCATTACAGAGGACGGCTGCTGTGGGCAAAGGATTACAGAGAAGGCGGGACAACTTTACTTGTTTTTTGATTGGACAGAACAGAAGTCAATAATTTGTCAGCAGCAGCTGACAAGAAGCTTCAGGAACATTTCTGATGAAGACCTCAGGCTTGGCAGTTGGAACATATAAGTAAAAAAAATAAACAGCTAATAAAGAAAAGTGAGCTGAATACTTCTTCCACCTCTTCAGAACTTACTGTGTGAGCCTGATTCAAAGTTTACACATCTACCGATGTGGCTACATTTATTAATACAGTTCATTTACCTTGTCGACTGTGTAACATCTCAGTGACGTCCTCTGGCTCTGGATTCTCAGATGGACTCATGGAGGTCCAGCGAGGCCTCTGCACCCTTTGTGTGTTTTTGTCGATCGGCTCTGGATTTCATCCTCTCCTCTTGTAGACGAGATGCATCTGACATGGGTTTACCTCTCTGATAACTGACGTTAACTGCAGGAGCCCCGTCTACAGACACACTGTTGTTTAAAGCCTAAAGAGAACAAACCATAATTAAACACTTGTAGCAGTAAAATTGCGCGGCACACACAAAAAGGACTCAGATTTTAAGACAGAGGATGGTTTTGATCTGAATCCAGATCCTATCTCACATCACTATATAAAGGGCAAATAAAACCATGCATACTTCATCAAATCACTTGTATTCTAATTAATAAAATCATTCCTACACTGATAAAGCAAGTTCAGAGTTGAGTGTAACTTGATCTATTCAGTTATAGTCTCTCACTTATTGACATTTGACATTTAATTTTTAGGCTTCATTAAAATGATTGGATGGAACAACACATGACTCAGAGGGAGAATCATTTTGCCTTAAAGCAGTCCATCTGATCGCTCACGAGATCTGAGCCCAAACACGAACAAGCACAAACTGTAGCAGCTGCCAAACCTCCAAACTTCTCAAGCTGAAACAAACTGAGGACCATGTGTGTGATGTGTGTTTGCTGTATCGTCGCCTTCGTAGCAGTGACAGTCCACACTGACACAGTTAAATGTCTGAAGATGAAGCTGTGGCCAGCTGTGGGCTCATTCAGTCCATAACTACAATATGACAAGATCTGCAACCAGGAAACTGTCCTTCAATCAGGAAAAAAGTTTCTGGCAGTTGAGTGTGAACTAAGACAACAAACATAACATGACGACAAGTAGCTTGTGTTATAAAATGGAAACAAAGGTACATGGGTACACCACATGCCAGCACGTAGGCTAGATAAGGTTCCCAAAGAATCAACTAAATGTGCCTCACCTGTTTTTTCTTGCAGTATTATGTCCATTACCATCAATTCTTGAAGTGATCCACAAGAGAACTTTTGTCCAGTTTTGAAGGTCTTTCTCCATCAAGGTGAGTGTGAGCACAGCTGCATTCAGAGATAAGCTGTAAATGTATGCCACAGCATTTTAACAATATATCCACATTTTTTTTCTTGTGTAAATGTGCATGAATTTAATGCTGTATATTTACTGTTATTTTGATTAAAATAGTATTCTGTGATTACTTCTTGTAACTGAATGATTTCCTCAGTTACCTGAATTCAAAGATGATCTGTGTCATCAGGCTTCATTTATAAATACAGCCGTGCTCCCATTCTCACTCTGTTGGGACAGACCACTGGTACGATCTCCTCAGGATTTCTCTAAAACACTTCAGTGTCTTCAACGTTTCATTCATGCCTGACTTGCCCTTGAAGGTTAAGCACCTGTGTTCACTCTCTTAATCAACCCCTCAGCTTCTGCTGAGTCATCATCTCCGCTTCTCTCCCTCCAGATATTTACCCCCGATTCAGCATCTGTGTACACAGCCAACATGTTGTTTTACACAGCAGACATTATCACAGACCCATGAATATTTTATATAATAAACCTTAGAGGTATTTTCCAGTTTGACAGAAACCCTTGCACAGGTTGCATGCTTGTAGCACAAACCTTTCAAATAATCGCAACACATTTTGTGCTGAGTCATTCCTCCCCCTGTTGAGCCTCTAAGAGAGATCCATGGTCTGAATACATGGCAGACATGACTAATCAAACCCAGACAGGCTCTCTCTCTCTGCCCACTAACCCCTCCTCTCTCTGTGATTTTTAAACAAGAGGCTGCCCCTTTTCTGAGTGGAGCATAGAGAGAGTCTACACGCCTGCACGAACGGCTGCTTGTCGTCTGATCCTGAAAGACTGAGAACTGCTTCAACATGATACCTGCAGTTACACTCAACAATGGAGCAAAGATGCCCATTGTGGGTCTGGGAACATGGAGGGTGAGGATGAACATTTTCTTTACTTTTACACAGTTCTGTGGCAGACTGGTTCACCCTGCCTCTCACCAGATGTGGCTGAAAATATTGTGTTTTTTCTTATTGCCTCTTCAGTGGCTCATTGGTCTATATTACCTCTATTGTGTGTGCTTCCTATATATCACAAATTAACCGCTTTGCTGCCTGAATCCACTGTACCTGCAGACTGGGTTCAAAAGGACAGAGTCTTCTGTGTTTATGTGGTGTGATTGCAGTGCTTAAAGTGATAAATGCAGTGATAAATATTAACATACTACTGGACTCACTGACCTCTGCCTGACAAGATTAGTGTTGTAGTAGTTTTACTAGCTGCACTGGTAATGACAACACGCCCTCTATATGTATTTCTTATCATTATTTAATTAGTGGTATGTCTCTCTGATATAAAGCCAGAGCAACACACAAAAGACATCAGTGCTACTATACAGATACTGTATATCTTATCTACAGTATATCTGCAATTTCCTTTCTTTACTTTTGGTATCACCCTACCTTTGCAGGCAGACCCAGGAAAGGTCACAGAGGCTGTGAAAGTGGCAATAAGTGCTGGTTACAGGCACATCGATGGTGCTTATGTGTACCAGAATGAAGAAGAAGTTGGGGCTGGAATTCGTGCCATGATTGATCAAGGAGTGGTCAAGAGGGAAGATCTATTCATCGTCAGTAAGGTACAGTAGGTCAGTGGGGCAGCTGAAATCAGTAAACCTAGAGGGGCTTATTATAAATACAACAATAATTCTGTAATTCATCACAGCTCTGGTGCACCTTCCACCTTCCATCCCTGGTGAGGGGAGCATGTGAGAAGACTCTCAGAGACCTGAAACTAGACTACGTCGACCTCTACCTCATGCACTTCCCCATGGGAACCAAGGTTTGGATACCACTGTCCTGTCCTGGCCATTTTATCTGTTTAAGCAAACTTGACCTCGGGCAATGAGGCAACAGTTACATGCTGTAGACTTTCTGAATTTAGACCGATGTGTTTCCCCTTTTAACATTTCCATCTAACTTTGTGTTCTGCAGCCAGGGAATGAGCTTTTTCCTTTAGACGAACATGGCCAGGTCATTCCTGATGGCAGCAACTTCTTGGACACCTGGGAGGTAATTTGAGGGACATAGCGCTACATTAAACATTAAACAGATCTAATGATACATCACTAATACTAGTGTGCAATGTGTCAAAAAAGGCCATGGAAGAGCTGGTGGATGCCGGGTTGGTCAAGGCTATCGGAATCTCCAACTTCAACAAAGACCAGATTGAAGCCTTACTCAACAAGCCTGGCCTCAAGTACAAGCCCGCCAACAACCAGGTGCAAAATTAGATTTCAAGCATGCATCAAAATGTACTATAAAATAGCACAAGAAGAAAACAAAAGCTAAAGCACTTGGGTGTTTCTCCAGATTGAGTGCCACCCGTTCCTGACCCAGGAGAAGTTGATCAACTACTGCCACTCAAAGGGCATCTCAGTGACCGCCTACAGCCCCCTGGGCTCCCCTGACAGACCCTGGTGAGAGGAACTGTCACTGAAACATGTTAGCAGCTTTACAGGTCAAGAATATTAACGGTCACTCATTCTCTTCTCATTCTTATTTACAAAAGGGCTTCGTCTGATGAACCCTCTCTGCTGGAGGAACCTAAGATCAAGGCCATTGCTAAAAAGTACAACAAGACTCCTGCACAGGTAAGATGGAAAAATGCCCTTAAAATGTCCAACTCTCCTTTTCTCAGAAGAATAAAGCCACAAAACATTTTGGATTATGTTAATAATGGAATGCAAAGCTAAGTTTGGTTTCAGTTTAAGGAAACATTATGTGTAAAATGAGCACATACTATGTGTAATTTCAAGCTTTATACTAGATGTACAGTACAAACAAAGACATGCTGTATTGTAGTGATATTTCTATCAACCGGTGCAGACAGGACATAACAGCTTTGTCTAAAACAACGTAATGCTTCAGGTTATATAGCCTAACAGAAGTCAGCTCTGTCACATGGTGGATGAAAAGGTTTGTTACAAAACTCTAACCACGGGAAACTCAACAGTACAGTATTGAACTTGTATCTGGTGACGCACCAAAAATGTGGTCAGGCAAAGATGTTCAGGAAGATGTCTGAATAATGCTTAAATAATGTTGTGTACTCATGAGCTGTTTTTCTGTCAGGTTCTCATCAAGTTCCATGTCCAGAGGAACGTGATTGTCATCGCAAAGTCAGCAACACCCCAGCGAATCGAGGAGAACTTCCAGGTATCGACCTTAAAACTTAAGAAGCTGAGTCTGTACGTGTAGTGTATTCACACTGGATAAATCAGATCCGGTCATGTGCTTTATGCTTTACTATTAGCTGTGCTTTCTCTTTCAGTTGTTTGACTTTGAGATGAGTGAAGAAGACATGAAGACCTTGCTGAGCTTGAACAGGAACTGGAGAGGATTCCCACTACCATGGTGAGTAGACAACAGGGGGAAAGAGAGAAACAGATTACATTGTCATTGTCATTTTAACCTTCTTCTCTTCTCTACAGGGCCTCAAAACACAAAGACTTCCCCCTGAATACAGAATACTAACTCATCAGACAATAAGCTGCACACTTTCTGCTTGGCATCCACTCTTTTTATTCAAATTCTATGTGTTGTGTTAGCACATCTGCTACACAACTACTGAGGAGAATGACTTCTACTTATTTAGCTTTTGCTGGGGTGTTGTTTTATGATATTTGCTACAGAATAAATGAATTTATTGAATTGAACACTATAGGCTGTGCATCTTTTATATCCTGTTTTATTAAAATTATAGTGGTTGTAGGTTGAATTTACATAAGGTAAACAGGAGTGAAAATGATCAGTAAACAGTGACTGGTATTCATGTTTTTACTGTGTAACTGTGTAACCCCTGTGCGTATTCTGTATTTCTTAATGCTTTTAATTCCTGGTGTAAAACACTTTCAAGTGACTTTCTGTATTAAATTTGCTACATAATAAACTGACCTCAACTGAGATGTGAATCCTTCCACGTATCGGACAATAACCACAACAAAACACACAACTATTGGACCTCATAAACCCTCACACCTTCTTTGTCTTTATGATGTTAGCTTTAAGTCTCAGATCTTTCTGCTGACTCACACCTGACGCTCCTTCACCTTTATCTTTGTGGGCAAAGTCAACTTTCTGCTTTACAGGAGGCTAATAAATATTCATTGCTGTTTACAGACCCGCTGTGTGTCTTGCTTGTACCCAGGACAAGATGATCACACAAGGCTCTTGTGTAATACGATTGGTGACTTGACTCACAAATAAAATATAAAGCTTTCACAAATATGTATTTTAGACAAATTATCACTGCAGATAATTTAAGATTAGAAGGCTCACACTTGACTCAGGGCCGGGGGCAACTGAGCTGGTATTTGCATTCTGTTAGATAAGGTTGATAGTGTCAACAGAAGAACCAAACCAAACCATGAAACCAAAATGTAGCCTTCTGTCACCTGATACCAGTGTGTCATTCTGTGACTTTTAAACATTAACTAGCAGGATAATCACAGCTTTTTAATTTTAATGCTCTTTAAAAAATGAAGCATTTGTTGCTTTATGTGTGTGTGTGAGACCCCAGTCTCACTGTTTTCTGACCTCTAGTGGAAGCAGAATGCACCTGCACCAACTTTTTTTATTTTCTCCCACAGGACTTTATTGTAATGCTTCACAAAAAACAAAAACAAACAAAAAAACAGCTGATGCAGGAAGTGAAAGTGATCATTTCATAACAGGGTTAACACACATGACTGTAAAGTGCCACATGTCACCAATATGAGGAAATATGTTGTGTATTTCGTAGAGACAATAGTGTGTATGATCTTGCAATTAAATGTGTATCCTGAGGCAGTAATACCTCTGCCCAAGTGATGAGAATGAAAGTGCTATGACAGACATGAGGTTTTAGGTGTAAGTTAAATGAGGAGTGTTTTGACGTACATCACTGGATGCATCACATTTGTTCTACAAAAATATATTCTGACTTAATTACTGAGTTTAGTTTGGCTGAGAATTTACTCTTCCTCTCGTTCCTTCTGCTCTCAGAACTGTTACTCGTGTTAAAAATATAAAATCTGTACTGAATATGGCACGCATATTTGTTTCAGTAACTTCAAAGAAATTAAAACAGCAGAATTTACTCTACACTGAGACAAAGAGCAATGAAACTGACAGAAGAGAAAATGACCATGTAAGGAAAAGATGCTAAAACTCAGTTGTACTAATGCAAAACTCTCACCCACCCAGCGTGAGTGTAAATACGTCTTTGGAGTCGGTGTAAAACTGTATGGAGACAAGACCGGTGCTAAAGACGTTTTTTTTCTGAGCAATGTAACAAAAATAAAAGTTTGCCCCAACACCACACTAAAAGTGCCAACCAATCCAAAGCAACCAGTCAAGGCAGTGAAGCAAACCTCAGCTCCCTCTGTAAACCTGTGGAACATCTGTGTTTCTCCTTAGAATTCAGCATTGAATGGATAGTCCTTGTGCTTTGTGCTCCTATAGAGAAAAAGAGGGAAAAAAAGAAGTTTAATAAACGGCTGCCTGATACACAGCGCCTTCTGAATTAAGAGAGAAAATACACAAAAAGTGCACAATGATGTATAATCTCACCACTGCATGGGGCAGGCTCTCCAGTTCCTGTTGAATCCTGATATAGTTTTCATTTCCTCCTCAGTTAACTCAAAATCAAACACCTGCAATGATTTAAACGACAGTTAAGTAAAAAGCAGACCGAGGGCTAATCCCAGTAAATACCTCAACAACTTGTCGGCTAGTTACCTGGAAATTCTCCTGAATGCGCTGAGGCGTGATGGACTTAGGGATCACGATCACGTTTCTCTGGACCTGGAAGCGGATCAGGACCTGGAAGAAGAAAGGGTATTAACATGTGAACGAGGTCAGAGTCATGACTTTGAGAGTAAGAACAGTCAGAGCCATGTGAATGGTATTTAAATCAACCATGTTTTTCTCTTGTGCATCTGTGTTAATCCCTACTACTCTGATTGAGAATATGAGTCAGATTTGTTGGAGCTCGTGTGAGTACTGTACCTGAGCGGATGTTTTCTTGTGCTTTTCTGCGATGGCCTTAATGTTGGGATCCTCCAGAAGTGATGGGTCCTCTGGTTTAGCCCTGAAATGTAAATACATCTCCCTAACTATTTACAGGACTCACACACACTGTATTTATTCATAGAAAATAAAAGAAGGGTACGAAATGTACCAAAATGTCCAAACTATGACACAACATGCCACATAGTGACAAGCTGAACAAAGAGGAACCACAGTCACAAGTTGAAACTGACCAAAGCGATATGACAGACATGATGGAGGGTAAACAAAAACTGAACCAGCATTCGACCGAATGCGACCCACTCTGTAGCGGTGCGATCATGTAGAAAATGCAAACCCGTACACCTCCTCGTTAATAGCTACGATACTGACCAGGGTCTGTCAGGGGAGCCCAGGGGGCTGTAGGCGGTCACTGAGATGCCCTGAGAGTGGCAGTAGTCGATCAGCTTCTCCTGGGTGAGGTACGGGTGGCACTCCACCTAATGGGACAAACACACAGCTCATGGGAGGTATGGAAGAAACCATGGAGTGATGTCTAAACCTAAGTCAAACCACAAGGTGGTGGCACAGTGGTGCTTTAACTGTACCTGTTCAGCCTTTGAAATGTTTCTAATATTAGTTTATATTAGTTTTACATGTTTAACGATATCTATTGTGTGTGTAATAATTAAACATATATATTTTTTACAAACTTGACCTGTTCTATAATGCCTTATATAAATTTGCATAACTTTTTGGAGCAATTATCACTAAACATTTGTGATTTTTTACAGTTGCTTGAGCCTTTTTTCTTTTATTTTGGCTTCCTGGCTGCTTTATATTTTGTTAATTTACCAAAATGATGAAGATTTGAGGGAAAAAAAATCTTCAGTTCTCACTGATCTGTTACTTCCTGCTTAGTGCAAAGACGGTATTTGGAAAATATAATTTCAAATGTTCCACTGCTCATAATTGAAGCACCAGAGAACGTTTGTATGGTTGCAGTACTTATTTAGCATCATGTTAAAGGATAAATTCACTCATGTTCCATCTTTTGTTCCTTGTTTGGTGCGTACAGTGACAGAGGGCAGAAGGAGAATGGTGCTGTAATCTGATATTCTACACAACCAAGACAGAACAAGACATTAATGATGAAGCATGGCTCTGAAAAACAGCTAAAACATAAGGTCAGATCAGCTAATTGGTCCAGCCTGAGGAGAAACTGCTGTGTCCCATTACGAATTAAGAAGACATTTATTCTTTAGACCTGATAGCAGGAGACAGATAATGGCATCATGACCTCTCGCCCTTTAAGAACAGCCATCCTGAAATCCATCTCAAAAGGCTGCATCTGTACACGGTCGCTGTAGCTACCGAGCAGTAATGGTTGTTTATGGTACCTGGTTGTTGGCAGGCTTGTATTTGAGGCCTGGCTTGTTGAGAATGGCTTCGATTTGCTCCTTGTTGAAGTTGGAGACACCGATAGCTTTAACCAAACCAGCGTCCACCAGCTCCTCCATCCCCTGAGAAAACAGAGCAGAAAAAACATGTGGCCGACAAATATAAGATCCATTTAAACTCGCACACGTCTCAAAACACCTGACTTAGATTCAACTGTAGCAGCTTTTGGTGCATTTTAAAGTTATGTCAGTATTTCTTATTTTCTTGACATAAAGTGTTTATGTTCCAACAGGTTTTACCTGTTTGAATCTTCCATCTGTTATAGGTGAATGTTTTTTAATGTTTAACTTACCTCCCATGTCTCCAGGAAGTGAGTGTTATCGTTGATTGTCTCTCCTGTGCTGTCTAAGGGAAAGTCTTCACCACCAGCCTGTAACAAAGAGTAACAGCCCTGAGGTTTACACCAGAACGATTACTCTGACATGTAACAGTGAGCTTCATATTTCATCAAATATATGACTGCAGACTGCACAGTAAAAACACAGAGAGAGGAGACAGTAGTTTGTCTACCTTGAAACCCATGGGCCAGTGCACCAGATAGAGGTCTAGGTAGTCCATTTTAAGATCACTGAGAGTCTTCTCACAGGCTTTTCTCACCAGGGACTTCTCATGGAAAGTGCACCACAGCTATGTGATGAAAGGACAGGGCGGTCAGTGAGCGAGTGATACAGATCCTGCAGCAGAAATAATAATAAGAACATGCACACAGTTTTCATTTCATTCACTCACTCACAACTCACCTTGCTCACTATGAAAAGCTCGTCTCTCTTCACCACACCCTCCTTGATCTTGGCGTGAACACCCTCTCCCACCTCCGTCTCGTTGTGGTAGATGTACGCTCCATCGATGTGCCTGTAACCTGCTGCGATGGCTGCTTTCACTGCCTCTGTCACCTTACCAGGCTCAGACTGATGAGACAGGACTGGTTAGTATTATACACAGTTTAACTACTATTGACTAGCACTAACTATTACTAACATACACCTGACCTGTGTCCCACTCTAAATATTTATTTGTATACTTGTGATGTCCACATACAGACTATGGATGGTTTAATGAGAGACGCCACTATCCGTCATCTGAGAGGAAGTTGTGGTTTGTGATTTTGTTCCTCAGTTCAGTTTAGTTGAAGTCAGTGAGGTTCAGGCAGGGTTAGTGTATCCTCTGCACTTGTCCCATCCTGATAATAAAGTGTCTGTAATGAACTGCATAATCATGATTCTTGAAACCTGTTCTTCAAGTCTACTAAGCTACAGGTTAGCGCCACACGGCTAATAATGTGTTAAACACAATGCAAACAAATGCACATTTATAATGAAATATCAGCAGGTATGTGGAGAAAAGTTAGTTTTAACGACTCCTTCCTGTCAGTCTGCAGCCATGCTGTCCGTCTGTCTCTGCACGCCCAGCTAACTAGCTTACCTCAGAGCTTCACCATTAACTGACACCAGGTAGGAGAGCAGAGTCAAAAATAAAACGCACCTTCCATGTGCCGAGTCCAACAATGGGCATATGTGCGCCGGTGTTCAGTTTCACTGCTGTGGCCATTTCTCCAGAGGACGAGCGGAGCCTGAGTGCGACGGTGCAGACGGAGTGGAGGCAGTGAAGGCAGTGAAGGCAGAGCACAGCGGCGGCAGAGGAACCGGCATCGTCGATCGATTAGTGATGCCTAAATTGATTTTATGCAGGTGACGTAAGGTCACCGCCTGCAGCAGCCGCGCACTCCTGTCACTCTGATTTCATCAGGCAGCAGATTGATGCTGGGGGGAAACATGGTGTTGTCTGGTAAAATAAATATTGATTTAAAGTTAAACGGGCACATTGTGAATAAGAATAAGTCCTGCATTCAAAACTGAGCCTGAGTACAACTATTACATTTAACTGTGCTTAAATTTAGGCTGATTATAACTGGTTTAATCCATGATAACGCACCATATTTTAAATATAACAATTACTTACATTGATCAGATAAATGTAGAACAGTAAAATGTGCAGTATTTGGAGCAGTATCACTACTGGTCAATGAAAAGTCATCAGCTACATTCACCCAACTACTGCACACTGGTGAGCAGGGTTTCTGCACCCGTCACATGACTGCTTTTAAAGACATTTTTAAGACCTTGACAAAGAGAAGCTGAAGCACAAACACACATTAGGGCCGGGTGATCTGACGTGACACTGATGAGGCTATTTCTCCAATGAAATGAAAATATAATAATCAAAATGTTTAAAGGAATAAATGTGATGACCCCTAAACAATTTTCAAGGACCAAGCACCACACGCGAGCTCGCACTGCAAAACAAAACCTGCTTTATTTAATTTATTATTTAATTTAATTTCCCTGAGGGAGTCATCCCAAAGGGATCAATAAAGTCTATTTCTCTTTTTCCAAAAGGTTTTGTCAGTTCTGCCATTGAGCCACTAGAGGGCAGCATTACCACACTTACTAAACCTGAGACCGTCTCCTCAGATCACCCAGCGGCTCCAAACTAACATAATCACATCATTTCATACATTAGCTAATATGAGCAGTAATTATAGTGACAGAGATGATTGATCAGTTCTGTTCATTTCACTTAAGTCTCTAAGAAAACCTCATGCACACATTCAATATTTGATTTAACTTTATCCAGAGAAAAAAACTCTTTTTGAACTAATGTCAGGTCATTGACCAGCATGTGGCACGTAATGTAGGCGATTACTTTTTAATTAGTCTTTATTACTTTCACCACACTGTGGAACTCACACTGTAAAGGAGAAGTGTACCGTTACGAACGTGCACACACAGACCAGCTTTAAACCCCCGAGGGACAGCTGAAAGAGGGAACAAATACACGGTGTCTTTTTATTTTTTTCAAAATCAGATAAAACCTCACAGACCTTTAACTGAGCCATTCAACACTCTGAGCAGAAGATAAGAGAGGGAGAAGCGGGCGATATAAAAAACACACAAAGGGAAAAGTTATGGGAGCCAGCAGCCACTGTGTACCTCACAATGGCTCTCGCTAAAGTTTGTGTCTCTTCTGATCTTCTCCCAGCTGGACGCCTGCTTTTCAGGCCCTGTCTCCTCTGATCTAACTTCAGACACTGGAGGGCCTTTTGCCAGCCTGCAAAACTGTCAAAGTACCCCAGGAATCAAACACCGTCGCACACTGTCATGATCAAAGACCCACAGGTAAACCAGACGAAGACACAGCTACATACAATTGCCATCTAAAAGAGGGGGGGAAAGTTTTCATTTCAGAGGCTCTTATTTTGTTTCACTGTACTGAGTGCATCGATTAGAATTAAGGAAAAGAGAGACGACCGGGCATTTGAAGATACAACAGAGGACCAGAGGAAGAAAAACCAAGCGCCTCCCAAGGAAACTTTTGGACAAAGAGTGTAGACTCAGGCGAGGTTTCAGAGTGTGTATCTCAAAGAATTGAAAGAAATATTCACAGGTTATAGAGAGAGGATGGTGGGACGACAAATAAATATATAGATCACAATGAGATGCTGTCTCCTTTTCCATTATGTGTAGCCATAATGAATGCTCAGTGCAGCTGGTGGTGTCCACTCTGTCATAGGCTGTACATCAGATCAGACACTCCACCGGGGAGACCTGACCTGTCCTGGGGAGATCAAACACCTCATTTCATTTCATGGCCTTTGCTCTATTCTCCCTGCCTCTCTCTCTCTCTCTCTCTCCACCTCTTGTCTCTCCCGTCGGCCTCGGCTTCACTGTCTTTTTCTCTGTTTCTGCCAGAGTGCCCTGGGTCATAATCTCTACACATAAATCTAATGTCGAGCGTCAGCTCCTGCTGGGTTCACTCACACACTCGCATTCCACACATTCTGTCTGTCGAACAATAACAAGATCAGGGAGAGAAATCCCTACGTCATAAGTAAATCATGGTCATTTGTCAAGTGCATTGCATGCTCTTGGACATAAGGGAGATCATTCAGGCTGATATGAGCCCTGCAGACCTCATGGAAAGTACAATAATCCCACCATGTGGATTAGGTAGACTGTCTAAATCCATTCACCGCTAAAACTATTAGCCTATTACTTCATTAGTCAATCATCAATAATTATCAGCAACAACTTTGATTATCAATCAATAGTTTACCTGATTTTTTAAGCAAATATGACAAAAAATGACGAGCTCAAGCCTCTAAAATGTAAATATTGGCCAGTTTTCTCTCTTTTCTATGATAGTAAATATAATATTTTTGGGATTTGGACTATTTATTTATATTAATTTGTAACATTAATTATCACTTCATCAAGAATGAAAGTAAATGGTTAGCTGCAGTATTAAACTGATTCTATTTACAACATGATAAAAGAATTTCTAATGAACATTTACATTTTCATCTCGTGTCTCTGTACACAGCAGCACGTGTTAAAACGACAATAATAATGTCAGTTCATGAGAAAGGCTGAAGCCCGTTCTATTACTGTAAATTTATGGTATTTTACAGTTCAACAAGAAAATGACTCTGATGTTTCTATGACATTAAATCAGTTACAGCAATTTTGACAATGTAACATTACTACAGAGAAAAGCGTCACCACTGAAGGCATGCACAACACCAGCACGCTCTGACGTAAACCCCGTCTAATTTCAGACAACAGAGGACTTTAGTGGCGTTGGTGTTTGTGTGAGAGTGGTCACATAGCGTTAAAATTGTGTTAAGGCCTTACTTATGTGAACAACAGAGCTGCTGCCTCAACCAGAATAGTTCAGACAATTTATTCAGTTAATGGCACAGAATGTATGTGTGAGAGAGCCTCTATACTAACCTAACCTTTCAGCGTGTTTGGAGTTTTTGCTAGTTTCTCAGATCCCCTTAGTATTCCCACTCCCTTCCCTCAACTGTCAGATTCTGATA
Organism: Lates japonicus; assembly: GCA_033238685.1. Classification (NCBI taxonomy): domain Eukaryota; kingdom Metazoa; phylum Chordata; class Actinopteri; family Centropomidae; genus Lates; species Lates japonicus. The sequence goes on from BRZM01000058.1 coordinate 1,120,381, forward strand.
TCGATACTTTTCATGATAAATCTCAAACCATGAGCTGATTTTTAGTCCTGAGTGAAAGCTGAAGACTGCTAACTGTGGTTCTTCATGGTCAGAACATGACAAAAACTTGCCAAATAGTGGGACACAGAGGTTGGAAAACATTTATAATGATAAAATCTAACTTCCACAATGCATACCTCAATTCTTGTGATTCATTTTTGTGCGTGCTATCTAAGTGTGGAAATATATTCTAATATCAAACATTTATCAACCATTTGTTACTTCCTATTGAGGAAAATGATATTATTTGATATTGTGGCAACATTTGATATTTAGATAATTATCGTTATTGTTTTATTGCGCAGAGGTCATTTGAAAGCTATAGAATGAACTGCTGGAGTGTAGAATTATGAGCAAAAATACTCACTGAAATATACATATAGTGTATATTTCCTCATTAGTTATTAGTTGGTCATTAGTTATTGGTCATTTTTAGCCACACTAGCAGCGTTACTTCAGGGACGGTCGGTCCACCACTGATATATCTCAACAAACTTTGGATGGGTCAGCAGGAAATTTGGACCAGACATTTATATTTCCCTCAGGATGAACTGTTGTATGAACAAGTGTATCTCTGCTTTAGTGAATCCAAACTGTGATGAAGCTTTAAGTTTCAGAGTATCATAACAAGTGATAGTGATTACTTTATCATTATTAACAGGGAATGGGAATTTATCTTTTAGCGATGTGGATCTTTCTGATCTGGTATGAATCCAAAACACACATACTATTGTGTATTTTGTGCACTTACATATATTCACACACACAACAGTCTTGGCCTTGTCAGTGAGCAGAGGTGTCTCCTCTCTGGCCCCTCAGACGTGGTTTGGTTTTTGGCTTGATTAACCACTTAGTTCAGTCTCTCAGACACAAGATTGCAGGGAGAAAGCAAGTAATGAAGTGCTTTTGAATTTGCATTCCTGAGAGCTTTCGCAGACGCCTTGATTTCAGCCTGCCTTTGCTGTTTGTTCTTTGTCAAGAGACGTCTGCTATTTTAACAGTAACGTGTATCAAGTGTCCATCCAGCCTCCTCCATATTGCTCCCTCATCAACCTAACTGCCATGAATAAACACAATCAACATGCATCTGAAGGGGAATTTGGAGGCTTTTTCTCTCAGATTGTCACTGATGGGTTGTTCATCATTGTCATTATGCAGATTACAGTGTGACCGTGAATGCAATATCGGAGCCCTTTTCCTCTGGAAGGAAATGTCACAGTTTCATAAGGCCGACCAAAAACACTTGTGTGTTTTGTTCTTACATGTTGAGCAGCGCTGATCAGTTATGGACAAACTGTCTCAAGAACATGAAATTAACAGCATTCAGTCCACACTTGAAAGTCAAGCCTTTATTTTTAACGACGACCTTGAAAACAATATCAAAGAATGAATGCTGCGTTATCAGCTGAAGTGTCTTGTAATTTACCAGGTAACTACCATGATTCTGCTGAGAATTTCCAGTTATCAAAGTTATATACAAACAGATACTATTTTAAAACGTACGTTTAAAAAAAAAAAAGTTTTAAATCCATCTGATTGATTTATGAAAAACCACAATTATGTAACACGATGACTTGCAAGAATCAGTCTTTATTTCTGTCTTGAGTATAGGGGCAGTTGACAGAGAAGTTTCCCTTTGCACCCCGCTCCTGGGTGCTAGAAAAGAGGAAACACAATTTGGTTTAAATCTGGGGCCCTTTCACAAGTCCATGCTTTCAGGAATGATTAAACATCAGTGGGAGGTAGTTCAACAAGCAAGAAAATTTGAAGTTGGTTTTGGAGTAGATTATTGGACGGCACTACCGGGACCTGTCTTCCATAACTTATAAACTACAGGTATTTGAGAATTTCATATTCCTTTTTTAAAATAATACACTGAAATGCAAATAATATTGTCCTACAATTTAAGTCATGCTATAATGCGACTTAATGTGTAGATTATAAAAATAAAAATACCCCTACTGATATTTACGATGAGGGGTAAAGAAACTCATCACCTCACCTCTCCATCAGCAACATCCTGTTTAACAGGAAGTTCATCGGATCCAGGTCGGAGTGTTTTGGACAAACAACAGTTTTCTGGCTTTTTAATACATATAGTTCTTGTTCATAAATATGTAGTTATAATACAGCCTTTATTTGGGAATGTACATACTTTGTGTAGATAAGGATACCTTCTCCATAAGATTCCTGAGATTTTGGAAATGATAGAGAATATTTACTATAATATATATTTAAATAACAAAATGAAAGTCTTTCATTTAGTCACAGCATAACATATCAAACATGTGAAATAACTGTTTTTAATTATTGTACTATCATTTTTCTTTTCTCACATGATTTTTGTCGATGCCATTTTATTTCTCTGAATTTCTGTTTGCATGTTTATAAAATATACTTATGTAAATATAAAAAAAGTCAATGGACTTTTGCTTCTCTGTATACTCTTATTATTTCATGAGATTGTCTTCGTAGAAGATAACCACGGTGCATTAGGTCTTGTGTGTTTCCTAGCGTCACTTTGACAACGTCTCGCCCTAACGTGGGCACGTTGTGTGTTTGTCTGAGCGCAGCTTTGAGAGATCAGAATGACACAGCAGGAAAAAAATCTTTAAAGTTCCTCATGGGGCACTTCCTCATTTTTAGTCACCTGATATTATTTACAATATATTAAGAAAAAAAAACCCTGTGAACTTCTCCAATCTTGCATCACGGGAATGTTGTTTTCAGAGCGGTGCGTGTGCAGGTTCGGGGAGGGGAGGGGGAAAACCGTGTGGACAGGATAAGCTATAGGGCAAAGAGGGTGGACGTGTGTAAAGGCCTCATGGGACGATGTGTCACAACCAAGATGACTAAGTAGTTTCTTGCGTTCTGTGTTTTGCACACAGTATGTGTCAGAAATAATCCTAGAAGTCAAAGGTGTTGAGATTGAGGGTTTCACTTTTTTTGAGGAAGTCAGTGTGGCAGGAGCAGAGATGTGTGCAGCGCCTCACGGCTGCTTGTACGTCCAGAGGATGGAGAGCAAACTTGGTGGAACGTGCAGCATTTGTGGACGTGTGCAGTGTTATTGTGGCATTAAGGTTTGAGCATTTTGCAACTTTGAGGGATCATTCTTGTGTGAGTCATGGCTTTACAGGAATGTCATTTAGAAACAGCTGATGACACACACACGCCCACTCAAATATTTGAGGACTTTTTTTGGTTCCTATCATTCTTTTGCGAGGGCTTAAGTTGCACTTTCAAGAAGGAAATGAGGGAAATGTCTTTTTTTTTTAAAGATGTGGAATGAGTGCAGACAGCACCATCTTGTGGTTAATCTGGAAACAACAACTTGGATTTGCTTTACATGTCCAGAGAAGTGCACTACTGCCCTGTCCATACTTTTTTTAAAGTTTCACCTTCATTATATACATTTTTCATTTAGCGTTTAATTTAGCGTAGTCTAATAGAGAGCTGTGTGTAAGGAGCAGTGGGCGGTGCGGGTGTCGGGGCGTAATGTGCTGGAAGAACGTAAACATTGTCTGCTCTGAGGACTGACTTCAAAGTCAGACGGTGGTAACCTCCTCTCAGCGGTGGCCCAAACCCTTGACCAATGAAAAATGAAAGTGAATGTTCATCCACGGTCTGCAGCCTCTTCCTGAAACCAGTCTTTGAAGTCACAGAAGGGATCTGATTGACTCGTGAAGAAGACACATATAGAATCTCTCAGTTTGTCTTGTCTAGACAGAGACTGTATTCTGACAGTGATCTTTGGTCTTTATGTGACAGGTGAGGGGTTATAACTTGTAAGATCATGCAAACTTGTATCTTACAGTTCAAGCGGGGACACTCAAATTTTAAATTAAATGTATTTATAACAAGCAAATATCTTAATTGCTCAGTGATGAGGAAAATTACTGGATTCAAACCAAATGTTTGCAAATTGTTGCAAATGTCATAAGCAATAAGTCTTTGGAATGCAATTTCATATCATCCAAATCATACATTTTGTTAAAAAATGAATATCAGCTGATTTATGATGTCAGTCACAAAAATCCAGTTTTAGTCAGGCTCTTCTACGTACTGTTAAACGGCAGTATATTGGACAAATTTACTAGACACTAGGTTTTTAACACATGAATCATCTCAGTAAGTTCAAGACAAAAATGAGTCACTGTCTATTATGGTATAGAGCTTCTTAACGTGACACTGCCCCAGTTTCAGCCGCCCCACACATGCCGGACTGTCGTACTTCCGGCAATTTGAAGCCTTGATCATAATTCTGTTTAGGCATCAAAGATCATTTTATATGAGATTAGCTGCTATAATATTATTATTCCCAGATGGGCAGACACAGATGGAAAGAGAGGTAAATGTAAATTGTGAGTTTAAATTCTGTTAATTTTCAAAATACCAAGGCTAACGCAGTTACAGTTGTATAGAGACAATGTGTTGAGAGGCAAGCTAATATTTAAAATGCCTGAATATGCAGTATAATTAATGTATTATGTATAATCCTATGCACAGTGATGATAGAACAAGTTGAATATCCCTGTATTTCTCTTGTACTGTTTTTGGACTTTCCAGTGCAGTTTACTGAGTCAAACTCCAGTGACACATTAGTGATATTGGTTTTTTTCATGTATACATTTTGCATTGCTTCTTTAACAACTCAGGAATCACAGCAAACAGTTAAGGAACAGCTGAACTACACAGGCTTAAATCACAACTCTAAATGGTGAGCTCAGCTCCAGAGTACTCTCTGGAATAAAGACCTTGTCTGAGGGGTGTATGTTAAGAAGACTTTGCTGGTGTGATCAGCGATAGAGGCTGGATCTCCTGCGTGTCTGAGCTCTTCATCATTATCTTGGCTCACTGACTCATGTCTTGAGCATAGAGCACGGAAAGCTTTCGCAGCGGCCTTGTTCCTGGCGCGACGGGGGGGGGGCGGACAATAAGAGAGAATTAGCGATGAAAAAAAGCAAATAAATAGGTGCTTCAATACATGACAGCCCAGCAACAAAGTCCACTGTGGATGAGAGGGAGAGCGAGAGACATATAAGGAGAAAGAAGGGGAGAGAGAGAGCGAGAGAGAGAGGCCTTGACGAAAATAAATAGTGGAGCTCAAAGGGAGGGAAGGGTTGAGCGGATTGGAGGTGATGATGAGTGGAGAGCTGCACAAAGTAGTGCATCTATGGGAATGGTTTTAATGAGGCAAACGTCACTGTGTGTGTGTGTGTGTGTGTGTGTTTTCTCATCTGTGACGCAGACACTCAGAAAATCCTCTGCAATGATACTCTAAACTTCCTGTCTCTACGTGGGTGGGTGAGGATTTGTGTAAGTCTGTAACATGGAAGGATAGGTACAGACAGACAGACAGACAGACAGATGATCTATTCAGCTTAACTGATTAATAACTGACACACTGCCCCTAATAGACAGACACGCTAAGCTCACTGATATAATTTATGTTGGTTTTACTGTAATATGTTACTGTTCTAGAGGGAATTTTGTCGCTGCTGATGAATAAATAAGTCAGATCACAGAGACTGGAAACAGTTCTGAAGCAGAAGAAGCAGGGCAGCACTGTTGCCTGTTGTCTTTCAGCAACAACAAGGCTTTGTATGTACTGTATCTGTAAACAACCTCCAGAGCAGCAGGAGGCCTTTAGTTCACTGTCAGTTCTCAGTTGGAATAAAAGGAAGTCAAACAGGGCCAACACTCGTCAAAGAACCAGGGGATCACAAGGTGGTTTCATGAGCTCAGAGCGACACAGTCACACTGTTTATAGCATTACATGGTCGTTCATCAGACAATCAATAATGAGCCAGCTTGGCTAAGGTAAGCTAATTAAGGAGAACACTGGAGACTCTGAGGACAAGCTTCCCAGTCAGGATTTACATTAAACCAGATGTGGAAATTAAGTCTTAAAAAAAGTGGCTTCCTAAACTCTTGACGTTGGAGTAAAGTTAAATGATATTAAGTGCAACAACCAATGTCAATCCTTGAGAAGGTAAATTCATCTCAAAATCTGAATATTTGAAACTAAATTTGTCAATTTCAAATTCCAGAGCCACACATCTCACGACAAAGGATTTTTATTCGCTGAATGACAGTTGGAAGGTAGCTGCCTCCTTCCAGTTCTGCCAACAGTGGATTAACATTCCTCACTTCCTCACACAAACCCTGTGTAGGACGTGAGATAATGGACACAGGTTCAGTTTGCGATCTGTTGGTTTTGTAACCGTTAACTCATGTAAACCAAAGTAAACTGCATCGTTTTACATCGTATATAATAAATGGTAAAGTGGTGACATCTATAGTTATTATAAAAATCTGTTCACATTCTTCATACCAAAGCTCAGACTGGTCTTAAACCCAGTTTACACAGTTTTCCACAAGCTATACGTCAGTGACATTTGCTCCTCTCCGTCTTATTATTCCAATTAAAGTCCCTTATATTTAGACGCTTTATGTATTTTAAATCTAATTTCATGAAAATTACAAATTAAGGAAGAATTGCAGCAATAATCACATTTCACTCCCAGACAAATCAATATCTGAACTGGTGCATTTAATAAAATAATCATTTTAGATTAAATGGTACCATATGTGCAGTCAAATTCAAATGTATGAAATTTAATTATAATCCCTGAAGCTATATGTATTTTACCATTTTTACCTGACTACAAACATTATGCGTTAGTAATGGTGCAGGGGTAAATGGCTGACAGAAGCCTGGATGAGTGACATTCCATATCCATAAAACACTCTTCGTGTGTTAAGGCAGTGAATTGTTATTTAAGAAAGATGCCTTGCTCGTGGGCTAACAGAGAAGCTCACAAACCACAGACAAAGACTCAGGCTAAACCCACACAAACAAACCACTTGTTCCAAATGAGCATTCTTGCAGGAATGCAGCTCAGCTAGGTGGACAAAAACCCCGTCTCTACGTTCACAAAAACCTGTTCTCTTCTGCCCGGTCCACGACATCTACACATTTTCACACAGTGCCTACAACTGCCGGGCAAATTCTGCAGCGGAGGTGTTCTGCAATGTTGGTGGTGACAGAGTAAAGGCAATTAAACACTGTTTGCTCCATGCTTGGACAGCCAGGCGGCCGTATGCCTTGAAAATTAACTTCCCACATAAGGAGAGAGAAGAGAGAGAGAAGCAGAAACTAGAAACCAAGATTAGAATCACAGTCTTCTTCTTCTTTTTTTAACCTACTCTCTTTGTGTTCAATCAGTTCTACATTGTTGCAAATGTACGAGTCTCCTATTCTGCACGTGTTCTCCATTAGTACTCCAGTGGCAGTGACAGCTAATTTGCACTGAAATATTGTAATTTAGATATGAAGTACTTACTTACTTTCATACTTGCGCCCTTGGCTCCCCTTGGGACCATCAGCTATTGACGACTTCTCTCCATCTAATGCCGTTTTGGGCAAGTGCCTCAAGTGCGTTCCAGTTGTGGCCCATCATCTTTATTTCAGCCGTCAAAAAAGAAACTAAGTGGTGTGGTTTAATTTGTGTCATGTCAGCAGTGGCCTCTTTTGAACAGAATTTACCTCGTTATTTCTTTGAATTGCTGCCTCATTGTGCCGCCTGCTTGTTTACACTGAGCCCATGTATGATTTTAGATAGCATGGTGTAACCTGGCGTTGCGTGGCATGGAGTGGCGTGATGTGATGTGTGATACAATGGTGTCCGCTCATCAGCTGTACCACCATGCCAGCACCTCTGCTGCCAGCTTTAAGGAGGAACAACAATGCCACGTTCGTACCTTTAATTCAGAACACTGAGGAACAAACATTCCTGCCTTGAACAGGCTATATAAAAGGGACCAGATGATGATGATGCTGAGTGCTTGACCTTTTCATGCATCTTTTGAAGGCTAATAAAAAAACCACTGAAAGAAAGTCTGAATTTCTCAAGGCAATTAGCATCAAGCAAAGTGCCGCATGTGATGCATGCCATAAAAATAGTCTGTCTGTACTTTCTATTTTCCATTTTATTCCTCCTCATCTCAGACTTGAGCCTCCTTTGCCAATAATTAATGCGTTCAGTGACAAAACTGAAGGAAAAAGAACATTCATGTCACAAGAAAACTGGCACTGCTAATCTGATTAATATATTCTGCTTTGAAACAGAGAAAATCTTCTCCAATACCTTTTTGCCATGTTTGGCTGAATGAGTGATATTATTAACAATTTATGTAAAAGGCCTGGTTGGCAGCAATGTTTTTCCAATCAAATTGGCTTTTGATTAAATATCAAATGATTCTGGTTAAGCCACAGCCTCCGAGATGCTTTGATCCAGGGCATGCTGCTTGTTGTTACTTCAGTCACACCAATAATCAAGTTTGTCCATCCATTCACTCCATGGTGGAAATACTAAAATTTTATAGAATTAAACTCATTCCAAATCAAATGAAAGGCCACTTATTCATTTCACAAATAAACGCAAAGAAAATACTGGGGATGATTTTTAAAGTTCTCAAATCTGACAGCAGACAGCAACACTCCAAGGCAGAGAGTTAAAAAAGGAGCTGAGGCAAAGTCAATATAACTGCTGTAGTGCTTTGGGTATCCATTGATGGTAAATATGTCGGAGGCAGAAGAAAGTTATTTTGCCATAGATGGCTACAGAGAACATGAGCGAGTAGTGTAGACATGACACCACCCTGTGACTAATATGTGCTACTATGATCTGCAATGTGTTCCTGTAGTGATTTTACAAGGAACTGACCAGATGTCCAACATTAGCAACCACTGCAAGACACTGTGGAATGCAGTTTTTACTTATCAACATAAATGCATGCAAACCGCCAAATGCACAAGCACACACACAACCACCTCCACCCATGCATCTCTCCCTTTTGCCCTCTCATTTCCCTCTCCTTAACAAGTTATCCACTGAGAAATTCAAGATTAAATCATGATTTAATAAGGATAATATAACAATTTCATTACATAATTGGTTAATTTACTGACTAATTGATATTTCCTTTTTTTCTCTTCTTTTTCTTAGATACAGTTTTGGGTCGTCAGAAATGTTCCAGTCGAGCTCCGGCCCAAACAACCAGTGGGTGATTAGTCAGAGAGATGACGGACAGGGTTTATATAATTCTGGACCACATCCACATAGCTGGCCTCAGTTCTGTCCCCCACATCCCAGCAGCGCCGTTGATCACTCTCGCTCCCAGTATTCCTACGGTGGAGCCTTCACCAGAGCACAACACCCTGTTTGGCGCCAATCCCCAAACACATGGAAGGTAGGTTGACACGACAGAATATCATGGTAACACTGTCCTAATCAGAGCAAATGAATACATCAGAATCAAATCACTACTGATGACTCCATTACATATCAACAAGACTAATGCGTTCTTCCTTCCTTGGGGGAACTCGATCATCTGGTTGAAAATCCATCAAACATTTGTCGAGATATTTCAGGACCAAAGTGGTGGACTGACTAACCCACAGACCAGTGTTGTGATCCCCAAAGCCAGGCCTCGTGTCTAAAAAGTAACACATATAATGATAACATGTACCTCAAAATTTAAAGGAGTATTTCAGATACTAAAGCTAATATATTTAACCATATTTTGTGTCAGGGTTTTGCATAAATGATTCACTAAAATAGGTTTTATTATCTAATATTAATGCATCAATAAGCAATCAAGTATAATAACACAGATCCATTGCTTATTTCTATGTGCCTACAGTTGGTATGTCCTGTTTTTTTTGTACATTAGATTCCCTTTGTTCCTGTCAGTCCCTTCACATTACATTTATATGGCGAGCAGACAAAGAACTGTGATCACACTATAAACAGCTAACACCTCCAGTTTAAAAGACCCACTATCAATGTGAGCTTCTCTTGTCCACATGCTTCACCAAATAGCCCATCACCACAGGTATATAATTACTGAGTTGTCAGGTTTAAAAAAATGTTCTCACATGTTTAAATACAGAGCTTCATCAAACGCATCAGCAGTCATAAATATGAAACCTAACCAGGTCGTAAACACAGCAGGCCTCCTGGTGAACCTCCTCCTGCCTGCTGCATGTAAACGTCAATGACACATTGTGGTCTATTCATTGCAGCTCTTCAGTGGCCTTTGAAAAAAAAAAAAGGTTAATGAAACAGGGTTGTCGTCACTGCTGTGGAAAACTTACATATTTTATTAACGTTTATTCATGTTTTTTCAAATGCTGCAACACGTAGCAACACGTGTCTGGTTACAGTAACATCTACTGCTAATACATACTGGCCTGGTTGTGAGTATATTGCTGTTGTTCGCACAAGTCAGGAACTATTTGAATGAAGTCTGTGTTTTAGGGGTCATTTCTTTGGAATTCTGTCTCTGGGGATTGTAGCACCATTGTCCAGGCAACTAAAAACCCAGACAGATCACTAAGCCATAACTGACCACTGCAATTACTGTGCGCCACTCGACGTATGCATACTGTTGTGTGCTCTTGTATTTTTTTTTTTAGATTGCACAAAGATTGCAGGCCTCACCTGGGATTTAAAAAAACCACGTCTATTTTCCTGCATTGCTTTGATGCAAAAGTGAGACTGAATTTTGTATGTTTGGGATACGTTGGGGCTGTTGTGGGAAGAGCCAAATAACTCCCAGATCGGCTGTCTCTCAGGCTTTGGGGAGGGAATTTCTGGAAGGGAGATATGAATCAGACTTTTAGAGGAGGAGGAACAGAAAACATCCCTACATTAGATGGATGACTGATAGACTTCAAAGCATTGTTGCAGTATGTTTTTCACTTCTGTAGGAGGCCCTTTCATGTGCTAAAGTCTGGTCTTGTGTGTGATGTGTGTGTTTGTGTGCATGAGTAAATGCATGCGAGTGTTTGTGAGTCGATATCTGCCTCAAGCTACGAGCTGCCCCCTTCAATACAAGAGAGTAGGTGCAGCTAAACGTGTTGGCGTGAGGAGAGGGTAGAATCCTCTTAATTAAAAAGTAGCGAGCCAAAACTAAACCACAGTGAGAGAATCATAGGAAATGATAGCTCTCCATGATGAAAGGTCTTTATAATAAAGCTATAAGTATATACTATCCTCAGTCTACTCCCTTAAATAGCAGAAACAGTGTCGTGTTAGGCCTGCAGTATGTCCCAAAGTCAAATCTTGTGTGTCCTGAAACTGCTGTCAAATTTAAAAATTGCATGTAAATGCCTCTACACACACTACAACTCAAGGTTTGTTTGTCTAACATCCATGACAGAGCCTGTGAGTCATGGTGGAAACAGACACATAATGTTAGTGTGCTGCTGCATAGATTTCCACAAATTTAGCTGGCCAGCGTGAACGCACTGTGGCAATCAAAGACAAATTCTGTGGTTTGACAAATGCATTCTGCTTGTGAAATTCAATCTTGTTACAACAAAACATCATATAAAACCATTTACTGTGAAGACCCAAAGTTTTGCACAGTGGAAATTCTGACTGTAGATAGTGAAGTGTGACCACATGACTGATTCACGTTGGAAAAGCCTTTCTCGGTCCATTAACAAGGCCAACAGCAGCTCAGTGACAGACAGGAAGAGAGGCGAGATGGCGTGTGAGGAAGGAAATGGTCAGAAACCAAGGAGAAGAGGAGCTGATGCTGTTGCCACCACACAGGTTGAAAAATGAAAGAAACAATCTGAGATACGAAGGGGAATAAAGTCAAAAGGAGGAAAATGTGCCAGAGAAAAGAGCTCAAGGAAAAGGGAAGGAGCCTTGTCTTGGTCAAGACTGGTGTGAAGGAAGAGAGGAGGAGAAGAAATAGGAGGAATGCATGAGACGGGGAGAGAGCAAAGAAAAAAAGAGGAGGGTGTCAGGGCAGCAGGGACAGTGGCAGGCCAAAGCATGGGAGAACAGCGGTGATTGGTTTGGACCACCCATCTGGACTGGCTGAGCGCCTGGGCTGGCCGGACTGCTGCTGGACTGGGTGCATGCATGAATGAAGGAACAGAGACAGACAGAAGTCCTGTGTAATAATTCAGATAGATGGAAGAATGTTCTGGAAACATTAAATATGTCAATGGAAAACACACATGCTGTCACGAGCAACTGCACACAATTAAGGTTAATTCCATATACGGTATAGTAGTTCGACAAGGTTCAGCTGCATCTTCGTGTGCTGCTCACATCTCATAGCATAAAAATCTGTGGCCGTGTCAACCACTTTTTAATCTCTGTGACAGAAACAGACACCTTCATAAATTAATTAAAAATATACACACTAAATAATGATTAAATTACAATATGGATTTAAATATTTTCTGTAAAATGAAATGTGACCGTTCAGTCCCTTGGTTATCAGTCTTCAGACATACAAAAAGTGGGTGTAGTAAAAAGTTATGCTCATAATTAAAATCCATTTCCAGTTTATGATGTGACCATGAATCTCTCATTCATCTGCACAGTAGTTAGACAGTTGGACAGTGGGCAGGGAGAGAGGCTCGATTTATGCATATTTGCTAATCACATCTGCTAATTATTAAATGGCAGAAAATAGTTTTGGGACATTGGGACACTGCACTAAACCTGGTTTTTGACCCTCTCTGCATGCTTAACTTGTAGTCTGATTTACACAGCATACTGTAAATGAAATTAGCTAATCAAATGAAGCCTCAGACTTAAATTGTGTTTTCTATGTGACCTGCCACAATTATCCCTAAAAGGAACAGCAGCCTCACTGTTTTTCTTGAGTTCACCCCTATAAAAGTTGACCTATACATAGGTAATGTACTGTGGTTAGGGAGCTAATGAATATGTCTTTTTTTAAAGCTGTTGGCATGGAGCTGTCATTAACATGTGTAAAGGAAGCATTGTTTTCTTACATTCAATCTAACAATCTAATGGCCTTTAATTTTGGTAGAGCTCAGAACCACGGGGTGCTAGAGAATGCTCACAATAGGGGCTAGCTGGTTAGCATGCTAACCTCAGTAAGAGAAAAGTTATAGAACTAGAAGCAAAACATTGCTGTTGCTTTCCACCATTGGAAACAGCTCTTGGCGAATAAAGGAGTGAAGTTTGATGCTGAACTTGCAATGTTTCTTTAAGACTTTTAAGAATCCAGCTGTTGATGCTAAAGTTGGCTTTGTAGTGAGAGCAAAACCTATAAATACCTCCTTTAAAAAACAAGCCGAAACCTGAATTTCATGACTAAAAAGGGATAATAGGAATCAAAATCCCAGGTACGGAAAAGTGATGCTATCACAATTGTATGCCTACATTTACATGAATGGTTTCTGTGTCATTATCCAGTTAGGGTTAGGTATGGGTATGAGCTACTATGTTTATGTGGCCTGGACTTCAACAAATTAACATTAATATACCATTGCTACTACCTTTTGATGTTATGAGATAGAGATGTCATCTTCTTTTATATGACTGGGTGATGTAATTGCTCATTTCAGAGAGATTTTTCACAAAGGTCTTTGCCCTGACCCCTTCTGATATGAAAGGGTTACCCAAGACACTAATAGGATTAGACAGAATAGCCCTCTTAATGCTTCACGTTCAATCCTTTAGTGTCTCGCACTGGACATAACTCCATCCCTAACAACACACACACACATCACCACCCCACCAGCTCACCCCTGACTTCTCCCTACGCCGATTGTTCTTGCAACAGCAGAGATCAAGCCATTAGACTGTCCCGATAATTGACACACAGAACAAAAACACAGACCACTTCTGGATAAAACATATCATAATCCTTCAAGGTGGGGGTACTGGGGGGTTTCAAGGCCACCAAGATAGCTATTCACAGCATCCAGAGACATGGAGAGACCTCCGGGAAAGACATTGTGAAGTGTTGGTATGAGACTTAGTATGACACCCCTGGGAAGAGTGGTGATTAGTAACGAAGAGGATTGACTACACTCTAGGGCATTTGTTACCGTTTGATCACACATTTAGAAACATATGCATGGCATTCTTAATGCTAATGGTAGAGAGCAGGTATAGGCTTGTTCTTGTTGCCACTTAAGCTGGAATTATACTTTTGTGGAGATACACAATAAACATCTCTGACGATTTACATGATGCAGTGATGGATCAGTGTTCAACAACATGTTGTGTGGCTTTGCATGCCCACCATCTACCCTGATCACCAGGAATGTATGCTTGTATATATTTGATTGGAAAATGCCCCGCTTTGCACTGTGGCAAGAGTTGACCTTAGTTTAACTTTTTCGCAGAACAACTGCATCAAGTCTGCTTCTTTATCTGCATCTTTTCCTTTCTAATTGGTAGAGATTTAGTCAGTGAACGCTAATCATTGTTACCTGAATTCACCTCATCAATTAATGAGAAATGTGGCTGTCCAACCTGTTTTTCATACTGTACAGCCTTTATCGCAGGAGCCTGTCTGCACCCTAAGAATCCTAATTGATTTTTACAAGTTTAGATTGAAAACCTGATTGCACTTTTTCCATTAGTCCCTCTAGATCTTGTAATTACTTCAGGATGTTTTCTTGTTTTGTTCTTGAAAGCATGGTCTTGCTGTCCTTATGTTTTTACTTTCCTTCAGCTACCTCACATGGTTCTGTTCTGCTGTTGATATGATGTGTTTGGCAACTCAATTATTGAAATCCACCGTCAACTTAAACAGTCTGTCTGCTCAGTCATATTCAGATACACACCTGCTTTATACAAAGGACCTAAAATGACATTCTGAAATGTTTCTTCATATCGCACATACATGGATGGGATAGCTGTTCAAGTGATTAGTTCTTGTGTGGATAAGATCCAGCAATAAAGCAATCAGTGACAAAGACCATTGTTCTCTGTGTATTTAAAGACAATGATTGTTAGTAATTATCTTAACAACATGAGTCTCGTCAAGCTCCCACTCTTATCTACCCCCATCTCTTTACGTTTACACCTCCCTTCCCCCTGATCATCATCCCAAACATCTTCAGAATGGGTTTGTATCCTGTGGCAGTGTTTTTGACTGTGTTCCTTCAGGCATTTCTCTCAGCTCTCACAGACGTTTGTTGGACTTGGGTGACAAGATTTAGATGGTGACTGTATGGGTAAACTGCCTGTGGTATGAATCACTGACAGAAAATGGAAGCTAGTGCTGCATTCACACCATTTCGGCAGAATGGGAAGAATGGGGAAACCTCAGATTTTTCCCCCTTGGGAGTCTTGACACATTATCCAAAAATGGTTACTTCCTTTGTAAGCCTTGTAGTCACACCAGATTAATGGAATTTACACCCAAGATAGATAGTTTAATCATTTCACATATTTCTAATAATCTGTTAAGGGGTAATTATTGTTGTACAGTCTATACGACATGATCTGAATGTGGTATGATATCACATAGTGAACATGAAGAACACAAAATCTTGTAGTTTCTCTTATTCAAGTCCAAAAGTTCTCTATCCCTGCATATGATTGAAATCACTATTCTAATATTAATAAGGATATTTCCTGATATGTATTTACTTTTTCAGAATGTCATGACTGTGTAGATTTAGTGCATACTTCAACAACAGACATATTAGCTGCTATACCTGCAACCTTTCAGTTCACTAATGCCTTCCTTACCACTGGGCCACACTTTCTCTGGTACTAATGCCATCAGGGCTGAGGCCCATGCACCAACTACAGCCATTCATCCAACCATTCAACCCTGGGCATCACCGGGGCCTCTGCATACTCCACAGCCTTTATAAGATTAATGCAATGGATGGAGCAGGTGTCTGCCAAAATTCCATTCCTATTTAAACCTCCAGGCCCATACCAGCTACCTAATCCTATTAGGCCTAATTGAGTGAAGTCGACAGTCTTTTTCAGTTAAACTAAGTTCACGCACTAATAGGATTCAAAAGGGGGGAAAAAAGGTACAATGTGTAGAGAGTAGTAGTGTTAGTGTGTGGTTGGGGAAGTGGACAGGGTGCAACAGGGACCAGGTAAACAGGGACTGTGAGTTGGGACCAGTAGAGGCTTCCTGCTGGGTTTGGGAGGGAGTGGGTTGCAGGTCTCCCCGGAGGCTAGATAAGCTCAGAGGGGGGGAACAAGAACAACATAATTGGTGTTTGAGAACCCCTAGTGTGTTTGTGTGTGTCTGTATGTGTGTGTTTATGATCCATGCATAATAAACTGTGTGATGTTTGACAGGGAATGTACTGAATACATAAATACAGTCACACGACTACACTGTTACATTGCAGGAAACACTGATAGAACTATGTTCTGGCAAAGTGGCAGAGAAAATAAATAAAAAACCAATGTGGTTTTAAAAACTATTAGTGCTTGCACAATGACAATAAAGTTCTTGACTCATTAGAATCTCTTGAATCTCCATCCAAATCCAACTGACTGGACATGACATGGAGCATGGAGGGGCAGACACCTGTCTATGTAAGGTCTCACAGCTGCTCCATAAGCCGACGAAGGAACTGCCTGCAGAGCTCAGAGTTAGGATTGTGTTGAGGCACAGATCTGGGGAAGGCTACAATAAATTCTCGGCTGCATTGAAGGTTCCCAAGAGAACAGTGGTCTCCATAATTCTTGAATGGAAGTTTGGGACAACCAGGACTCTTCCTAGAGCTGGCTGCCCAGCCAAACTGAGCAATTAGGGGAAAAGGGCCTCGGTAAGAAAGGTGACCGAGAACCAAACAAATCACTTTGGCTGTACAGAGACACCCTTAATGAAAACCTGGTCCAGATCTCACACTGGGCCAAAGGTTAACCTTCCAACAGGACAAGGGGCACACAGCCAAAAAATGCAGGAGTAGCTCAGGGACAACTCTGACTTGAACCACTGTCTACCAACAATCCCCATTCAACCTGACAGAGCTTGAGAGGAACTGCAGAGAAGATTGGCAGAAAATCCTTAAACCCAGGCATGCAAAAGATGTCGTATCATATCTAAGAAGACTCGAAGATGTAATCACCAAAGGTGCTTCAATTAAGTACTGAGTGAAGGGTCTGGATACTTTTTTGCAAATTTGCAAAAATCTTAGGTGTAGATTGATGAGGGAAAAATGAATTTAGGCAATTTTAGCATTAGGCAGCAACATAACAAAATGTGAAAAATACACCAAAACATAGACAATAATGTCCACTGCAAATATATCTAACTTTCTCATAAAAGCCAAATTAGCACTTTCGGTCCTAATTACTTTACAGACACCTGTACTTCCATCAAAAACTTCCTGGTGAGAAAGCAACAACAAGATCTACAGTGAAATGTCCTCAAGCCAAAAAACAGTAGGAAATGCCACACTAGTCCTTAAAATCACCTCATTGAATCCTTGTTTTTTGCTTGTGGCTACAACATGATCTTATCAAAGCTGTACCCCCCCCCCCCCCCCCCCCCCGAAAGACAAGATGAGCAATGAGCACACACACACACACACCAAATGAAGGAGGTCAGAGCGGGACACAGTGTTTAGTCAGTGGCGTCAGGGACACAGACATGGCCTGAGGTCCTAACCTTTCAGGACTGCCCATAGCCAGAGGTGTCACATGGGACTCCCTTTGAAGAAAACACATCCAAAAGGACTTGAGAGACAAAAGGTTAGCATAGGATTTCTGTGATTGCCTCCTTTCTTGAAAGACTAATAGACTACAAAGGGACTGAAGGGACAGTTGACGGTTAACTGGAAGTGACAAAGCAGATGTAATCTAGGTTTTAAAAGTAACAGCACTGAGTTAACAGATTTATAACTGTTATTATTATATGAGACTAATTTATCATAGTAGACACCTCATTTTGTTTTTGTCACATTTTGTCACATTTTAGTCATTTGATTGTTGTTAGTTTTAGTCAACAAAAACATTGTGGGCTGCAGCTGTCTCCATCTTTGATGTTTACAGTTACCATGGCTACATGTGTTCTCATCTATTGCAAGGTCAGCTGAAATAGCTCTGTTCACCTGCTAATTCATGCTGTATGTGTGATTCTGCAGATGCATGCTAGCTGTTAAAGACTTTAAACTTTAAACAGTAATTAGTTCATTTGTCCTTTCGTCCGTCTTTCATGTAGTTTTAACTCATAGCTCATGGTTTTCATTTTCAAACGTGGCTTTCAGTGTAGTTTTGCTCTTGTGTTTGTCATGTTAAAAAACAAAAGGTCTTTCATCATAGTTTTCACTGACTGAAACAGAGGAGAACCAAAGAGTATAGTATAACGTGCAATGCATTACAACAAGCTGTGCTATGTTACAAAATGTAATTAGTGAAGTATATATCTAAGTAAATGTTAGCCGAACTAAGTCTGTTATTATGATTCAATGATCAAATATCATCAGTCTTCATCATGAAAAACAATAATGAAGACATCTTGAGTTTTACAGTAACTTCAAGTCTTCAGGGTTTCTGGATTCTGTAAACTGACTGGGAGTCATTTAGGGCATAAATCTTCAGATTAAACAATACAAACAAAAGCCCACTGTAACAAGTTTCTCTGCTCAGAATTATGACGTAAAGTGAAAGTTGTTGTCTTGAATCACAGAGGGATAGGACTGATATTTCAGTTTCTATCAAGGAAAAAAAATCCCTAAACCAAATAAGAGTGAACTTGTATTGGAAACCAGTGATTTTTTTTAAACTTCAAAACTATTCCTATTGTTAACTTCCCCCCTCCTCTGGTTTTTACAGTGTAGTACACTGTGGAGTCTGCTTCAAGAGACCTTTTAAAATACATACGACCCTCAGATAAGTTCAGATAAAGGGACGTATAAACTGCCTGACAGATAATTAAACCATTACATGCTGTCAGTTCTCCTAATCACGTTAAAGAGGGGTTGCCTTCATAGACATTTCCTAATCTAATTACATCTCCTCTTTTCCTCTTGTATCTCTTGCAGAAAGTCATTGCCTTTGCCTCCTGTATTTTCATGGAATCCTATGGAGATGTCAAAAGGTTTTTCCTCTTTTTCATAGAAAGTGTATGAGAAAATGTCCAATATATACCTAAATTAAAAAGCATATGTTGTGTTTCCTGCACTTATTCCCATACTGGAGATAAGAGCTGGGCATTTTGTAAAAATGTAGCTAGGAACAGTGTTCATAGTTCATCCTAAACTAAGTAATGCGTTTCCAATGGTCCGTTACAAGCGGCTCAGACTGTGAAAAATCCAGAGGCACAAACTCTTTTCATCAGTTATGGGAACTTTGGAAACAAGACTTCATTCAGTTTGAGGACGGAAGTTTTAAAGGGACTTGTCAAATATCAAACTTTTTGTTAAAGGCACAGTTTGCTTTCTTGACAAGAGTTAAATGACAAGATCAATAGCTCTCTCATGTCTGTATGCTTAATATGAAGCTACAGTCAGTACCTGTTAGCATAAAAACTGAAAGCAGATACCTTTCGTCTCACAACTAACATGTAAAATCTGAGTGTGTCTAGATAATTCATAGTGTAAAGACGTGGCCTGAGGTCTACAAAGATGTGACAGTGATCAGGTAGAATTTAACCTGAGTGGGCTTAACTGTCCTGAGTCCACCTCAAATACCCAAGATCCTTGCCAAAATACCATATATTTGTTTGTGTGTAGGGGTGTGTGTGAGAGAGAGAGAGTGTGTGAGAGAGATGGAGTGATGGAGACTCAACTATGAAAAGTCAATAGGGAGGGTGGGGGCAAGAGATACAGCTTAGTACAATGATAGAGCAGAGAGAAGGCGGGGGAAAAAAATCAAAGAATTGGAATAATTGGCATAATTCAAGGTGGCTGGGCACAGTCAGGGGGAGTGTCAGTGTTGGGCGAATCTTTTGCCATCCTCAAAGAAAGACTGTCTGCACAATTAGCCACACGAACTCTGACCCTGCTCAGAATAATTAATGAATAACAGAGGGGATAAAGACAAAAGGCGCAGAGCGGTCTGGTTGAGTGGCGAGCGAGGGTAATACATCAAAGAATGCCGTTAATTGGCCCTGTGGCTTTCATTCTTTGCCCTATTTCTTTCAATTCATTGACTCAAAATAATGGGTTCAGGTTCATTATCAACAGGTCGTAAGCCCTGGGAGTGCCAAAATTCAACAGGAGAGTCAGGTGTGTGTGTGTGTGTGTGTATGCCTGCCAATGCATGTGTACAAAAATGTGTGTAATGGCTTAGCTTTTGCCTGGCCCCCCAAAGCCCTGACGACACCAATTCCACACAGTGGAAAGTAAGAGTTGTGTAGCTGTGTTGAGAAGAGAGCAACAGGCCACCATTTTTAAGATTTTTCTTTTTGGTTGTGCAAGACCTTAGAAGAGCAGCTTCTATTGCATTTGTCATCTCTGAATGCTACAAGTGTCGTCACGATGCTGGAATATAACTGGTACGGACAGGTAAGTGAAACTGACACACCTACAGCTGTGGTGAAGTAAACTCAGTGTAAATGTCTGCTGATGTAACCGAGTGATATTGAACGTAGCAGATGTCTGCTGTGGCCTCAGAGCTGCAGTCAAAGCAATTCTGCAGCATGAAACTATATTAATAATGTTGACGATCATCAGCGATGGTTGTATGATGCACAGCATGCATTAACATAATCAAATCACTCTCAAATATCACAGACTTCCAACTTCATTTCCATTACCTCAAATCAAATTTTTAAACAATATGTTTGTGTCATGTGCCTGTTTGAATGATTCAGATAAAGAGCGGCCTTGTTTCAGAAAGCTGTAAGGTGACCGTGACCACTCAGTTCCATATGAAAAAAAAAGAAAAAGAAGAGTCACCCAGGGTCATACTTAAAGCTGAACAATGTGAATTTAAATGCCATTAGTCTCAATTAAATTCAGAGTGGTATTGAAATAATTCAACCCTGTCAAAATGGTAATACCAAACTAAACAGAGTCAAAGCTGAGCACTGTGCAACAAATGTGACAGGAGTACAACTTCATTAAAAAACAGCAGAGGCACTCAGGCTGATGACGTAAAGACCATAGAAAGAATTACTGTCATTACAGTGCTTGTCGACTGTCTGTATGGGAAGTAATAAGTTCTGTATGATGATAATAAAACTGACAATAACAATAATGCGATACAGCTACAAAAATCTTACCTATAAAAAAATTTGCCGTTTTTTATATACTTGAAAAGCATGTATCTCCAAATTTGGAGATTATTGGCTGTGAAATTTCTTTTTTTAATTAAACAAACCATTTAAAAACAAAATCTACTGGCTTATCTTAAATACTGAATCGTCACACCATTGAAAACAATTCTCTAAGTGGCAATATGGAAAAAAATATAACAAAACAAAGCAAAGAGTCTAGATAGTTTGTCTTCTCCCTGGCATCAGTAGAGGTGACAATTTCACACCTCCAGATGTCAGGTAGATTCATGTATTCATGTATTTATGGTATGATACAACACTGGCACACACTCATGTGAGCAGTAATGTTTCAGGACTATGATTAACCTTCAGGTCACTTCAGGGCACCTAGAGTCTCTCTCTCTCTTTATCTGTCTGTGCCTCTCTTTCTTTGTCTTTTCTGTGCAAACTTCATTTACTGATAACTGTCAAAGCCAAAGAGTGAGGTTCTGGAGCGAAAACCCCGGGTCATGTGAAATTACTCCCACTCACGTACAGAACCAGACGCATCGTGAAAGAGTGAGGGGTAAAGGAGGGGTGGTTAACTCAATTACCGTAACTTTGTCTGCTCACCACACGTGATTTTGTTAGAAATACCTTGCCGCTTGTTACACACACTGAAATATTTCAGCCATCCTCTTGGCCGGCTACAGCCAGGATTTTTTTTCTCTGTCTCTCATCTAGCCCTTTAATTGCCATACGAAAGGTTTCCCACACCTGGGTGAGCCATGTCAAGCAATTAATACACTGAAATACGCCTTTTAAGTGAGTCTTTTGGTCTGTAGGGCTCCCCATTGTGATGAAAAGATTGGTGTCGTCTCACGTTAGCCTCGCACAGGTGCCTTTCTCTGCCCGCACATCAGATCATTACCATAACCAGAGATGGAGTGAGAGACTGATATAGATAAAGAGAGGGGGTGGTATAAGGCATAGACAGAGGAAGATGAGAGTAAAGGAGAGAAGGGGAAAAAAGTGGAAGAAATCGAGATCATTTCACCCATGACCTCTGCATAGTTCAGAGTAAAAAAAACAAAACACACACACACAAACAAAGAGGGGTGTTAATGTAGGCTTACACCATTCACACAGTTCGCCACAGCTCAAATGCATTAAGGATTAATGGATTATCACGTTTTAGCCCAGTAACTACAAATCATGTTTACAATGCTGACATACTGCTGTTTCCCAAATAATGTCTACATACTTCCTACCTTTCAGGCGGCCATTTGGTTTCCATTAAAAATCACCAGACTGAACATTTTACAGCATTTACATGATCATCTTGTTGTGCTGCAGATAAGAGGATGGACCAGCAGCATTTTGAGGATTCTTACTTGGTGGTGTGTTCAAGGACAGTCTGAGATCCAAGAGTCATTGAAATAAAATCTTGCATTAACAGAAGTTATCACCTGTCAACTTGATTTTTAAAACACTTCCCACCCACAGCATCATTACCCCATAAAGATAACATAAGTTTGACATGAACAGAGAGATGGCTTTTCTATGTATGGATTACCATCAAGTTTACATAAGATGTAAAATATGCTGAGATGATCTGAGACCAATGGCTGTTTAGGTAGGAAATCAATCTAAAAACTTATGGTATGCTTCAGAAAATGTCCAGCTGTAATGCTAAGTGCACATAGTTTGTATTTAACAGGCTAAAACGTTTACGACCGCAAGCAAAGGCCCTTTAATCCCTAATGCATTTGCACTGTTGCTGAGATGAAAGTGGTCAGACATGATTATTCATTTACAGAGTTACAACTGTTTTATGGTCATTTTTGGTCCGCTGATGGGATCTGTCGTTGTGAAAACTTCACAGACTGGAGGGGGAAAAAAACAGTAAAGCGACATTCGTTTTAGTTCACGCACACATTATCAACGCATAAGCAGAATAGATGTGATGTATGCTTGGATACTGGCACTGGTGGGAGAGGAGGAGAGTGTGCAGAGCTCACAGAGCTTCACTTGGGTTTAGTCAAAAACAAAACAAACATACTTTTCCTCATAATCCTTAACACTGACTTTTAAAGGGACTGTGGTCATTGCCCTGATGCTGAGGAAGGAGGTTAGGGTGGATGGTTGGGCTTCATCTTGGTTGGTCTGTTAAAAGCAAACACGAAAGTTCAACTCTAGGTTCAAGACATTCACGTCTGAAGTTGGCGAATGATCAGTTCCGAGCTGATTCGTGCAGCTGTTTCGTTTTGGCGAACCTTATTTGGTGAAAAGACATGTTCACTGGAGATGGCACATGGTAGTCTATAATGGAGGAGTTGGCAGAGACTCAGTAACACACTTGGAACTGGCAGTGGCTAAATGATGGAGAGATTAAATTGAACTCAGGCAAAACTAATTACTCAATTTACCCGAGACTGGCAACTGGAGTGATGAGGAAAGGCGGCTGGTGGAGGAGTTTGATCCAATAAAGGGACCGGAAAATAAATAGAGAAATTTTGAAAAATTAATATTGATTATATTAACAACAAAGAAAAAGAGGAGATATTTACTGTGGAGATTTGGGCTGGATGGGGAAGCATTGTTCAGAATGGACTAAATAAGTCAGAATATACTCAAGCTTTTCAAAATTGGAGTTGCATATTTGGAAAATATGTTGGCACAATATTGCCAAAAAATGCTTTATTTCCTAAAGGCACAGCATGATTGAAATGCAGGTCAGTATAAAAACTGTTCAGATCTGTGTGTGCCTTTACTTCTCATATCCCTTGCTTTCACTCTTGGTCTTCCTCTCTTTCATTGCTGGGAAGAGGAGCACTGGTGCTCCTCCCTTCGCCACAGCAGCTCACTCGTTCAAACGGCAGGGACACAAAGATAGCCGGACAGAGTGAACAAATGGCTCTTTGTCCCGCAGCACAAACCATATATTATTAGTTCGGGTAAGGTCAAAGTTGATTTAATTTTCTGCTTAGTTCTCATTAAACAGCTATTGCATTATTTAATTTCCCACAATCAAGTTAAAGGAGGGGGCAGTAATCAATATATCTCCACCAGAATCTTTTGAACAGTGGATTGCAAATTTAGCCCACAAATGCACTTTATGCTGGTTAGAGAGAGTAGGATCCTCTTTTTGATGCCATGTTAAGCTTCAAAGGTCAGAGGAGCTGCATTGAAATATTCCTGGTTTTGATCTTCACTCAGTTCAGTTGCCAGAGACCTGAGTTATGTTGAATCAAAATTATTTTTCTTTGTAGTTCTCCTAAGATTTACATAAAGATAAGTACGTTTGGAGGAAATATAAACACTGTCTGAAATTATTTATTATTCATGACTGTACTCCAGTGATTCCAAACCAGGGGTTCTTGTACCCCATGGGGTGCTGTAAAATGTTCTGATATAAATTATTATTTGATCATAAATTGTCAGCCTTAAGACCTGAAGACTGAGAGTGACACCTAGTTAGCAGGTAAACACAGATGTCTAAACAGCTTAAACGGCTAATAGTAATGGTTGCTGTAGTCAAACTGTGATTCTGCCAAAAATGTGAACAACTGCGTAACAACTTGGGAGCGGGGGGCACAAAGATAGTTGAACAGAAAAAAACAGCTCTTTGTCCCACTGCACAAACCATATATTACTAGTTTGGGTAAGGTCACAGTTGATTTCATTTTGTCCTCAGTTCTCTTTAAACAGCTATTACATTATATAATGTCCCACAGTCAAGTTAAAGGAGGGGGCAGTAATCAATATATCTCCACCAAAAGTATTTGAACAGTGGATTGCAAATTTAGCTGATAAATACACTGTGTGCTGGTTGGAGAGTAGGATCCTCTTTTTGATGCCACGTTAAGCTTCAAAGGTCAGAAGAGCTGCATTGAAATATTCCTGGTTTTGATCTTCACTCAGTTCAGTTGCCAGAGACCTGAGTTATGTTGAATCAAAACTATTTTTCTTTGTAGTTCTCTTTAAGATTTGCACAAGATAAGCAAGTTTGTAGGAAATAAACAGTCTGAAATCATTCATCATTCACTATAGACTGCAATCCAGTGATTCCCAACCAGGGGTTTCTGTACCCCATGGGGTAATGTGGCAGAAATGACTAATACTAACCAATAACTAACCAATACTAACCATCTATTACTTTTTAATACTAAAAGTAATAGATGGTTTTAGTATTAAGCTAAATGTAATGGATACAGAGTTAAAATGGCTAAAAGTGGTTTAGAAATGGTTGACGTAGCTACAAATGGCTAAAAATTAAATTAATTAAAAAAAGATAAATGGGTGATGTAGTCAACTGCTCTGTCCAAATGTCTTCTTATTCTATCACAAAAAACCCAATTGTACAGCTGATGATTAAAAAATAAAAATGAGCTGAGTGTGCAGAACTGTTTGATTTTGCCACCTGATGCACACAGCACATAAACATAGAATCCACTTCATATAGAGTTGTGAATAATGAATGACACAGCTTTAGTAATGCTAATATAATGGGAAAAAAAATACAAGCTCATAATCTGTGCACACATTGGTAAAGATAATGGGTTTGCATCAAGCAACACAATGTGACACAATCCTGGTAGACTGTTACCTTCAGACATCACCAATAATAGATGTCTAATAATCCACTTACTGGTTACGTCATGTTGCCTAATATTTTTATATTGACTTAGAATATTAGAGTCTAACATGATCAGTCTCTAATAGATTACCCAGAACTAAATCACATTTCTCCCAGATTTTGTTCTGCATTCGCTGGTTTTGTCTGAGAATCTCTCTTCTCTCTGACAGTGTTATATTACTGGGTGATTTGATTTGATTGAGCCTTAATGCTTCAGATCAAATTTACTTCACAATCAGTGATTTCTTATGACATCTAGGAACAAATTTCATGTATATGTATGTATGTATGCTCGCTTAAGAATGAATATATACAGACATGGTTCATGTCGGAACCAACAGTGTTTTTTATGAATATGTCGAGGCCCATGAATGACACATGCACCGATTATCATTGCATTAGCATGAACCTTGTGTGACATCATATTATGGGAGCGTTTCATAATGGAGCAAAGTACAATTAGACCTGAGGTCAAATTCTTAACTGCTCTGACAGTTGACGGTCATACATCCCTACTGAGCTGAATCTTTTACTCTCCTAAATGTCTGCAAAGTAGATGGAGAGTCAAAACACTGGACATGGGTGTTGGCTCACAGTGCAGCAGGAATGAGCAGGCATGTCTGTCCATTTTACTACTGAACCCACAGTCCTCTAATAATGGTATTTCCCTGTCTCCATTAAAACAAACTCCCCATTTTTAAGTAATGAAACCTCTTTAAACAAAAACAAACAATTAAGATAAGACACAGCACTCCTCATCATTTAACTAAGTACTGATCACGTTAAGCTTTTAGACGTCACATCTACTGTATATTAAGTGTTCTTTGTAATGAAAGCATGACATTGGTAAGGTTCACAGACTTCTCTGGACAAAAAGGAGTTAGAAATACTTAATCTGAAACTTGCTTAAGCATTGAACAGATTAAGGGCCATAACAATTCCTTCTGAAAGAGAGAGGATCATAGATTTCTCTCTCTGTATCCTGAGCATTTTGTCTTCAGGTCTTTACCCAGGCTTGAAAGGCCTTTACTTTGGTGAGCTGGGACTGTCTTGCAATCAATCATGTGCATAATTTTAACAAGACTTCATCTTCATAGTTACAGTTGGAGCCCACCGGGGCTTCTTTTCACTGTCTGCCAAAGTGAGAGATTAAAGTTGTCTACAGTACAGCTTTTCTGACATCATTCGGAGAAGCAACGCTAAGCACCGGTCTATCCTGTTCTAGCTCACTGGACAGTGAGGGTCAAGGATGAGGTGCCCCTTTCAGGAGCACAGCCACTTCACAGCAGTTTACCCACAATCCTCCGCAGCTTCTTGGCCATGGCTTAAACATACCTATAACCGCTCATCAAAGATAAGGTCCACTTTTCCTGGTTATTCACAGTAATATTTACATTCACTGTTTCTGACCAAAATGCATTGTGGGTATGCTTGTCGGTCTAACAAACATGATGAACGTATTTTCTTCTTCACAGAAGATTTTTTAAAAATGTAAATGTTTTAATTGTATATTGTTTACATCTTTTTGCTAGCTTGCCTTTTCTTTGTTGGTGCATTACATTGGCACCACATGTACATCAATGATGCAGTGTAAACTCATTGGAAGGACTGTTTATGAAAACACATATCTGGTCAGTGCCCGTTGACTTAAATGAAAACACTGCCTCTGGACTGTACCCATGAAAATCACCATAAACTCTGATTAACTACTCTTTCCCCCTGCAGCCTACCATACCACACTGCAATGAAGACAAGGTCATAGTCTCTTCTCAGAATAACAAATTCCAGTAAGAGCAGTTTACAATAAGCATACTTCAGACACCGAGACACTACTACCCTTTCAACTGGACAGTCTGGCGTCGCAGGTTAAAGTGACCATTATGAGTTACTGCAAAGGCCAGTTTAATAGTGACTCAGCAATTTCACCAAATTCTACCACAATTGTGCACTGTGTGCTCCCTGTGTGTTCACTTGTGTACACTAAATAAACAAAACAAGAACCCACTTGCGGAGGCATTGCTTATAGAGCTCAAGAAGAAGAAATGACAGTTTATAGTTTTTAAGCCATATTGTCCATCAGCACAGTAGACTACAGGTGTCATTAGACTTTAGCTTTTCAAAATCTGTCACAACCAATTTTCTCTAAGGCCACATCCACACAAAGGCACGATGCCATTTAACATGTTATTATCTAAGCCCGGTAATTATGTCCATATTGTATGATTCGACTCGCTATGATTTGTAGCTATGATCCATGATATTCCCCTGACCTTAATCATACCATAGTTGCCAACTATGGATGCATAAATGTAATCCAGGGTGTTGACAAATAGTCCAATATCAACATTATTGTTAATATAATGTTACATTTATTAGCTTGGGATTAGCTAACAAACACTCAACCTTGCTTGTCAGTGACTGCATGAGATAGCTTGCCCTGTAGATGGTACAGTTAACAACTACGTTAAAAAAAAAACCTCATTAATTTAGGTGGCATAATGTACACACAGGAACATGAGCTAATCTGATAACAGGACTCCAGGTTACATGTAAGAACCTTCATTAGTGTCTGTGAGGCACTACACAGTGTGCATGTGTGCAGAGGGTCTGCGATCTCTCAGGTGTCCCTGTGAACAGACTCCTTTTCAGTGCTCACAGAGAATAATGTGCTCTAACTGATTTAGCAGCAAAAATTGTGTTATTCCATTTCAACTAATTACATCTCCTCTGCACTGATGGAGAGGATAGGCTGCATTGCATCCTCCTTCTCTTCTTTCCCCTTCCTCTCTCCCTCAGCTTTCTTAACTTTTTCAGTTGACTGAAACTGTTTATATAATGTTTGTTATTTGTAAAATTGGAAGTAAATGAGTAAGTAAGTCAATTTTAGCTTCTTATTTAAGGTATGTTACTCATGTACATCACATATTTAGCTTTATTCAGACTTTTATACCTCTACATTTTGTAAAATAAAACTTTAGAATAAAAAAAACACACTATTCTGACAGTTCTACCCCATGTTGACGTCAAATTTGTAGCTATAAAATTACATAAAATACGACAGTTATTTGCTTACTAAGCAGCCTACCAACACAAACTCACTTGTGCATGTCACAATCACAGTGGGAGGAGTAGGCTGATGTTTACTATGTAGAACATGCATTTAAAATCTCTATTAGACTTCACACCAATTGTGTTTTTGGTGTGAAGTGTTTCATGCATACACAGTAAAATCATGTTTGTGTACAATCAAAGTTCCATAGAGTACCTTTAAGTCATTTTCCAACAAGGTGTCTTTACTTTAAGTTTGAATTTTAATTATTTTTACACCACTGTCGAGGCAGATCATTTTCATAAATTCAATATTTCATCAAGGTAACAAGCACACATACACACACACACACTGTTCCACATGTAATCCAGTTAAAATGGCTGTAATATTTAATTCATATGAGAATCATTAAAAGTGCAGTGGTGCCGTGTCCATTATGCATTCCTTTTCTAGCAGGATAAAACAGTCCTCAGATGTGGGAGCTGCACTTTGAAGTGTTGTCTCAGAAGCAGGCCAACTCTTACAGGAAGTCCCTGATGTTTAAAACATGCCATGCAGGGGGACTAACAAAGGTGAGCACTTGTGGCTTACCCCAAGATGAGCCAAAAATGGCCAGCCAGGAATTTAGATCTGATAGACTGCGTAGACACAGCAGAAATCAAATAAACAAGAGGTAGACAAATATACACGTGGGTAAAAGAGGAGCTGTGAGAGTACAAAACACTGTGAAGTGTATGTAGCAACAGACATGAACCAACACACACTCACAGAGACACAACAGGTACGAACAGCAGCTAAAAATGTCATGTTGACCTTCAAATCTAGACACAGGAACATAAATAATGCTCAACCATCCAGCTAACTGAGAGTGCAGGCTATGACTGTGTTTGGTTATAATGGCAAATCCATTTTGTAGAGAGAACTGTACATACACATACACAAAGGAGAAATGAATGCAGATGCTTCAACACAGGTGCACTGTGTAGTACAGTGAGGTATTTAACATCCCATCATGCTCTGTGGCATGTATAAAAATGCTGAACAAGCCCAGTTGATTCTGATGCTGCATCAAAATGGCAAGAGGAAAAGATCTGAGTGATTTTGAAAGAGGGTTCATTGTTGGGGCACGGAGATTCACAAAGACAAGAAACTGTGGTTAGAAGTGCACATCTGATGACCACAATGCTCATGCATTTGTGCAATATGGATGGAAAAATAGAAGAGCAACTCTACCTCAGGTGACAATTGCATAGAGAAGGATATAGTATGGTTACACAGCCTCATTACAAAGATGAATGCACATTTGGGAGTTCAATGGTACAAAAACCACAGACACTGGTCGACAGAGATGTGGGAATAGTTTATCATGTTCTTGACAACTGGATGAGTGCATGTGTGGTGTTCACCAAACGAATGATACAGGCCTAAATGCTTGACCCCTACAGTGAGGGGATCTGGTGGCATTTTTCTGGCATGGTTTGGGTCCATTTGTCCCCTTAGATTTTGGACTGACAGCGTTCTCCACCACCACCATCAAAACACATGATGAGGGAATATCTTGTTCCATCCCTCCAGTAGAGTCCCTGACACTTTCAGAATCAATGCCAAGGCACATTGATGCTGCTCTGTCACCCGCCTGTAGTATCAAGACCACTATTTTCTACATAATGAAATCATCCACCATGGACACGTGTGGGACAAACTACATTTTAACAGCTGAAAGGAGACATTAGCTTATTGTGCATTACAGTGATTCTTTAAAATCATAATCTGTACTGGCTTGATTTAACGGAGACATTGTAATTCGATTTGCCTTATTACATTCTATGTCCTCAAGTTAAGCACTGATGTGTTTATTAAAGTGTATAAAAAGCTATAAAACCCTCAGTTACTGTTCACTGTCACTGAATGAACAGTGAGTGTAAAACTGTGGCCTCCAACCTCAGGAAACCTCGGCATTGTTAACTGTAATGCCAACACTTTTGCAGGTAAAACAAACAGTTGTCAGAGCATTTGCTTTAACAGACATTTCACAAATATATTGATTTGCCTTGATAACCCTGAAAGGATTTTAAAGTTGGACTCTACTTTCTGGTGATTTAATAAGTCCTCAGCTTCAGATTTAGTTGATTGTTCTTATTATTGTAGAGGTTAGGGCTGCAGGGAAGACTTACGATGATCCTGTTCAATTTTGCTGTGTCCAGGAATTCTCTGAGAGCCATTCTGGGAAGTCCTGCACTGGCCTTTGTTGTGGCCTGACAGTGACTGGGACATGATACCAGGTTTGTGTGAGTGTGTATCTGTATGTTTTAGCATATTTGCACACATCCACAGATTACATTTTCTGAGCTCTTCCCTAGTTGAAGCCACGGCTGTAGTTTGATGGCTAAAAAGCCTTCCAGGGGAAGTGGGTGTCATGAAGATAACCTGGGAGAATGTGCTGAGCTGAGCTGGATGTTCTGCAGGCAGGAAAGTGTGGTGATCCACAAGCAGGAACTCACATTCTGTCAAGTTATTACACCCCTGCACACACACACACACACACTTCAACCCCCCCCAACTGCCATCTGTATTTCTGCCTCTGTCAGGCCTTTCCCTGACCAAAAGCACACGCGCGTACGAACACACACACAGGAAACGGCCCGTGCGGCTCCCAAATAAGCTGATGTGTCATGCCTTCCTTTCCGATATTTCTGCAAAAGCTCAGGAAGGAGGCTGCGGCACCTCTCTTCTTCTTCCTCTTCTTCTCCCCCCCGTCTCGGTGAGAGATACAGCTGTAGCCGTGACAGTTCTTGTTCTTCTGTAAGAATTTGCAGCTCCTGTGGCGGGGAGACGCTGCCACTCTGGGGGAGCCATGAGTCGTTGTTGTGTGGTCAAAGTGATCACCTTGACAGAGATCCAGCTTCTACAGGTAGGCGGAGGCGACTCAGCTACAGGCCGGGGAAATTGGGACAAGATCAGATATAGAAAAGCATATGTCTGTAACTATGTGCGCATTCGTTTGCGTTTGCGTGCAAGAGGGACAGTGTGCGCTTTAAAAAAAGGCATGCACAACCAGAATAACTGAATAGCGACCGTGGAATGCAAATTTTGTGATCGGTTTGCTATTCCAGTCTTATCTTCCCTCACATTTCACAATCTAGGGTGTGTGGTTACAGCTATTTACTGGTTAGCAGGCTCAGCAAAAATACAGTAAGCATGTCTGAGAAGGCTTTTTGTTCCACTTTCATCTTATCTCCATAGATTCAAGATGGGGAAAAAGATAATTAAGCATGGCTACTGCATTCCGTAACTGTGTCAGTATGTTGTAAAAACTATGTGTTTTGGAGAAATGAATCCAAGTCTCCTACGAGGTTTTGTCCATAATTTGTACAGCCGCTTAATGTCACCATCACCCACTGTTTCATAAGTTGTTGGATTTTTCTGAAGTGAAAGGAGAACTTGGGCAAGACTGAAACTTGAGTTGGGCAAGAGCTTTTCAGTCAGAAGAAACACCTGTGAGTCTGTCTGTTATAATGGCTTTGTGAGTGCAGCATTTCAGTGGAACTAAAGAAAAACACCTTTTAACTCTGAGGTAAATCACAGCACTATTAAATCCATCTCACAAACAGAGGCTGGAGAAATCATGCTTTGAGTGAATACATAAAACTGGACTCTGGGCTTCAGCATTGGGTATATGTGTGTGTGTGTGTGTGTGTAATCTAGGGTTGTGTTTTTATCTTCTAATGGAGAATTTGTGATTTTAATAATGACATAATTGAGTGTATATATCTTGTAATGGAATTGCTGTAATATGCTTTCTAGCTGCAGTTTTGTGTACTTGCTTGCATGAATCGTACATATTCTATATGACTGCTGGAAAAACATGTGATGTGATGTCTCAGCAGAGCACAGTAGTGTATTTGTTTATTTGGATTTGATTAACCTGCTGCATTTGTGTGGTTAAAATCGCTGTAAATGCTGACATTGTGTGTGAAGTGAACAAGTTGAGAAAGAGAGAGAAATAAGGCGTGTGTGTGCGGAATGAGGGCGTTGTCTGGTTCTGACATCTTTATTTTAGTAGTTCAAATGTCTGTAATGACGATAATGAAGTTAGGACGATGCAGCTGATCTCCTACTGACAGTCAAGTTTATATGTTTCAGTGCAGGGAGTGTAAAACCAAACTGGACAATTATTATTTTCTCATTTAAACATTATGAAACATAATGACACAACTCCACTGAAATAAATTGAGAGGATATATTACATTTTTGTACAAATGGAAAACTATTAGGAGCTGTCTGGAACGAAAAATGACAAATGCATTGACTTTGACTTTCAGTAAATTGAGAGTTTTAGCCTACATAGTCTAGGTTTGCATGTCAGGACTAACTGTGCAAATGTGCGTGAATGGAAAGTGAACCTGTGACCTCCTCTCTACCAGTAAACCTCAAACACTGCCTCAATTGTTGGAGCAGGTGCCTGTAGCCATATTGAGAAAGAGAAAAAGTGAAGTGTCTGAAACATCAGAATAGTCACAACAATCCCAAACTTGAGCCTCGATTGATTAGATTCTTATCTCATTCCTCTCCCATGTGTATGGCGGGCATTGATAATTTTCAGCATGTCCTCTTCACACATGCACAGGGCCCGCCATTGTCAAGGTTGGCCTTGGTGACTGAAGCACCATTACCTCTCAAATCTAATCAGATTCCCTTAAGTGGATAACAAGCGTGTCTCCGGCATTTACAGTAGTGAGAAAGCTGAAGTGAAACCAGGACAATCTGCTGTCACACAAAGCAGATGTGGTGTGTCGCAGTCTTGGCATCCCTCTTGCTATCCGTGGTGGAAAAAAAATGTTGATTGGCTAACAACTGGCATCTTGTTTGGCCTGGAGGAGTCAGATAAGAGCTCTTAGTCACTACTGACAAGTTGAGTATTGTGATGAGCCTGTTCTTATTTAGGTGGACGAGTGGTGAATGAGAGCAGCTAGTCTAGCTGACGAGGGGAATTTATTGCTGAGTTTTAGTAGGAAGTCTGCAGTTGCCGCGGCTAAAAGGTTTAGCAGTGTTTAAGTTGTGCTAGTTGACTTTTGACCCAGAATAACTTTCATTGCTGTTAGAAGTCTGAAAACATCATGGGCTACACATTAGAGAACTACCTATTTAATCAATTCCAGCAATTCTTGCTGAGTCAGTATGTGTGTATGAATTTGCAAGCTAATGCTGGTGGCTAACGTTAGCTAATTTTAGCTAACTTTAGGTAAATACAGTTGTATAATGAGCAGTAGTGAGTGAGTTAGCTGGCTTTATGACTGTCACTAGTAGCTGCAGTGGCCACCATTCAGCAAAAAATACAGTGTTGCTGAACGCTTTCATCATCTGTGATTTTACTTGATAAATGACGCCTTATGTGACACCATGATCATGGGAGCAGATATGGTTAAGATAATGGAAAAAAAAAAAGAATTCTTCTTTAATATCACATTTCCCTCAGTTAAGTAATAGCACAGTCTTCTGAATCTACTGCTACACCCGCATTGTTGCTTATCTGAATGTCTTCTACTTCCAACTGATTAGCTGAGGTTAGTCATGGAAAAAGTATCCATTTAGTGATAACAAAAAGTTCAGACGAGTCCATAGAGCACGCTGTTTTGACCAGTGAATAGCATACTTTTGAGAAGAAGTTATAAAAGTCTGGGCAATAGACACAGACAAGATGACCATCAACAACTGACAAGACTAACATTATAAAATCACTGCTAACAATACATGTATTATTATGATGAATAAGTACTCCCAAAAATACTTCACAGGCCATAAACCAATAAAGTAAGTTGTAACACTGAGCTTCTTTGTGAGATCCAGACCAGTAAGTAAATTAGACATTTTTAGGTGAGATGTTCCCTCTGAAAATAGCCTTAAACTTACTGTAAAAAAGACCTCAAAATAGTTTTATTGCAGTTATTGTTTAGGAAAGTGATGATACTGAACTGTCTACATTGAAACCAGTGAATGAATGAAAAGGCTTGGTTAAAAATGGCATTAGAGGAGTTATTTAAAACCCCCAATGGGGAACAAGGGTCAATTGTGCTGCCACAACCCCTGGAGCAGGCAGCAGAGGACTTTAGGAGCTGACTTCTGATTGGCCAGTGAGACAGAAAAGGGCGGTCCCGATGAATTAGTGATAGACGCTAAAGGCAGATATCCTGCAGTGATCAAACCCTGGGTGATCTGACAGTCCAGTGTTTGAAGTGATTATCATGCTACGCAACATAAAGGCTTACCCCCAGCTTTGGGCCTAATTAGTTCACTTAGGGCCCTTATAAGACTTTGGTAGGGGACTGGAAGGGACAGACACTCATTGAGAAATCAGCAGATCAACAGGATAGCAGCAGCAGCAGACCTGAAGCCTTTAAGTTGACCTGCTGCTCCACCAAAACAAACCAAACTGAAGATTATCTGCTTTTCTGAGAATGCCACACTTAACTGACTGCAGCTACTACACGATGCGGGACGCAACCAGAGCTTCAAATGTAAGAATATTGAAATTTATTTTAAAAGTCTGAATTATTTGGTGAAGTGTCTTGTTAAACACTCTATATCATGTTTTCCAATGTAACGCATTTGTAAGGCTTTTGACACTAGTTTGGCAATCTTGACTGCGGGCTGTATGTTTAAGTATGTGCTACTGCATTTTAATAGCATATGATTTTGTTTGTTTAGTTCAGTTCTGGGGGAAACTTTTTAACCACTGACTCGTCAGACACTGGTACTAAAATGACAGAATATGACGATAACTTACTTGAGAAAGCCCCTTAAGAATGAGTCCTAACTCTCATGAAGAGACCTGCAATATATGAGAAACATGATTCACTCAAATCACTTATATTTCACAAAATACACTACTGCTGTAAGTTTGTAAATTTACCCTACATGACTGACTAATAATGGGAAACTGTGACTTTCAGCTATTCCTGTGGGTTAAATGAGATCATCTTTTCGCAAAAGCCGACAGCTGCTGCAAACAACCTCTGTGCATATACTCTTAGTCAGCGCTGTGTCAGTGGTGTGAAACACAATGAGCAACCTTCCACCTTCTGAACTCATTTTCAATTCAGTCAACTAACTGAACTTAATGTTTATATTTGCTGCAGGTACAGAGCCACCTGGAGAACTCCAAGTTCCACCTCCACCAGAGCCAGAATCAGCAGGTCAAGCAGTACCTGACGCTGGGCTCCAAGCTGGCCTCGTCGGCCGGGCAGGGCCACGCCGTGCCGCATCCACATGCCCCCGGCCAGCCACTGGCCACTGTGCCGATCATGAGGAATGGACACATGCCCTCTGTCAGTGACAGCAGCAACCCCAACAGCCCTGTTACCCTGCTCACCATGGCCAATCACGACAGCGAGGTGAGTAAACATATGGAAAGAGAAAGCGTCTCAGTGTGAATGACGATGCTGCTGAATTATGGAACTGAAATTGAAAAAGCTCAAAATGTGCCTAGTGGTGACTGGAAAAGAGTGGCATTGCAACAAAAACTTTGAACCACAGACTGTCACATATGGACGAACTGTGGGTCATAATTTTTGTCGATTTCGCAACATTCTTGACACGCTTTCCTGTCAACACTCCACATTCTTGTCAAGAAAACATTTTGTTCTGCATTACATTTCATTGCCACCTGTAAGAGATTTGTTGTAGCCCCTCTAAATTCTTTCAAATTAAGAGAGATAAATCATGGCTGATACTTTGTTGGGATGGACAGTCAACAAACAGTATAAACACGAACAAATGACTATGACTTAATTCCGAACTGGACTGGTTTTGAATCTCTACAATTCAGAGAGTAGTTCCAACTAATCACCTAAACAAAGTGATGCCATTATTGATCTCCCTCTCTCTCTCTGATGCGCTCATCAATAACTTCAGACATGCAGTCTCTGATGAGAGAACCCTTTCAAAGGATAACAGATGCAAGTCTTTCCCACCAAACCTTGCTAACTAATTTCAGAATATGGCGGCGGAGAACTCATCTGTTATTGGATTAGTCTCTCGACAGTCCCTCCCCCTTTCTCGTGTCTATTTTGGTTTGAATGTTGAGATTTCAAAAGATCCGACTTGGACAGTATTGAAATTCTGGTACAAACACACTCAGTCTGTCCATGAGTACACTGAAATTACTGTTTTCTTTTAGTTTCCAATGGATGAAGTTATTGATGACCTAATTAGTCTTGAATCCGGTTTCAATGATGGAGGCTTGGATTGCATGGAGCCTAACATCATAATGCAAAACAATGTAAGTATGAATCACATTAACTATTGCACTAACAGCTACCCTCTAACACTGTGCTACTATCTATGGTATGAAGGTCTTTTGTATTGATTCTTGCAACACAGCCCTTGTTTTTTAACCTGTTATGCACATTATTTGCAGTTAGGTATACGTTAAAGTTAAAGTTTTTCCTAACTAATGACCTCTCTCTTTTCAAGTTGAATTGGGACTTGAAAGTGAGGTTCATCCGGCCAAACACTTAGGCGCACAGGCTTGACTAGCTTGGGAAAAGGGGGACCTGTCTTAGTTTGAGGGCAGCTTAAGTCTAGAGATGAGTCAAAGTTCATTGTGGCTTAGCAACATTTCTCACATTACTCAAGAAGTTTAACAATGAAGATTAAGTTAAAAAGAAGGATAATGTGGACAGAGTTCTATCATTAACCACAATATGACAACAGCAGAGGCTAAATTCAAGGTAGCTTTCTTGGTAAAGTCCATTCTTGGGAAGACTAGAGCTGGCACGGCAGACAAACATTATCTGTAGCCGGGGAGGAATTCAAAAACTCTGAGCAAAAAATCTGGGACAAGGGGTCCATTTGGCCAGTGAACACAGCAACACCTGAAGCAAATACAGAGGGAGTTTGTGGGACGGGAAGACTGGGAATCTGGCCCAACTCCTTAAATACAGAGGGAGACACAGTCTCAGACAAAGAATCGTACACACAGATAAAGTGACATGGAGCCAAACACAGCAGATACTGTGACAGAGAAGGAATGAGAAGGGGTGAGGAAAAGATAAGGCGTGGGGGAGGTGGGGGGAGGAAAGGGGAGAGGGGAGGGGAGGGGGGGTTCTGATGAGGACAGAAGTGCAATAGAAGAGTGGGGAATGGGGAGATTTTGTTGGAGAGAGTTACTGAGCCATTGGATTGGGCTAATGCATACACTCCCCACGGGCTTGTTCAGAAATGATACCATGCTTAAATGGATCAATTCATCCTAATTAGTCATACAGTACGATGCATCACGTCGTTTCGCCGTGTCAACACATCCAGGAACACAGACAGGAGAGGGATTGAAGTGATTACAATAGGAGTAGTAGGGGAATTGTTGCAATCTTTCATTTTGATAAGCACTTTTGTCCCCCCCCCTCCACCACCTCCTCCTTCTTCCTCCCATCTTGGTGAGATAATGAGAAAAAACGCACATGCAAACTAAACCAACTGCAGATATTTGAAATGTCTGCAGTTTTCCTTCTGTTTTGTTTCCTCATCTCCTCTCTTTCCCTCCTGCTCTCCACTCCTTCCCTTCTCTTGACTTGACATGCAGCCTTATCACATTCGCCAGTCTAGTAGTTAGATTTGACACACATGTCGTGGGTAAAATTGGCTGTGCGCGTATTGGAATCCATGGTGTCTTCTGTAGCTTTTTCCCATAAATACACAAATCCGAATTAGACACACATGTGTGTCTTGACCCCCCCCCCCCCCCCCCCCGCTCCGTGAAAAGGCGTCATTATAGCAGAACTGATGCACGCTTTCCCAGACAAGAGGGGACCCGTAGGAAAACAGTTTTGCCTCTGTTCAAGCAGTTGACCTTGCTAGCCTTTTCATCTAATGGGATACTATTTTCAACACAGAGCACATCTCTGTGTTAGGGCTGTTTTCAAGTGGAGGGGTTTTGAAAATGGTGGCATTAGCAGATCAAGACACTAAGACAACTGAGAGAGCAGCAAGTCTGATTTGGAGGTCAGGGTTAGATGGAGGAAGACTGAAGGATGACAACTCTTTAGTTGTTTTTTCTCTTTGTGATGCAAGATGAGCACACAGTCTGAGCATGGCAGCAATTCATGACCAAAGCACTGGGTTGCCTTCTCCTGCTGTGGCAGACATGTGGGAGCTGCAGCTCCCTGCTGAGAGGTCCAGAGCTCGAGGCCTGAGGGCTGACAACCATCTCTGCAAGGCTCTGATTGTTCCACTTGCCTCTTGTCATTTTTTGTAAATGTTAAACAAAGCCACACAGCAGCTAAAAACAACTATTTGTTTTGTGACTATTGTTAAAGTGTGAAAGCCATCCATGTTTACGTGTGTGTGAAATGTTAATGTATTTCCCTGTGACCCTGTGACTGACCCTGTCTCTTTCTCTTTTCTCCCCTTTCTCTTTCATCACTAGGTGTCCCTCAGTAGCAGCATGCTGGACGTCTATGGGGGTGAACAAGGTATGAACGCCCCTAATGGTGGAATGAGTCCCACATCTAACCCCACAAAGCTCACTGTAAAAAGGGAATACACAGGTATGAACTCATACCATAGCATTAATTAAACAACTAACCAATCAATGAGATATCACAAGCTGAAAGTTAAAAATCACAAAAAGTTCTGGTTGTTAGAAAAAGGGAATTGGGGGAATTATTACAAAAAAACAGCTAAACACTGAAGCTTTGAGTAGAAGAACAGAGTGTACCTGTGTTAGCTATAAATGGCAACATGTTGCGTGCGACTGTTCCTGTTAAAATCGAGCCCAATTACATGTCAGGCAAACACAGACATTTGTAAACTGATTTGTGTCCAGTGTTTGACGAATACTATCCTGCTTGTCACTGGTTCTGTTAATAGGCGGCAGAAACGTGTAGACTTTTCGTCACAGTGCAGAAACAGAGGGGCCCTTTAGGACACTTCTTATTAATGTCATGCATCAAGCAAAGACGCCTAATTGATTTAGGAAATCGAAAGGATGCCTGAAGAACCCTTCACTCTCAACGGGCAAATAAGTAAATTGCCATCTGGTTCATTTGACTGTGTGGGAGGAGAGGACAATGGGCTGTTACACAGGGTTTAAATTGTCTTGATTGAATCAACAGAGACAAATTGGGAAATCCAATCTCAGGTCCCCAATTATGTAATTTGGAAGAATGTGAATACAAATATGGATGCACTGACATTTTTGTCCCTCTCCAGGACAGATTAGTGAATTTGCTAAACTGTCTTAATTATGGCGTACGTAGTTTAAAAGTAGTCACCATTTTTTTTTCCCACAATGAGCTTCAGACATGCTAGAGGGGATAAATTGGGCTCTTTCAGTGTGTGTGCATGTGTGTGTGTAAGGAGGTCAAACTAGTGTCTGTGGTGTAGACTGATGCACGGAAACTCCACATTCTGTCTGACCCCGGCGCTGAACTCCCTCAAAACAACTGATTGTGCGTCCCCCTGACTGGGACCTTTTGTGGCACTTCGCGTTCGTTGTCTTTCAGTTTCTAAATCAGTATGTGTTGCTAATCAATTCGTTCCCCTCTGTGATTTATTTATTTTTGACAGAACACGACACAAGGGTGATGGCCAAAGAGAGGCAGAAGAAAGACAACCATAATTTGAGTAAGTGTCTCCCGCTGGCTTTAAACTCCTTCACAGTTCATCATCTAAAAGTGAGTTATGGCTAGCTTTTGGCACAGCAGCTGACAACACTCTAATCATCTGCTCTTTTTTTTAATTCTGCTTGCTTAGTTGAAAGAAGGCGAAGATACAACATCAACTACAGGATTAAGGAGCTGGGGACACTCATACCAAAGTCAAATGACCCGTAAGTTGCAAATTCCAAAATGCATTTACTGAAATAATGCCTTTAATGTCACTGGAACAACTGCAAGAACTTGTCTGGCAGGGAAGTGTATTAAATTCCAAGCACAAAGACACTCTAAACGTTGTTCATTGAATTCAAATGAGTACTCAAGCACATTTCAGTCATATTTCAAGGGTGCACTTGAACTTCCATTGTAGTCTACGCTCCAAGAGCTGTACATCCTCTTGCTGGGTCCCGGCAGTTCAGCTCAAAGCATGAATGATGAGGAAAGGGGTCAAATGCAAAGAAGTGGGCCACACCATTTGAATCAAAGTTTGAAGCACAATTGGAACATGGAGATGGAGCATGGCGCTGAATTGAAATCCACTGGCCATCTTTCGCAATTGAACTTTGCTTCAGATTTAAATGGGAGGTTAGCGTTGTCATTGTGCCATTAACACGGGATAAAAGAGATTATTAGCCCGCTGATCAGACCGACGTCTCACTTGTGTGGAAAAGGACAATTTTACTACAGCTCCCCTTTCCCTTTTAAAGAAAGCAATAATATCTGCAAAAGAATGACTTGCACTCTAGCACCTTAAGTCCAATGCTCCATTTTCCCCCGTCTTCCTACTTAGCTCATTTTCCCTCACCTATTTTTACTTGAGGATTAATTTTACCGAATAAGGAGGTACAAGAATGGACTTTCCACATAGCTACTTAACTATTCTATTAAAATTTCCATTCAGTGTCCCCATGTAATGTCCAAGGATGAATAATTGCCCAATGTAAATCACCATTTCTTATTCATATCGTAAAAGGGGTAAAAACCTCTGCGTTAAAACTTTTCCCCCCTTTTTTTTTCTTTCCTTTTTTATTATTGTGGAGGATATTCTGCTGAAATCAGGGGGTTCTGTGCAAAAGGTTATCTTTAACACTTCTCCTTTCTGCAGAGACATGCGCTGGAACAAAGGCACCATTCTGAAGGCCTCGGTGGAGTACATAAGGTGGCTGCAGAAGGAGCAGCAGCACGCTCGTGAGCTGGAGAGCAGGCAGAAGAAGCTGGAGCAGGCGAACAGGAGGCTGCTGCTGAGGATCCAGGTAATAAAATACAACAGTCTACTTATCTATTAAGTGTCTTTTGTCCTGCTAACACGAAAACCAGTGTACCTCCTAATACATGAGCATACTCAGAACAGAAACAGTAAGCCAATCATCTGGCTAATGTCTTAGCATTTAAATTCACTGAATGCCATTCCGGCATTCAATTAAACCTCCATTTTCACATTACTGAGTTACTCACTAACCGTCTCCTGTTTTGTTACATCAGTCTGGTAAAGACAGAGGGCTCAATCCATCATCACCCATGTACTTCACACTTGTGCTAATTTCCATCTATAAAGCTTAACAACTCCAAAACCTAAACTTACTGTTGTTTACATGAGGTCCTTTCACTCCCCCCTGCCTCCCTCTCTCTGATCTAATCTCAGTGCTAATTACCTGATGAATAAAGACAATGACCTCAGCTGTTTCAGTGGAAATAAAAGCAGCTCTGAAGTAGTTGATGAGCAGTGACAGAAGCATGCATGCACAGAGGACAGCACATACACTTGCACGGTTTCGTGCAAAAGCAGATTGTGGTTTATCTGAGTTTACCACAGTGACGGGAAGGACACGAAAATCTGTAATCACCTTCAACAGATGACAAAAGCATCTGGGAAAACTTCACCGCTGCTGACGATAAAGGGACAGTTAAAGCAGGTCAAACTGGGCTTTGTGATGACACTGATGTGTGATTAGCGCTGATCGCATACTCTGTGATAAGAAGGTGTGTGTGGGAGAAGAGTATGTGTCAACACCCAACATGACTCCCCAACATAACCTCAGTATGTGGAGGAGATGTGAAAAAGGTGTGGTGTGGATTATCCCAGTGTTACTCCATGCTACATTGTCATGGAAAATCTGCTCATGACTTGGGACATTTTGGTATTTGGGTATTTTTAGGCATTTTGTCAGATCGCATATCTGGACTAACTACAATGAGGGAGCAGGTAATTTTAAACTCATGTTTCCTTTGTTTTTCAGGAACTTGAGATCCAGGCAAGAGCACATGGCCTCCCAAACATGGCTACAGCTTTGGGGACAGTTGAGCTATCGCCCCACCTCCTCAAACAACAACAACAACAGCAGCAACAACAACAGCAGCAGCAGCAGTCGTCTCCCCAGGCCCAGCAGCCCCAGCAGCCGCCCCTCTACCAGGAGGACCCCAACAGTGACTACCTCCAGAGGATAGCAGTGGTGGCTGGGGTACCTTCCCTCCCCACTGCTGGCGGGCAGCAGGAACACATCGTCGGCGCCGATGGCTGCACCACGTTCTCCGACCCGCTGTCCCACTTCACGGACTTCTTCAGCGCCACGCTCAAGGAGGAGCACCGGCTAGACGAGATCCTGATGGACGACCCGCTCTCGCCGTTCGGCACCGACCCTCTCCTGTCGGCAGGCTCGCCCGGAGCCGCGTCCAAGGACAGCAGCCGCAGGAGCAGCTTCAGCTCTGCCGAGGGTGACGACCTATAATGGGGCCCCCCTCCTCATAATATCGTCTTCTCATGACAACACAGTCGTAATCCTGAGTGGTAAAGGGCATACACCGAGCCTTTAAAAGACTGACTGATGGCTCTGGGCATACAACAATGACCACTCACAGGGTTGCAAGTAATTTAAATGACAGCTGACACACCTGACAGATTCCCTCAAAGTGCCACTTGTATATATAAAGTGTGTAGTTCTTGCTGAATGGGTGGGTGTTAGAGCTTGATTGGGCCAAAAG
Source organism: Lates japonicus (assembly GCA_033238685.1). Classification (NCBI taxonomy): domain Eukaryota; kingdom Metazoa; phylum Chordata; class Actinopteri; family Centropomidae; genus Lates; species Lates japonicus. The sequence continues at coordinate 1,163,720 of BRZM01000058.1, forward strand.
CTTGCCTTCTCTGAAGCTCAGCAGGACCAAACACATCCCGAGGACCTTTCTCCTGCACCACCTGCTCTTTTTAACCTTACTACAGACAATGAATATGTTTCTCTGCCTCCCAGACAGAGCAGAAACAGACTCATAAGAAAAAGGGAGACATTTATCAGCCTTTATGTACATAATGTAAATGACCAAGTCTGCTGTTTTTTTTCTTCTTTTTTTTGTTTGGAAAACACTGTGGTAGCTGTGCACTGTAACATGCAAAAAAAAAATCACTGAAAACCTGCCAAAACTGTCCGTTTTGAATGAAAATACGACTACTTTACAAAAGAATTTTCAGCAGTTGCCATCAGGATTGTGATTGTGTGATGTGCCTTATTCAAACTCCCAGTTTTGTCTTAAAAAAATGTAACTGATATACTCACCGCGATGCCTAACATGTCTTCACTCTTGTCTGTCTTTTAAATGTTTTTGTTAAATAAGTGTTTATGTATTTATATATATTTTAATCCATGTATTCATAAAATGATACATATTATCTAACGTTACCTTTTTTTATTCTTAGTGGGGGTGGGAAAAATATAATAAACCCCTTTTTTTGATACAATTGATTTTGGCTTCTTGTTGTCGTTGCACTCAGACATTTACACAATATGAAAAAACCACAGTTTGATTCCTAAATGCTACATATATTCCCCTAAAAATCTGAAAATAATATAATTCTAAAATGCTAAATATTGAAGGATGCACCAGTTGTAATCTGAGAACAAAATGATCTTTCTGGGCGACAACAGGACTAAAAAGAGTGAAGAAAAGTTTCACAGTGGAAGGTGAGGGGCCGGCTTACAAGGTGGCTGATTGGCAATGAGTGGCAGAAAGGAGGAGAGAGGAGGGAAATTGGATAATAAAGACAAGTAGAGGAGGAGTAATAATTCTGATGAGCCTACTGTGAGCTGATGAGCCCTTGAGGATGAATAATGGTGAAGGATAAAGAGTTGCTATGAGAGCTGTTAGCTGAGAGCTAAGAAAGTTTCCTTTGAGGTGAGCTGGATGAGAAGATATGTCCTCCCATACTGCAGGAATGTGATCAGAAACTGTAGCACATTTAAAGTTTGCTGAAAGTTTGTTTGCAACACTGACAAAAAAAAAAAACCTGACCTCATTATGATCACAAATGCTAAAAACCTACTGTTTTGTCAGGTCGTATCATTCAAAAACCATTCATAAACATGTAGTTATCTTATCTTGAAGTCATGCGTTAATAATACAACAAACAAAAAAAACACGCCAATACTTCCCAAATGGATTTCTCATCAAAGCCTCCCTGAATTAATGTTTTACAGCATTATTAGTGTGTGTTTCTCTGTAATGAAATCGAAACATTCCTCAGCCAGCATCCCCTCTTTAGCTGCAAATAAGACAGAACCAATCAATCACTGCAGAGTATAGCCACTCCAACTACAAAGTGGCGAGTGATGTTTATGGGTAATTGGCCAAAGCAGTTATGGAAGGTAAATATAGATTTTCATTATGCTAAAAAAACATGAAGGGTATCTAAGAAAGAGTCGGCATGACTGAAATTTCAAAAGGCCCAATTTACATCTTGATTTTAAATGATTTTTTCCCCTCCCTTCTTGTTTTACTAAACTTGGGAAAAATACACAAATCCAATTAGTGTAACACAGGAAATGATGAAAGCTGAAGTCAGGGACGGAATAATATGAATGAATATCTTTTACCTCAATTGAATATTGACATATTCTGAAATAAGAGAAAATTAAAACCATAAACATTTACATAACTCTCTTTTCAGGCTTCCTCAGGAGACAAAGCATTCTGTCCTAAAAAGGAAAGTAAGATTAAACTTCCTAACTAATTCATTTCTCTCCATATCAAAGGCTATCACAGACAAAGTTCAAGGCCAGATATGCACAGGCTTCAAAAAGAAATGTGGTCGGATGAGGCAACGGTGACATCAGAACAGGGGACTTTTTATTTGGAATATCACAGTTCATCAACCCACGGCTTGGAAACGCACAGGATCTGATCTGAAGTGAAGTGAAGTGAGATGTGTCTACGGCCGATTGAGAAAACAGCGCGGGTATCCGATACCTCTATTATGTTAGAGACATTAGCCGCTTATGTTAGCAGGAGAACATAAATGTCAAACAAATTTGGGAAAGTTTGCAAACCTACAACCGACATCTCTCACTTCCTCTGCTCTTTAGCTAATCTCCTTCATGAGGAACAGATTTCAGGTTGTTGGCTTGTTACAATATCTGCCAAAAACTACACACCTTGTAAAATAATCTCTCCATTTCTTTATGTTACTATTGCATGCACAGCAAAATGGTCACCGAGAATGAATTACCTCACTCCCAGGATAAAAGGGCTGCTGCTGTGTCAGATTTCTGACAGCAGGTGGCAGCAATGGGCTGTGTTTCATCCTCACTGTGCTGGGTGTTAATAAAAAGAAGCCCAGCACAGACGTATGGTACAACAGAGAACATTTGTGGATCATTTAAAACGGCCTATAAAGTAAAATTTCTTTTAGTATATAATGATAGTTGGTAAACAGCACTTTCACATATGGAATAGTACCTTGGTAGTATATGCTAAAGTCCATGGTACTCCTTATACTTCCCAGTATAAACTGACAAATCTAAAGAAGGCAAGTGATGTCGTGAACCTCACAGCGGAGTCGTTCTGTCACCAAAACAACGTTGTCAGACCTCCTGCCACCCACCAACACTGACACCACCACTGAGCAGGAGAAGCTGTCACCTGCGCAGATGCCACAGCTGCCAGCGTGCTACAATGCACTCACCTGTCGAGCCTGCCATTGGCAACTCTTAATCACCTCCCGCTGAGGTGACTCACTTTGGAGCACAGCAAACACGCGCGCACACACACACCGGGCCACACACACTTGCGCACACAAACAAGCCTAATCAAATGTGCTTGTGTGCAAACACAAAATGCGCACGTGCAGGCACAACACACACACACACGAATGCATACCACACACGTGCACACACATGCATGCATGTACAGGTGTGTATCTCATTGCACCTCATTGCCACACATACGAGAAAGCGAAGGGGGAAAAAAAATAACCACCTAAAAGCCCTCATCAGGATCTGGACTGTGACAAGACTTGTGCACAAATTAGGTGAAATTTGAGTGGGAATAACAATATGACAGCCGGCAGTGAGGCACCAAACATCAAGTGTCATATCTATTTTCAGCCATGACTCAGAGCTGTGTGACAAACAACACCATGCTGCTTCTCAATCAGTCAGCCCGTCTCCTGGAAATGTGGCAAACTAGGCCCCTGGATGAGTTTTCCTCTTCTTCAGGAAAAATAAGACATGATCTGAGGTTAAGGTCAAAGTTAAAGGTGAAATTATAAAACTTTGCCAAAATTTGAGCAAATCTTTTAATGATCGGCAACTCCAGCAATCAGTATCGTCTCTCCAGCGCGCCACAGTAATTCATCCGTTGATTCTTTTCAGGCGCTGGCCTCCATGCTGTTTTTATTAAGGACCACACCCTGACCAGTGCTCGACAACTCCCACGTCACTAGACTAGCAAAGCCCCACGTGCATTAACGATGGAACACAAGAGAGACGAGAGAAAAAAAAAAGTGGCTGGGCCCTTCTTGAGATGCTATAAAATTAATGCGATTTCCAGAGTTTTTATGAATCGAGCCAGATGCCAAATACATAACTTCAAACAAATTGACTTCCAATTATTGGTGCGGCGCACCACTTCCAGATGTGCAACAGATGGGGGCCGGGGCGACCAAAGGTGTCTCAACCCGCGCTTTGTGTTATTCCGCAGTAAAACGGCAGTACAGTTGTGTGTGTTTTAAATCACCGCGGGCTGTGGGCTGGAGGTGAAGGGAAGGACAGGGGGATAGTGGAGGAAAAATGAAAGCACATCATTAGGAAAATGTAAATCTACACAGCGCAGACACTGGAGCTCCATATGTAGCATTAATACAGGCTGATATTATGTAAAGGCAGATGAGATGCTGGGGCTGAAAGCTGGAGCTATCAAGGAGGTGGGGGATTCAGAAATGTAAATGTTAATGTGATCTCCGCTGTATCTTCCAGTGCTGGGATTAAATGGTAAAAAGGAACAATTATGGGCCTCACTTTTTTTGTGCATATGTTAATAGCTTACAATATCCTTGCATACATAAAGAACATTAGATATGATTAGAAGATATCCACAGTACATAGCTTTATATATTAGAAGGTTTTACAATAGTCATAAGTAGCACTGCACTCTGCTCAACTGTTAATGAAGTCTCCTCCTGGAAACTTTAAATAATTTGATTAGTCACTGTTAAAGCTACATAAAAGTAAAACAAATGTGATTCTGAGTGAGAAAAGTAGCTGAGCACAGACTTCTTTTCACTGCAGAGGGAACTAATAGAATATCCAATACTGGTATGGTGTCCTGGGAGGGTCATGGCTCTGATCCCATTATAACCACAGACTTGGGCCCTGAGGGAGGCAAAATGGCTGTGTATCTCTCCCAGAGCCCATACTGAAGCAGTCTACTGAGGCCCTATCTACTTGACTAGCAGTCAGTTTGAGCACCACAGGTCCCCCTCCCCCTGCCCTGCCCCCCCCCCCCCACCTCTGATCCTAGGGGCCAAAGAGCTTTTCCTCGCCATCTCTCTGTTTTCACGTATCTATTCAAATACGGCAGAGAACGGGAGGCGGGGGCCGTTTTGCTTGGCCATCGTACCTCTGTGCTGCCTTTAATTCCCTCACTCTGTCAGAGTTGTATGCTAATCCAACTAGCGACAGCATCCCCCCCCCCACCCCACCTCCCTCCTCCACCATCCAACCCAGCCGCCCTCAGGTCTGTCTGCATGCACACACACTTTAACCTTGTGTAATCTGGGTGACCTTGGACTGAATGGGAAGGTGCAGAAGAGAAGTCCCTGATTGATTTGTAATTCAAAAGAAGAGAGTGATGGCCACTGTGCCCCCCTCCACCCCTGCCGCCAGGAAACCCTTCTGCCATCCCTCCAAAATAAAATAAAAGGCGAACGAGGAGCAACACGTAAAAACAGCCACTGCTTCTGATCGACTCTTCTTTCCAATGTTTTGAACGAGTTAGGGAGCAGGACGCGTGGTGAGGAGCAGGGGCAGCTGGGTAAATGTCAGATTTAGGCATGGGGGTATGGGGTGCGGGGTGGCAGGGGACAGGAGGGCGTTGGGGGAGGGCATCAAGATGATCATCATTAGCAGGGGAAGATAATTGGCGCTGCGTGGGCCCCTGCATTTGGGTGCTCTGATGGGTATCTCGTCTGCATTATTCATTCATCCTCCCTCTCTCTCTCTCTCTCCTGTTCCCCCTCTCGAGCCAGGCCAGGCGCTGGGCCTTAGGAGCCGGACTCATCTATTATAGATGGGTAATTGTTTATTAAATGCAGGCCTGACCCTATTATGCCTACTACCCATGTGCTGCACACCAGTGTGGCTGGCAAGCGTCTGTGTTTTTCCATATTCTAGAAGATCTGACAATCCCCTGTCGAGGACGTGAGGCCGCTTTGGCATGAGCGAGTGTCAGCATCCACGGCTGAGGACAGAGGAAAGGGAGGAAAAAAATAGAGACGGGGAAAAGAGGAGGAGGCCGGCAGGGAAGAGAGGGGAGAAGAGGATGATGAAAAATAAAGCCAATACCCGATATGTGGCTGCCAGTAGCCAGAGAAGTATCTCTCTCCTTCTCCTCAGGCTTTGGTGGATGGAGGCAAAAGACAAAGGAGTGAGCTAAAGAGATGCTTTGCCTCTCATTACACCTGACTCCTAATCTGCCTCTGCCCTATCCTGGGCAATCCCTGCTCCCAGGCGTTTGGAGGGTAAAACTTCAAACTAGGCAGTTTGTCCAAAAGCGGATTCATTACCTTAGATAGGACTACCAGGCCTGCTAAAATGTCACATCTAAAAACTCCACACAGCAGCCAAACCGGGACAAACTGACACTGAGGTCAGTATTGTAACGAGTTCAGACGCCTCTTTTTCTTCCACTACAGACAACAGTGAGCAAAGCAGACGCAGACATTACAAAAGATAGGAGAGACTGGAAAAAATAATTCAGGTAATGGAAATGAATTGAAATGAAATGATTAAGTTCAGTTAATTACTAGGTAGCTTAAGCAAATCAGCTTAACTTATATCAAAAATCATTATTTCAGCCAGAATGACAAGGGTCACTGGGAAGATATTTAGCCAATATTGTAAACCACTGTATATGTAAAGTAGGATCGAGACAAATGGATTAGATCTAATACATGTGGCACTCGTAATAGTGACAAAAATAAATGTGCTATTAGAAATTATAATGCTGGCGGAAACGTGCAGGATCAATTTAAAGCCACAGATGGTTTGGAAGGGAGCAGAAGAGGGAGGCTGGTGGTGAAGCATTTCTTTGTCACTGTTTGAGTGTTATATCGCCTCAGTATCCCTTTGTGAATGACAATTGATACTAAATATAACCCCTTGTTCAGGAGAAAACACAGATTCATGCACGAAATAAGTCTGAGATGTCTCTCAGCACAACACTGTGGGGAAGGGAAATATTGCCTAGCCTTGGATGTACTGCATGCTGTGGTGATGTAGTGATCTGCATGATGGCATGTCACGGTTATTGGCTGGGTTGAGTGATTAACATGGGGTGTTAATTAGTGGAGTGCGTCAAAGGTGGTGTATAATGTGACATGGCTCCGAACAGCTTCGGTCACACATAAACACACAAGCAGCTCAGGCCTTCTTTTTACAATTAAAATGAATTTGACAATTAGAGCTGAGGAAAATAATTTAAATTATCTCTTAATATATTAGAGCAATCAGAGGCAAAAAAGAAGCTACTGAAAATTAAGCATTTCTACAGAGACACATAATCAGAGGATATGTTCAATAAAATTCAAAGCACATTCTAGGATTAATATCTAAATTATAACTTTTACTAATAAGAACTGGTTTAGAAACAATGAATTATTTTAAAAATGATATCAAATATGTCTTTTGAACTGACACAAAACAGGCTCAGATCAATAAAGACCAAAAGCTATGGTTGTGAAGAAAAGAGGAAACTAGAAATTAGAAACACACATTGTTTGACCTCCATTAAAATTAATTTATTCAGTGATAAGATAGCAGTAGGAAGGGTACTGTCATTTAAAAGTGCTTTCTAAAATAACAAGAAATTTAAATGTAGTTTTTGTGGTGCCTCATAGAAACAAAAACATTTTTAATAATAATAATGATGAGATAGTCCTCAGACGTAGAGTGCTAATCAATGGTGTATTATTTACAACCTTTTCTAACTTAACAGCACTCACAGAAATGAGCCGGAAGAAACTGGAATTCAGCAGCAGATTTGCCGTGTGCTGCTGAGTTGATTAGAAAATTGAGAGGAGAGTGACTGAGAGAGTGAGTGAGTGAGTAAAGTGGGGAGGGAGTGAGTGAGCGAGTCAAGCCGCCCCTCTTCCCAAAGCTTATTTATTCCTCCAGCATCCAGCCCACTGATTAGGCAGCAACAGACACCCTTAGTGCCTCCCCACAATGAATGAGCTGCTGCAATTTCAATGGGCTTATCTGTTGTGCTGTGTTCAGTAAATAATGCCGCAGCTGTCAGTGGCCTCGAACACATCATCCGAGTAGCTAATGCTATGTTGGGATTAGCCGTGTTGAAAGAAGTCTTGTCACCGAGCAGGGGGAAGCTGTGCCAAGCTCCAAACAGTTTACAGGACCCTCCGCCCCAAGTGGAACAAATAGAATGTAATTAAGGAGAGATGAGAGCGTGGAGGAAGTGTAGTTAAACAGGGATGCACACACACACACATTAACATATACACACACAAACACATATTCTCACATTTACTCCTGCAAATGCAAATGCCTCTTTGTTAGTTGCCGTGCCTTTTAATACCCAGAGAGAGCAAAATACCTTTTTTTCCACATTATGGAGATTTGTCATGTTCAGTTGGGGCTGTCATAAGCTAGAGCAGTGTTAACGCTAATATTAATGTAATCTAGCACACAACACATCAATTATGATGGATATTGCTCCGCCGCCATGCTTCAGGGTTTTATATACAAACCTGCAGAATCAGTCTTTTCTTGTTAGGCAACCTGTTTAGTAAATAATGATCCACTTTGAGCCTGGCTGATGCCGTATAATGTGATGTGTGTGTATTGCTTGTGTGTGTGCGCATGTGTGGCCAATGTCTTGATTATAGCAATAATAAATTGGGTGCTTTAGTGCATAAGGATCAAGCCAACTAGATCAAAAAAAGCTGCTACGTCACGGGCTGGAATTCAATCATGCCTCGCTGTGTGAGAAAACAGCGTCACAGAAAAACCTAAACCACTTCTGAATGTACTCACGAGCCATATGTAAAAACTATAAATATTATCAGTGACTTGTAAAAGTATTTCCAGAGCTGTGAGTAACAATAGAGATGAAAGATAAATATTTAGATCTTACTGTGTCAAACTAAATTGATTTTTTTTTCTCAAATCAGTTTTCCAGTCTGTCTTGCAGGATGCTCTGGGTTGCCACGTACTCCACCACTCTCCTCCTACCTGTCCCTTCATTACCCAGCCCATCCAATAATACTGGCTGTGTTTTGTCTGTTTCTTCATCTCCCTCTGTTCCTAACTTTCCTCCTTTCTGAACTCTTTCTTTTTGTGGTTGAGGCCTAAGCGGCTCTCTTCTTCTTTGTTTTTTAAAGCAAAATCAGCTGGTGGACTCATACCACCTGCCTCATAAATGATGTTCTTCCACCTCCAAACTCTCTATCTTGCGTCTCAGGACAGGAGCAGTAAGCAGTGGAGGGAAGGGGAGTCCCACAGATTTAAATCTTATACTTGCTCTGAAACCATTGGGTTACTCCATTTCTCTTTCTCCCTCTCTGTCTGACAAAGTCTTCTGTTTTCTGTGGGTTTGAAAGGCCAGTCCTCTTCAAACAGTCCCAAACTTTTGCTTGGCTTTGAATCATTTCACCTCCCTGGTTTGCTACATGGCAACATCTGAATTAACTGATCTGAAACAGTAGAATAATAATTAATTTCTTTTGCTTAAGTACATTTAGACAAAACACTCAAGTCTTTGGACTTTTCAGTAAGACTGAGGCTCTCTGAAACTTGAGGCCCACCCTGCGAGGCAGCTCCACCCAGCTGGGAAGCCGCGTTTCGCCAACATGCTCAAGAAAGCGGCTTTGACTCAGGTCCTTTGGAGCTGCTGCGGATGTATAGGGATCCCTGTCAGATCCCCACTACACTGCTTCATTCAGTCAGTCAGTCCGTCGGTGAAAGCAGAGGCGGGTAACAGACAGGGAGAGAGGGCCTTCCTCTAGATGAACCATTCTTTAGTGTGTATAAAACCCTTAGCTGCTGGGACCCACTCCACAGGCACAACTCTCTGTGTATGTGTTTTTTAATGTGTGTGTGGTAGAAGTGTATGTACACTTTCATTATTAATCACACCTCTGTCAAGTGAAAACCACTGAGATTTTGGTGGCTTAATCTGAGATTGGGACAGACACCACTGGATATTCCTATTTACTCCATGGAGCTGCTCCCCAATGTCCCATAAAACCTCTCGCCTCCTGAACTAAGCTGGTCAGGGGTTAAAAGCTCCCCAGCGACAAGGGCTGATGCCTGCCCGGTGTGTGTGTGTGTGTCAGGCGTGTTTATGTGTTTGTCCTGAACACATGCTCTATCCTCTCTCCTGTTGTAATGGCTTTATTTGTAGAAGTGGCACCAGCAGTAACAGGCAGGAGGCGATAGGAGATGGTGCAGGCGCGTGCCATGCCGTGGCCTGCAGCCATGCTTCCTCGTGGCTTTAAAGATTGATACTATTTGAAGCGCTGCGTGCTTGTCATGTGAGCGAGGCAGGAGAGATGGGGTAAATACTGCTGCTAGAGGCGGGAGAAGGAACGGGTGATAAGTCCACTCGCGGGAATTTGTTTATCTTAACTACTGGGGATTGATTTGAAGTCGATATGAATGACCGTTACATGACGTCCTGGGTCTTTTTAAACAGGCTATATCTTAATTACAGAAACGATTCTTACCAGCTAATAACTAAATTATACTGACTGAAAAATACTGCATGAGAAAAGCAGTGTATATTTGAACAATAACAAGGCGATCAGCTCATTTGGCTCAAAATAACAAATGCGTGTTTATTTCATGAAGGCATCATCTGCACGTGTTCTAAGGAATAAGGAATTACTGATTGGCAGAAAATACCAATGGAATGCAGTGTTTTTAATTATGTTTACCAGACAACAACAAAATAAAAATCCTTATGTTGACACACAATCTGCCCAAAAGCTTGTTATTCTTATTTGCTCGAGTAACTTAGACACAGTTGGGTTTGAGTAAGGAAAACTTTCTTTCTCCACAGTAGACGATTTTTCAAAACCCACCTGCACCTAAATTACTCTGTTACACACTCACTCTCTCACACACACCCATGCATGGGGTGTGCTAAAAACAGAAAATGAGACTCCTCAGTATTTAAAACAGCCCGGCCTCCACAGCCAATAAGGACCAGCAGGTTTCCTGAGAGATGCGAAACCTGTTGGAACACACAGAACTCATTCAAACTCTTCTGCTTGTCCTCTTCCTCTCTTCTCTTCTCCCTCTTAACTCCTCTGTTCACTGCTCGCTTTACTTGCATAAAAGTTTTATTTGAGCAGTTGAGCATTAACCTCTTTCCTGCAACCTCTGCTTCCACGCACTGTGTGCCGTATTCGTCATTAAATTAACATATGACTTGCCATTAAATGACACATTCGCCGTGTTTTCTTTCTCGTCGTTGCCGTTGGCGGCAAACTGCTGAGAGAACTCAAGCAGTTCTGGGGTACCCTTCTTGAGTTGTTTACCTGAATAACTAATGTGATTTACTATTTCTTTCCAGACCCAGCGACAGCGAATTGATGGCGTCTGACGCGACCAGCGGTGCATGACGGCGGCTGGCGATGCATTCCACCGCACAATGAGGCCTGGTTCGCATAGGCAAATGCTCAAAATATCTCTCCCTGGAAAGTGGATTTGTGAGGGCTGCTGTCATCACAGTCACCTGATGTGTGTATCAGAACAGACAGATAGAGAGTAAAGAGAAGAAGAGGTGAGAATATTTTCTCTACTCATATCCTCAAGACTAAATATAGCATTTGGCTTTTGTAGCGTCCGTTAGATCCCATATTTCAGTCTGACCCGATCTAAGACAAAGCAGGAGCTCACAACTTCTCTTCTTGTCTCTCTCTTTTTTTTTTTTTTTTTAAGCTCTGGGACCCCTGCTCCTCCCCAGTATTTAGATTCTGCCTAAATTTACAGCTAAGACAACAGAGCAGGCCTTTCAGATGTCATCTCAGCAAGCTGCTCGTTTGTTAGCAGAGATGTATATATTGCTATCGCCCGATGGTCCCCATCTTGTTTTGCCAGGTGGGCGAGGGGTGGGGTGGGGTTATGTGTGTTATGTGGGGGTTCCTGTGGCCCTGCTCTAGCTGACTGTTTTGATCCCAAAGCAGCTGGTGGGACAGCATTCCCGTTTAGTCTGAAATCAGCTTGTACAAACAAACACCTCCCTTGCTCTGGCCTGGTGCAGGCCGTGCATCTGCCAACCATTATAAGCTCATATCTGCCTCGTATCAACCTTTCTCACAAAAATAAGCCAGATCGTTTCCAAGCCAGCAAATAAATAAACAGACCTCAGGCATCATTATTCATATTAAAGATGATACGAGGCAGGCGTGCAGTTTACAAGTACACCTGCAGTGCCCACAGAATTCCAGAGTGACCTGTCTGCATACCACATCTCTCATGGGAAATGCCAAGTGCTACTCACAGGTGCGATTGGGTTCATGCGCGCTACAACGACAAACAGGATAGGTGACCACGTCTTTAAGATACCATTACCTCATATACAATTCAGTCATTTTATTCATTTATTCATCTCATCATCAAAGCTGAGCGATTGAAGTCAGTGTAGAGGCACAACCTGCTCAAAACTCTAACATGGAAAACTCTTGTAGTCTTCCTGACATACAAGGTACAAACATGCAGCTGATGGCTGTATGTTTGTCAATCATTCAATACCAAAACTGCCAAGTGATGAAAAAAGTGCTGCGTTAAGCAACTGTGGAGTGTCACAGTGGTTGAGGATTAACTTGTAGGGCCTACTGACACTTCTCCCGGAGAACAAAATTGTTACAAAGTGAGAAGAGCTTTTGTGTTGATGGAGGAAACTGAAAGCCGCTGTGGTTGGATTTACAAGGACTTGAAGCTTGAAAGAGACCTGCTCGCCACACTGCCAGGGAAGAGGCAGGGGAAGACAGAGAGAGAGCAGGGAAGTGAGTGAGGGCAGATTCAGAGAGTAAAGAGGGTGAAAAGTGGAGCGGAGCAGAAGAAGGAGAAGTGTGTGTGTACAGAGTGCGTGATGTGTTTAAAAAGGGGTGAAAAGGAGGGTGGGTAGTTCTGGCTTGTTTCCTTGGCGCACCTGCGGTGAAGCAGCCACGAACAGGAGGTCTAAAAGTTAATTACATCATTGTCGAGCCAAAATAAATGTCAGCCCCTGATGGGCGCTGCCAACACACCTCCTCATGCCTCTCGCTTGCCTCTCAGCAGGCAGTTCCACCTGCTTTCAGTGAGATATCTGAGTTGTAACTGACCTGAATACAAATCTAGGCCACTATCTCTGAATGTCGGTGAAAGATAGGTTTCTTATCTTATACTCAACACATTGGATACATATGTTTGGATCTTTAATATTTTTGAAGGTCTTTTAAGGTAGAATCCTCTTTGTGTTACTCTGTACATTCGACCTTACTCTGTATATTTTTGTCATCTCTACAATTTGTCTGCATCTGTTTCTCCTGACTGCCTCTTTGCATGCCTTAGATCTGCTTCTGAGTCTCCACCATGCTTTCCCGTCGCTCTGTTCATTAACAAGCCTTGCTCAAAGCACCGCTCTGGTCTCTCTTGCCTCTTAATCATTCTTAATTTCCTGGCACCCTAAGATTGCCCTTCCTTAACCCACTTACTTTCACTGATCCAGCCCCTCTGGCCTCCTCCTACAGCGTCGAGCCTGACCCCTCGCACACTCCAAAGTGTCTTTACCAATTCATTTGAAGGCCTCCACAACTCAACCTCAAGCAATGTGGGACCTTGTGAGAGCAGTTATCTCCCAGCAGTACACTCTGATGAACCCAGCAACGTGCATAACTTAACCCAGCACCTCTGTGGTCAGCCTTTATAAGTCACCACCTTGGAGAGAATGCTTTTGACACTTGGGGTCATAACACAGAGAAAATATATGAAGAAATCCTGAAAACATGAGCAATATGAATTTGTTTGCCCATAGAAGGTCAATCATTATCCTCTCTACATACATACTTTTGTTGACCATTATGCTTTGCTCTGAACCTCATATTTCACCACTTTAACCAGCACCAGATTGACCAGGCGTGTAGAAGGAAAACTGCCCTGGGTAAAAAAACAAAATAAAACAAAAAAAACCTAAGGGGCTTTAGTTGTTTCGAACCAGTGGTCGATGAAAGAACTCCAGCAAGGCCGTTTTGAGTTATAGACCCAAAAGTTTGTGGGCTTATAAGCCAAAATACTGCTGATCTTCTATAATACTATGAGACAGCTTATCACAGCTTCAAACCTTTGATGTTCGCTGCGATAGTCACCAGGTAAACAGTAGAAATACATCCACATCGAAAGTAATCTTCCTATTTGACTGGCCAATGTGTTGCTTTGCCCAGAAGATGTCATGATGTGTTTTTATTTTTACTTGCCCAGATCCCTCTGTCCTCGGGGTCCAGATGCGACAGATCACACAAAAAAAAAAAAAAAACCACATAGGTGTGCCGGGAAAAAAAAGCTGAAACTGGTTCAACTGCTGCTGCAGCACAGTGCAACATCCCTAGCAACACAGTGCATTGGCCAATCAAATACAAGCATGCAGACTTAACAGGGTTTTCTATATTTACCTTACATCTAAATCAGCTCAGACCATCAAATTGTTAGCTCCCTTTTCTCTTTGACCATAAACTGCAAAGTTTCAGTTTGAAAAAAGACAAACTCTGGTTTTTGCTTTCAGAAACAGGTAAGCCTTGATAATTAATATTATTTAGCAGCTTCTGCGTTAGCTTGTGTGTGCTAATCAGAAGTGCTCATAACAAGGTGATTTAATGACCACACCTGAAAAGCCCCTTCAAATCTTGAAGGAGGACAGGTGATCTTTTACCTGTGATGAAATGATGTTGCGACATGGCGAGGAGGAGTGGGCGGGCAGATGTGAGGTGCGGCGGCACATCTCCTCTCGTCCTCACACTGTCACTTCAGGCATACTCTTCCTGTCTCCTCTCCTCTCCTCTCTAGCCCCTCTCTCCTCTTTCCACTCATGGCGGGAGCAGTGCGTGGGGAGGTTGCTCAGAGCATCATCATGAGCCACTTCCTCGAGTGCTGCCTTCAATCAGCCCTCAATTAATAGTAATCATTTCTCAACCCCACCCCCATCACCACACAAACATGCGTCGCTGCTGCAGTAAACACTGATGTACAGAAAGCGGCAGATAAATATTACAGATGGATATGCGTCAGTGACCACACCTTAACGGCGGGCAAAAATCATCCCTGTCTTTCTTCCTACATCTCTCCCGGTGGCTTTGCTTATGGTTCAAACTGCCATTCAAGACTTAATTGTCCCTAATCACTGCTGAAGGTCATGGCTACTCAGCAATACATCTCCCTTCCTCTGCCCTGTCCTTCTCTTCTCTCCTCTTTTCTCTTTTCGAGACCCCTCCTTTCCTACATTACCTACACAGAAGAGGACACTGGAGCCGACTGTCCATTAAAAATCTTCAAAAGAAATGTAAAGTGTAATTAGGACCTTCATTTTCTGACTTTGTTTCCACAAAAAGATGTGTAACTGAGCAGGAGTTATTAGTTTGGAAACATCGACAACTGAAATGCTGCCTCCTGGAAAAAATGAATGAATGAGAGATGGGAAGAAAATATGAGCGCTACAATCAGAAGTGATCATCCAGAGGAATGTTTGTGTGTGAGTATGTGTGTGTGAGAGTGAAAGCACTGGAGATGGCTGAAGGTCAGGGAGACATTGAGGCAATCACACTAATGAAAACAAACAGGGGATACAGTTGGGTGAGAGGGGAAAGAGAGGAAGGGATGTAGGGAGAGATAGACAAAAAAAGAGGAGTGAGTGAGTGTGTTTGTGTGTGTGTGTGTGTGTGTGTGTGAGATGCCTTTGCCTGCCTTGCCTCAGACTAATCAAACACAACACAGTGCTATAAAAAGCTGCTGAGAATGTACAGATACATAAGCGAACTCTCACAGCTTGCCATGTACTGTTCTTTTATTTACATGCCCTCCTAACCTTCAGTGAGGCTTGAGGACACACACACACACACACACTTTCATACTGTACACAAGCAAACACTCACAAACACACACAAGTACACATGGCAGTAGCAATATGTGAAGGTTATTCCTGCGGAGAGATGACAGTGTTTATTCAGGGCTAGCAGGCAGACACTGTGACATTCAGCTTGGAGAAAATGATTAATGCTACAATATACATAGGCACGAGGGAAAAAGAAGAAGAAAAAAAGTGTCTCACAGTTCCTTCACGAAGGCAAGGCCTTTGTACATAACCATAGCTGTCTTTCTTTAGCTCACTAGGCTCCATTTGTGTGTGTGTGTTTGCAAAAAGGGGTTGAAATTACAGTGATTATGAATCTGATATCTGATGCTTTGTTAGATTTCATATCAAAAACCTCTAATTCCTTCTAACATGTTTTAATATAAAGAGAGGGAGAGGAAACAAAAGTTTGATTCGAAGAAGAGGGAGGGTGGGAGCGAGAGACGCACATGAGATGTAAGTGAATAAAACCTCCATTACCAGACTAGATATGTAAAGGAAGTGGGTTTAATTAACATTGCTGCTAATTAATGAGTGGTTTATAGATCAAAGAGTACAGATATGTGGAGATGGCGCGTGCGCACGCACTCACACACAACTGCACAAATTGCCTCCAATACACACACACACACAATTATGCCACAATCATACTCTCTGCCTAATCACACACCATCTGACCGATCAGTAAGCATGTGGACCCGACGGCTTTCAACCAATAACACGACCTGGAGATTATTGAGACATTGGTAAAAGTGATCAATAAGCCAGAGGCCTGCCACTGCATAAACCTTCCGGGAGGAGCGGTGCCTGCCGGGCAGAAGGAGGTAGGAGCTGTGTGGGAGCTGCAACACTGGGGACTAAAATGATCATTTTCTCAGGAGGGGAAAAGAATGCAGGCTGTGTGTGTTGTTATTGTGGAATTCCAGGAGCGGATGGAAGTTACTTTCAAGGATTTTTGACTTACTTTATCTCATTCTGAGGCAAGCGTTTACAGATCATTTTCAGATCAAATGGTTGTTTAAAATGAATAATCTTTGATTAACCACCCACTGTTCTGCCCATGGGGCGCTAATAATATCTTACAACTTTCACAGTCTGCTAGTAATATGAAGGCTGCATGAAATGCTAACATGTAATTTCTGTATTGATAGACTAGACTCATACCTCTTGGGTCATTGTGGTCCTTTTCAAAAACAATGCCTTCTTGGGATAATAATCCAAGTACAATTTAGGACAGTGTGCATCTGAAACCTTCAAATATGGCATTTCAGGGAGAATTAGTGCAAGAGGTTAAACATTTTGTAGTAAAAATATGGGTGTGATTTGGTATAAATGGGGTTTATGCAGATTCCAAAGAAAGAGCAATCTCTATTAAAGGATGGTCTTTCATGTCCTCCTTAGAAAGTGCAGCACAGGGCATACCATTTCCACTACAAAAACGATAAATTAGGAACCTTGCTATAGTAATCAAAGTTCGACCGGTTACTTAGTAATTTTAAACAAGTGAAACTTTATTACCATGAGATAATTTCCATTTTGTTCCCAAAAAGTAAAGACCTAAACCTATAGATGAATCATTTGGGATGATAAATGTAAGACTTATTTGGCTGATTGGCCCAATCAACTAACCAAGCAATCTGTCAGCCAGTCAGTCAATCCAGCAGTCAGCAAGCGTTAAATCATCCAATGAGCAGTCACCCTGGCGGCAAACAAACTGACTCAACGGCTCTCAGACAGCATCCTGGCTGAGCTGAGCCTGAGCTGGGCTGCTCTGTGCTGGCCTATTCCATGAAGCCCTCTAGTTTATTTTTTCATTGGAAGAGTTTGGCTGCTATCAGAAATTGAAATTTAGCAGCCCAGTATCAAACACGCCTGGCTTGTAAACGGGCAGCTGGCAGCTCTCCAAACTCCCACAGCGTGCAGACCGAGCTGAGCGGAGTGGGTTGTATTACTGATCCCACCTATCACTCCCCGACAGCCTGCGCTAATAGACCCTTCAAACCTCACTATCATATTTTATTTGAGTTGTGCAAGTCTGTTATGTACACGTGTTTATGTGTGTGTTTGCGTGCTACGATTCTGGATGTGCATCATGTGTATGTGTGTGTGTGTGTGTGTGCGTCTTCTGCCTCCTGCGTGTCTCTCTGGATGAGGCATCTTCTTTATTGCTTGTTGTTGACACGGATCCCTTTAGCCCTTAACAGGAGTCAGCGGGAGGGCTAAGCTGCTAACCAGCCACTCTGAGACACACACACACACACACACACACACAGGCTCACGTTGCGCCTTCGCAGTCAGCATTATTCAGCAGGTCAGCAGCCCTCTCACTGCCTGTGAGTGTGAGTGTGTGAGATGTTTGTGTGTGTTGCTGTGTGCCTGTAGCACAGCATGTGCACGCGTCTGCCGGGTATTGGCAATATTGGTGCTTCGCTCGGCGCTTCAGGCTAAGGCACTCAGAGTGAGTGCTGTTCTCAGACTGGCTCCCGTGTTGCCCTCTTTATCCTGACAGGCGAGAAACAGCCACAAATAAATAAGCAGCGAGCTCTCTCTCCCCAGACGTATTTTATGGCATACTAGCACTCAGAAGACGGTGTGAAGAAAACAGAATTGTATTTTATGTAGGTGACGGGGACTGTGGCTGCGATAAGCATAGATTATTATTGTATTTGTGCCCTTAAAATAAAGCTGCTTCTGTAGGAACAGATGTTAAAGAGTGTGTGAGGACACAACGGCATGGAGAATTGTTGCTGGGGCGGGACCATTTTACAGCTCAGGCTGCTTCTGAATTCAATTAAACTGAAAAGGTTATTGCATATTATACAAATGTTATATTTAAAAAGATTGAATATGAGTTAAAATCCTTTTGTTTACATGTTTTTAAACATAACTGTCACATTTAAGCTGAAAACTACAACGCTATAAATAGCCATCCTTTTAAAACCCCTTTGTATTGTGGTGTGTCATAAAGCAACACAAATGTTATGCATGTGTCCATATGTATGTTATGCTAAATATTAAAGGCTACAAACCCTCAGAGGTTTGGGTCCTTGTTCAGGATAATTAGACCTCTGCTCAGGCTGAAGTCGGAGTGATGCTAGAACTACATGAGGTCAATGAACTCATGAGCCCAGCAGAATGAGGAGGTGTAACTTCTGCCCTGATAGGTGTAGCCTAGCTAAAGGAGGTCAGTGAGCTGTCAATCAAACAAAATCCTCAGAAGAGTTTAAAATTGGGTGACACCTGTACACGTGGCCTTTAAGCCCCAACAGTCCAACAACAACCGGACTCCTTTAAATAAACGGCTATCATCTAAAACCCATGCTTGGTTTTCATTAAACCCTGTAATCTGGAAAGCTTGTCGGTTTAAGTTTAAGAACATGTGATGAAATGTGCAAATCAAAATAAAATCTAGCTGTGATGGATTGACGCTATTATAGTCTATGTATACATACGAGCTGATACCAATAAATATCAGAGATTTAAAGAAATCTGATGATCTATCAGCAGACCCACTTTTTGTTTTAACATATATAACATACAAACTTTTGATATAATTAATCTTGATGAGGATTCCTTGAATTGTATTTTGCCAAACTGTGACCAAGATGTACTGAACATGACATTTTACAGGTGTAAAACTTTGATGGATAAACTTCAACAATACAACACAAATGCTAAATTACCTAAAACATATCACGTCTTCTTCCTCATTTCTGCACTTTAATATATGTACATAAATCTACAAAAGAAAATACTGGTCGGGTGTTAGCCTTATCCACATTTGATACTGTCTATATTCAAACATCTTGATCATACAGTGTGAGAAATAAGCTGAAATTTTCCTGATTTCTAATCAATAATAGGATCTTTGGAGTTTAGAATGTCTTATGCACATACCTTCCATCATGAACCTCCACAACACAGTATATTCGGACAGAACCAGCAACCTCAGTACAGGTTAAAGTCAAACCCTCATCCTTACCCACAGGTTTCTTTCATCATCACTCTACACAGCAATAAGCTAATGTGATGGCTGGCCTCAGTGGTTACTCAGTTCCTTACAAACAAGGTCTTGCTGGAGAGACTTATTGGAACACACAAAGGCAGATACCGGTTGTGCAGTTTCATAATAAGCAGCCATTTGTTTTTTTGCTTTTCTAGCCAGAGGGAATCTAATGATTTTTTATGTTGACAGCGGTTTTTATTTAAATGTCACAGCCATAGACAAAAAGAAAAAAAAAGAGAGAAAAAAGACAAAAAAGAAAAGTGAGTGTTCAAATGGTGGCTGATGATAATGAAAACCCCTCCCCAACTGGCCTATAAAGACTTGCAGAGACATCTTTGAGTTCTCCTTCAAAGCCCGGCTGCCTCCACTGCGCATCAGGGATTTCTGTTATTAATTGAAGTTAATTTTCTGGGATATCAGTTTGCTACAGAGCGCATTAGGAAAGATTGTCTTAGCGTCTCCGAGTGTTGGGATGTGGAGGGAGCGGGCGAGAGGACAGAGAAAGACTGTTCCCTCCTGTCCAGAACCCAACACCACTTTTATCATCCCAAATCAAATTACAAACATGAGGCCAACCTGTGGCTGGAGGAGAGATTTCCATAAGATTAATTAGGCCGGCTAATAAAGACAGAGTGGGCAGGAAAATATAAAATAATAAATATAGGAGGGGTGGTGGGGTTAGTGTGGGGATGGGGGGTTAGTAGAGGATAGCGGATGAAAATGTGTGTGTCTGTGTGTGTGTTGAATGTGTATGAGAATGAGCAAGTCAATTGGACAATGGTATTAGTGCAGCAGCAGATTCTCAAAGGCAGGAGGACAGCCGGCGGGGCTCTCCCCATTGGCCCGTGATGTGGAGAAGCGTGCAGTAAGGGCCCCACATTTAGTCGCGCCACTTTGATACCCACAGAGTGCCAGGGCCAGGGCAACTAAACAGTGACTGACAACCCCGCACCTCAGACGTTCCCTGCTCTCCAATTATAGATCGCAAGCTGAGGACCCAGTGTAAACCCTCGTAAAGAGGCGCACGAGTGCATGTGGCCTTTTTGTCACGAATCGCACCTTTTAGCCTGCGTGTGCACAAATGCCCAAACAAGCCGTCCAACCAGGCAGCTGGCTCCAGCCTCTTCCTATTTGTGTGCTACAAATTGGCATTTTGGATAAATGGAGCTTGAGATGCCCTGAGGCGAGAGAAGACAATCTCTCACCTGGCCTGATCTGCTACCAGAGCAGGCCCGTTTAAATAGGATAATTTTAGGGTGGGGGGTGGAGGGGGTGGAGGAGGAAGGAGGATGGAGGGAAAGAAGGGCATGAAAATCCTCTGCCTCTCTGTTTTTTCTGAGAGCAGGGGCATTGTAGTGGCGGTAAAACAGACGCACAAGCAAGAGTGCGCACATACAAACACACACAAAGCTTTGGCGTTACCCAGTGTAACAATCTGCAATATTAATGTGCGAGCGGGGCTTGAATAAGTGACTGGAAAGCAGACTTTAACGTAATTGCAGTAGTCTATTTTTAATGTGCAGGGATGTGTCTGACACCACAACATTTTACAATGCTTGAGCTGCCTTGAACAAACAGCGTTGGCTCCATGAATTATGCAGCTGCTGTGTTTTCATCAACCCAAAACACATATTTAGTAAACAAACTGCTTACTCTTTAGCTAACAAGATGTTTGTCTTAAATAATAGATATTCAATCTGTTCTCCTGACACAGAGGAAGAAAGGTGCCATGTAATTTGTTGTATTATTTAGCGCACTCTCTTTCCTCTACGCTCTTCTTCACTCCTCGCTGCCAATTCGCGCCTCGTTAACAAACACATAAATGAAAACATCAACAGCAACACGGTAGTTGTTCTTTCTCAATATTCCTAATGACGCTGTTTTCCCCATTAACAAGCCCCTGCCTGTCATAAATGGTGCAAGACTTTTGAAATGTTAATCCACCCGACACATCCCTCACAAGGCAAATGTGAGGAATTTTCACAGTGACAAGTAACGCTGACTGCCCTAGATTTTAATCAAAGAAATCAATAGGATAAATATTGTATGTAAAGATGGCGCTAACAATGGCATCTAATCACATGCCTTTGCTCGTGCTGTCAAAGATAATTCCTACAAGTCTCTTATGGGGAAGCCACAGTGGTGCTTTCAGGCGTGATGAAATGTGGAACTTTTTCTGGAACAGATTGGTGTCGCTTCCCCCCCATCCAACAACAGCAGCGTACACAGCAAGCGTGTTAATGTTTATCCAGGGACTGGGGGCTTGTGTTGTTTCATCAATAAAGCTTGTTTGATTGGGGATTGCCTTTAATCGATAGAAATCAAACAAACAGGGCAGCTAATGGCTGGATAATCATTGACAGTGAGATCTAAATCCACTAAAAAGCCAGGGGTTTGATCCACCTGACACCCTGGGCTTTGGGAAAGAGGTGTGGAAGAGATGAGTGTTGCTATTGCCGCGACATGCACAACAGTCTGCCTACATACTAATGAAAATGCAAGTTAAGCAAGGACACATGTACAAACAGGTTTGAACATGTACAGTGCAGGACTTGGACCTGAAACTGGAGTTTCGTCTCCATATCACATTAAAACAGCGAAACAAATCAGACCATATTTTCTGTTGCAACTTCGTAGTTTTTATATAATTTTTAGAAGACAGGTTGGGGTCTTGCCCACGGTCTATCAGCGTTCATCCATTAATGATTGTCATACAACAAATAAATGTAGTGTTTATGAAGAGATACCAGACTGGCCTTACTAAAATGCCATATAATACTGTGTATCTCCAGGTTGGGAGAAATGTATTTCTTTCACTTTTTGTACACAGATTGGATGCAGATTATGTGCATGTGCTCATCTCACAAAACTTCAGTCCATGCTCCACACACACACACACAGACACAATTTATTTTCACTAAACCCATCCTACAGGGCTAATGTCATACTCACGCTCTCCGCTACCATTAGCCCATTTGTCACACTCAGGCCCCGAGGTAGTCATACAGTGCGACCTCTTGACCTCTCACCCAACTGCCTCAGAGCCGGGGTGGCCCTTCTGTAACCACACAACACCCGACCCTCAGTCTCACATACACCACCCCCGCCCCCTGTCACACGTGGAGCCTGGGAACCTAAAACAGCGCCAGATGGGAGCCTCTTGTTACCACAGGCAGTCATGCATTTGTTGTAAAGCAGGCGTCTCGCTCTCCTCTCCTCTGCCTCTTGGCCTCCCGTGTTAGCCACTTATACATATTGATGTACAGGAAACTTGGCATGACACGTACAATCGACTCAGTAGGTATAGACCCCGACAGCTGTCAGACATTACATCCAATCAGTTTGGCTCTAACCAGCTATTGGGCAGCAAGCCCAGACTGTTGGTACACCAATGGCCTTTATTGGGCGACAAATTGGAACTCTCTCAAAAGCACAAGCCATTGCCCTGTAATACAATTGTCACCGCTTAAGCCTACATTTTTAGTGGTCACCGACAGTATATCTCACCTTTCCCAGGGACATGTTTCCATACACTACAGTGAAGAGCTGTCATAATTTAGCCTTTTTTACCCCATCTCCTCTTTTCCATTTGTAGTGTTTGCTCTCCATCAAAGCGCCTCTCATCCAGCCTGGAGTCCCTTCAAGATGATTTGCCAAGTGATTGACAAAATACGCCTGCATATCAGTTTCTCCCCTTTGCATCCGAATGTCTCACCTTCCTCGAGGTGACAGAGGAAATGCAACTAATCCCCATCATGACAAACATCTGTATCCTTCCATTGAGATTTGTTGTTAAAAACAGGACCTATATGCATATAAATCACTAGTTATCAGGTTGCCAGCTGTTCAGTCTTACAAAGGTATAATAGTAATCTTGAACATACTCCATTATTGTTTTGATTCAGTCACACACTACTGGGTATAATCGGCTTTTGACTTACCTAAAATCCAACAAAATCAATTTGCCCTGCGCTTGGATGCTGTAAGATCAAATGAATATCATGACAGTGAAACAAGCTAAAAGAGACTGTGCTCCAGTGTTCATCATTAGGTAGCATAATAATTAAATCATTTTTCGGGCATATGGTTTTAAAATCAACAGTGCTGGATTGTCTGGACCTGTTCTACTTCTGTGAGCTTCTCAGCGCTGTATTCACCTCCTTGTTGCAATTTTAAATCCCCAAATCAAATCCATATGATTTACCTAACGGATACAAAGAAAAGTCATAAACTTTGCATTAAGGCAGGTATTGTTGAAACAACATTAGGGCTGGGCACACAACTCATACACTGAAGCCATCAAGCCATAGTCCGACACATTGCCTCATCCATCCCACAGCTGCAAACCATTATCATTTGTTATAGATTCTATTATATCAACAAGAAAACTTGACATTACATAAAGGGTTCCATATGGTCAAGAACACACGCCATTTTGTCGTTGGACACTAAGCGGTTCGGAGTAATTTCACGATCCCTTTGGAGAAAGAATCTGGCCGCTTCAATTTTCAACAAAGACACAGAAAACATGTGGTGTTGATGCATGTGAGTGCAATAACATTTTACTCGACAAAATCCTACCACATTGTGCTTTCTGCGCTGTGTCAGGTAAGTTGCTTTAACAATAACTGTTCATACAGTTGCGTGCCGCCGTTCTATTAATAGAAGGAAAAGCACGAAAGCGATCCACAGGCATGAAATCTATTTCAGTGCCATTTCGACATTTAAAGTCCGTTCCCGTATGTACCATATGCATTGGTACTTGTGAATGTGTTAATGCGCGATGTGTATTTGTTTGTTGCTTGAGCCTGTGCTGAGACCTGTTGTATCTTGGCTGCTGGTGTTGGCTGGGGCCCAGGGCTTCAATTAAGGCGGAATACCAACAACATGGCGCAGCTCTGGCTTTTGTATCATCATGTGTGCCAGACAAAACAGGGCAGTCAGGTCTTTGCTCCTTGACGGCTGTGCTACATTAAAGGTTTAATGGCTGTCGGTTAGTCATAACTGCTGTAAACGCCCGTTGATGAATTGTAGGCAGCCACGGCAATCTGTTGGTAAATTAACAAAGGGGTGGGGGACATTTCCTTAGGTGCTGGCACGTTGCCGAGCTCAGGCTATGGAAGCAACAGGCTGGTGAAATATTTGAGGATGGAGGGGGCCAGGTGAGGGCTGAGCAGGGTCGGCTGGGAAGGGCGGATGGAGGACAGAAGTAAAAAGAAATGGAGGATGAAGAATGAGAGCAAGTAAATGAAATGCCTGCTGTGCTGTGGAGACAGAAGAGGATTAATGGGGATGAATGGAAGCAAGACTTCCTCTACCTAAAAATAGCTTTATGATCGAGAGCTACATAACTCATTAAGTAACATTTGTTTTACCTACCTGTGAAGCGATAACCTTCCTGTCAAACAACCAAAAGAAACTGCAAAACTAAACCTGGAAAATACATCAGGCCTACAACAAATTTACAGGAACAGGAGTTACTGCATGCTGTGTAAGTAAGTTTCCTTGATAGCTGCATGAGGTGGTTCCATTCACATTGAACAGGTTCCAAACCATGATGGCATGGCTGAGCTAATTGCAAATAGTCTGTGTGACAACCCTGGCCCCTCCACCCTTTCCTCACTTCAGTAACGTAGGGAGAGATTGGAGCTGCACTTAACCTCTAATGATGCCATATGAGAGGCTGAAGAAGAGGTTTCTGCACGTTACGCTGTTTTTGTTGATAGTTTCAATGAAGAAAGGAAGGGGTGAAGGGGAGGGAGAGAGAGGAGGGAGTGTGAAGCATGACAGCTCTGTATCTGAAAGCAACATTCTGTCGCAGGCGGCCCCCGCCACTGCTCTTACCCCACCCTCTCTGACGACGTACAGCTGTTCCCCCCCTCTCTCTCCTTCCCTTCACCCTTTCTTTCTCTCTAACCTCCCGCCATCCCTTTTTCTCCTTTAGTCAAACCCCCAAACAAAAAAAAAATAGGCCAAGGTAACATGCCGCAACCCCCCTTCCTACCCCCACCATCTCCTCCCCCTCCCCGGGGGTTGTGTGATATTTAACTACGGCTACAGTGGCATTTACTATTTTATATATTGCAGGGTATATCAGATTCTTATTCAGCGAGAACAGGGGAGAGAGGAGCAAAGGTGGCTGGCTCCGTGTCCACTGTGTATACATGTATGTGAACTATTCACAACACGTCCACTGACATAGCGCCCGTATTTTGTCTATAACTCCACTGCTTTCAACCCAGGTGCCACAATTAAAGGCCTAACCTTAGCATTTGGAGAGGGACAGAGCCAATTTGTTGTCCACTGCATGGCTGAACCCCGTGCTGGTGGCGGCCTGAGGTTTTTTTCCTCACAGGGGCTCACAGCCCAGGGCCGCGTCTTGTTGACAGGGTGCAAGGTCAATCAGATACCACTGATACAGTGACACAGACACAAGACATGCAGGGGTATACACATGCACAAACACACAAAGGCATGCGCATGTATTATTGCACACACAGGAGTAAGTGCAGGCCTGCATACACACACATTATAGATAGGCATGCCAAGATGACTCCTTGGTAACTGTTTTAGTTTAGATCAACAATGAAACACACACTTAAACAAATACTGCTCAAGCTATCACAAATGTGTATTTACATAACAGTAAGTAAAGACCCAGTTTTGTTTGAGAGAAAAATTCAACTCTGCAAACACTGTTGGAACTTGACTGCATGGTGTGCATGCACTGTGACAACAGACTTCTGTGATGAGTTGGAAGTATGGTGTTTTTTCTTATCTCAGAGTTCAAAACATCTATTAAAGGGGTCAGGTGTTGCACGGTGGGATAGGAGTACTGTCAACCATGCAAAACAATCCCTGTCAACTGTATGCATATTCAGGGTGAGGTTTATGTATATTTTATACTTTCATTAAATAGTGACCTAAATGCAGTTCTTGCTAAAAAATGACTACTAAGAATGTAGAAAAGAGTCCTACTAGTTGATTTGCAGACATAAGAACTCTACCAGCTGATAAAGTAATAAAAAGTAATTAACTACAAGTTGTGTATGGTAACTAATTGTTGGTTACATATGTTAAAATATGCATAAGTAATCAAGTAGAGCCAATACTGATCACCGTGGAAACAGGAGAAATGTCTTTATAACGTTCCCAGTCTGAACTTGACTGCTGCATATTTGATTTAACCACAAACCTCAAAAGACAGGCTACTCTGAAAAGATAAAACCACTGAGAGTGAAAAAGTGTGATAAAGACAGTGAGTGAGATGGCAGAAAGAGTGAAAGAATGTGAGACTAGAAAGCAAAAAGAAAGTTGAAGGATGGGGAAAAAGAATGATAAAGGAACTGCTGAAAAGGGGGTTCAGAAGTTGACCTGTGGAAGCAAATCAAATTACCTTGATGTTGTATTCCTCCATTTTCCAGTACAGCTAGTAAACTTCTTATTGATGAGCGAAGATGAGACCACCCATACCTGGGGCTCCTCCTGCTGTCACTGTGCAGAGACGGGCACCGGGAGGAGAAATCACACATCACCACGTGGGGCCTTTTCTGTTGCAGCAAGAAAGCCAAAAGCCAATCCCCAGGTAGGATCCCACCTCGTCCCCAACTCAATAAAATAATTAGCTTTGAATGACCCGACCGTTAATCCAACTGCTCTAACATATGCAAAAGGCAAGAGGAAGAAAAAAAAGATATATATTCATTTTTTATCCGTCTTTTCACTTGGCCCGACCATAGCACTTTATCTGTAAAGTCGCTGATGTGAGTTCTTTCTTTTCCACAGATTTCTCGCCTTGGCCTTTGTGAATTGCTTTTAATTTTATGTTTGTCTACAGGAAGCCAGATTATTACTCCTGGACTGAGAGGTTGAAGTAAATGAGAGAATATTTTAAACTTTGTTACGTTTCAAATAAATCTCTGCAGTGCTGGAGAGAGGGCTGGAAGTCATGTGAAGATTTTGTTTAAATAAACTCATGCTTCCCCTTCCCAAAGATTCCTCTGTGTGTAATTGTTAGTTGTAAATGAAACACTCTGTTTGACTCAGGTGTGAAGAATACCTAGCGATTACAGCAGCCAGCGGACAAATACGCAACGCTGTGAATGGGAAGCATTAAAGTCAACAGATTTTTCAGTAGCACACATTACAGAGCTTTGTCAAGAATCGAGCTATACAAGCACTGCTTTTCTTGAAGACAATTGAATGCAACCTCAAAACAAAAGAAAAAATGGCAAAATTCTCAATTCAATGGCTCTCATGGAATCAAGATCTCATGCAAATGAATTAAATGTGATGCAGAGGTGATAGGAGGCTGTCTGACAGCAAATTGAGATGCCTCTTGTCTCTGGAGAGAGCCTTTGCAGGCGTGCCACTGTTGGAAATAGCACTAAAATATGGAGCGCTAATTTAAGGCCTGACATATTTCAGTCAATTTTCCTATTGCTTTACGTTACAATCAGGAGGTTGCAGATATGTTTACACTCACCCCTTTGGGGGGATTATCAATGTTTTCACACCTACTGTATGTGAAGAACGCTGGGCTTAACCTTAGATATGCAAATAGACCCCTTTCTATACATGGCATACACAGAACAGATTTCAGTTGAAAGCAAGGTCATGAAACATAATGTTAGTAATAACCAATGAAGTCCAGATAAGTTTTTCTTGCAGTTTTTCTTCTGTTGGACTGAAGCATCATAACAAGATAAAGCAACAGTTTGGAAAAGAGAGGTAGAGGAAGCAAAACCAACTGTCAGACTCTCTCTCAATTCAGGGTGGTCAAATACACTCACACTGTCAAAACTAGTATGAATTCAAGGAATACCATGAAAAACAATATTATAGACATGCCTGCTGAGAGAAAACAAGTCAAGCCAACAGTCAAGATACAGAGCACTCCACGGAACTCTTATCCTTGAGAGAGAATCTGTGAGAGCACTCATAGATTTTATTTGCAGCAAGCAAGCAGTGAATTCTGAAATGCTAAATATAATGACTTCTACAGTTCACCAAAACAGAGGAAACACACACGGCCCCACCAATCTTTTATATTTTCTTTTATCCTCTCCAGCCCCGTCAAACCTCCATCTCTATTACATGAACCCATCGCCAAGCATTGTGGAGAATCCAGCATCAACAACAAAGTGTTCAATAAAATATGGAGGCATGGTGTTCAAAGCCATGCTAAACGCACCTGACATAGGGGAGAGAGGAGACAGAGAAAGAGAGAGAGAGGCAGGACATGCAGGCTTTGTCAGATACAGGGAGAGAGGTGAGGAACACATGAGAGAGGAGAGGCTGAGAGGAACTGTTGGGAGGAATGTTGTAACTGAATCATAACACCTCCACTGTGGCTTAGGAGCAATGGTGGCTGACACCGATCTGTCTGCAAGTGTGTGTTTGAGTGGTGTACGTGTGTGTTCGAGTTGTTTTGGGCCCGAGGCGAGTTGTGTGATTTTAATACTGCAGCTAAATTCCATCCTGATTAGTTTGACCATCAATTAACTGTACTACAGTTTTAATTACAGTCGAGTTAAATGAAATCCGACCCCTTAGAAATGACAGACTAAATCCAAAATGTACAATTTAAACTCTGTGTAACCGCCATTTAAAGGAATAGTCTGACATTTTGGACAATGCAATTATTCCCTTTCTTGCTCAAAATGAGATGAAAATAATATCACTCTTGTGTCTGTATTATATACATAAAGACTGGAAATGGGGGGAAACAGCTAGTCTGGCTCTGTCTGAAGGTAACTAAAAATGCTTACTAGCACCTCTAGAGCTTTAATAATAAATATGTTTGTTTAATCTGCAAACACCGAAGTAAAAATAAACAATTCATGTTAAAAATGACACTCTGGGTTTAGTACGGGTTAAAGAGACAAGATATAATGCATATGATATACAGTATAAATCATGCTGAAGCAGAGATCCAGGCGCTGCACCCTGTTTCCACTCTTTATACTAATAACTGACTGCTACCTCAGAATTACCATACAGACATGACAGTGGTATTGACCTTCTCATCCTAGCATAAGAAAGTGAATAACTGGATTTCCCACAGTGTCAAACAACTGCTTTGAAAATTAGAGGTATGAAAAGCAATTCAGTCACTAATAGTTCCAACTAATTACAGATGCTCTTCATATTTTCATCTCGTTGCTTTCTTTTGATGCCACTGGTTTGTATGGAGGTGTGTGTTTGCCTGTGTGTGTGTGTGTGTGTGTGTGAGAGTGGGGTTACTTAGGTAGAGGCGACAGTGAGAGCAGGAGATTGAACACGGCCCGGGCTGTGGCCAGTGATGTCTACCAGATCATCATGTATCATAATTACCCGCAGCAGAAATTAGAGTGGGGATGTTGAAATTTCCATCATGTCTGTTTGCACGGGCCTGCACCTGTCCTCCCTCTGAATACATTGTCAATCGCCCGCATGACTCTGTCCTCAATCCATAATTCCCAGGTCCCTCGGGTGGAAGCTGCCTGCTGGACCGAGAGTTTGCAAGAAGTCACGTCCTCGCACACACACACTCACACAGCCGTGACTGCACACACACACAAAAGGTATTCACAATTTCTCAATTTACACACACAAACACAAAGAGTACAACACCTCCAGCAAGATTAGTTAGAACAAAGAGGCTGAAAGCAAGCAGCCAAGTGAAATAAATAAATAAATAAATAGATAAATAAAATAAAATACAAGCTGGTGTTCTCATAAATTTTAGATGACAGGCTTATAATGATTGGGGTGTTGAAACTAAACAAGTTATATCCATGGCCCAGGCACTGAACATGCACTCTGTAATAATTATTTATGATATATTTGGAGAAAAGGGCCCAGTGATGTTTTGGCATAATAAGCTGGAGCAGACTACAGTCTGTAATCACCCTGGAGGCTATCCTTCAGTGTTGAACACCCAAGGCCAGATAGAAAGCTTTATATGAAAATACAAACTTTTTATTTTCTTAGAGAATTCGAAAGATAATCAAAATCTTCTTCCTCATGAGTAAGTTTAGGGTCAAGTCAAGCTCCTTCATGAAGGATGAGATAAAGATGCACATGAAATGATAGCAAGAGTAATAGTAAGATATTAATAAGAGTAATCACCTGACTGAAATAACCCAGCGTGAATTTTATTCTATAGGAGATCTTGGCTCAGGCATCAACATTAGAATCAAATGCACTTGTACACACCATCCATACATAAAAGCGTGCTGCATTAAATGAAAATAAAACTGCTGCTGCGTCTGTCAGAGGGCCTGAGGAAGAATGGCGGGTGGACGATCACCCTATTTAGTCTGTTCCATGTCACCCACCAATCGGCGTTCGGGCCTGATATCACAGATGAGACCTTGGTACAATCAGCCTTGTCGAAGGGCGGTCTGGCGCATACAATATCTAAATCTGATTTGCCAGATTCCGTGACCTGCGTCTGTGTGTATGTGTGTGTTTATGTGCTGATAAGCCGCGAAGATGAAGACGAGGACCTCGGGGTGACAGGTGATTACTACTTCATTTAACAAGCTTACCTCCAGTGTGTCCGTACATACAAACAGGCGTAGTGGCTTGGAAATCAATGGCCTCTGAGGGAAGGCAGTGTCTGTTCCCCCTAGGTATGGGCCGGCGAGGAAGCAGAGCATTGCTAATCCATGTTTAATATCAAGGCATTGGAATTGTGGGGAGGGCAAAAACCACGGCATCCTCCGATTTCCAATTTGGAACAAATAAAAAATTGAACAGTAATGTAGCTTTTCGTAGGAACTGTTGTTTAGATAGCCCTGATCTCTGACTCCATGTGAGATGATGTTTTCCACGGGGCCTTGCCATGTATGTGTGAATGTTTGTGTACACATATGTGTGTGTCTAGATTACACTGGTTTTGCTCTGTTTGTTGACCAGTTCCCTCCATCAAACTGTCACACCACATCACTCTCCAGATTGATTAAAACACAGATGGGCGCTCTTAACTTGTGTGGTGCAAAAAAAAAAAAAAAAGCGATTGGGGGTACAGATAACTTAACATCTATTTTCATTTTGTGGTATGATGTAATTTCCTGGTCATCCACATTGGCAGGATGTCCTAATTGCTATGAACAACTTTTGGATTGCTCTGCCTCAGAAATCACACAACCAGACAATATTTTCCACATGTGGATCGCCCTAATTAGCCTCAAGATCATCATCTCTAAACATCTGAAAATATGATCAGTCATTATTCTGAACATAAAACCACGTGTGCTCGTTTCCTTTGGCTTCCATTTCAAGGTTCCATTAATTCCCGGACTAGTTTTTGATCTTCAAATCTCATAAAAGACCAAAAACAAAAAATTTGTAGTGTGTCAATACTGGAAGTTCTGCGGCTTGTCTGAAGCCCGATTGAGAATGTCTAAAAACCTGTCATGACTATATTCTTTCATTCAAAGAAAGTAGTAGTAGTAGTAAAGTAGAATTACTCCCTAAGACAGCGGGGTATTGTCGTTTTTAGCAAATGTTGGTAAAACAGGAAAAAACTGTGCATAAGTTGGGGACTATTTTCATCTGCGGATGTGGCGTGCAAGTGAGAAGTTACAGTAAAATCTCACGCACCTGTGCACCAACACACACACACACACACCAATTCCACAAACGGGTTATGCTAGGCTACACACACATGTGCACCAACACACAAACACCAAGTCCAAACCCACATGAGAGCTGGGGGAGGATCCTGCAGAGGTCAGTGTAGCAACACCCGAGATCAAAGCTTTCTTTGACTTCACAAGTGTGTGTGTATGTGTGTGTTAGACTGTGACGGCGTGCAAGTTTGTGTGTGCGTTTACCTGCAGGTGATCTGTGCGTGTTTGTGTTGCCCACTGGATTAAACCATTTTTCTGAACAGACGTGCTGTCTGCAAGAGTTAAATCAGTTGGGCGGCAGAAGAGAGTGGACTTCTCAAGTTGGCACAACTCCTCTCACTTTTTACCTTCTTTTTTATTACTGTGTTCACCACATCTGCCTCCACCTGCGATCGTAGGAACAGAGACTAAAAAGCTTAAATTATCTACCTCAGCTGAAAGCTGTTGGTGAGATTTCCTTTGTTAATTAATTCCATGCCTGCCATTCTTGTAAACTCTGGATTTCTAACACATACCATGTACATGTGTATGTGTACACATCACACATATGAGGAAAAAGGAGAGGAATCCTGAAAGATTGTGTCGCTGATAAGAGAAGGAGGAGGAGGAGGAGGAGTTGAAAGTATAAGAGTATTCTTTTCCTCCCCCTCTCCTCTGGTTTTAATTGCAAGGTGCAAAAGTGAAATGGCTGTGCTACATGATAGTGTTAGAGGAAACAGGGGTGTCAGCGAGGCAAAGGAGGTGGCGGAGGGGGGGCGAAAGCAGGTGGAGGGGGGCTGATGGGCAGACAGCAGAGGGGTGGAGGTGGTGTTGAGAGGTGGGGTGGGGTGGTGGACCTGGGGTGTGTGTGCACAAGAGTGTGTGTGTGTGTGTGTGTGGAGGTGACAGACAGGAAAGCGAGTCCCCAAGGTGCTCTCCGAGGAGCAATAGATAAAGATTCTCTGGGGAAATTTCTCTCATTAGTCCTCAGACACAGTTCAGTAATTCAGCCGTGTCAGGTTACCGTTTGTCATGAGACCAAAAAAAAAAAAAAAGTAAATAAATAAATAAATTGTAAATGCATAATTCTGCTTCCTTTATCCGGATACGTCACCTAAAAGCTAAAAAACCCCACAAGATTCTAAACTCCTGTCACCAATTGAATTCAGCGCCTCCACTGAGGGCTATTATGAGCAACTGCAAACTCAGAGTGAGATACTTATCATGCCACTCCCCTGATAAGTCAACCTTTAATGATTAAATGAGGTTACTCTATCGCAGTAGAGTATTTTAAACCTGATGGCAGCAATATCATTTGGCACCAAAGGAGCCTATATCAAGATAAATGTGTTATCTGCCGGCACACTGTACTGTTTACTGCTCAGCAAGAATGAGTACAATCAAGGGCTGAATTCAAAGTGAGAAACATACAAAGGAAGAGCTATGATGTTGACACCAGAGATATAGCTGGAGTAAGAAAACACCCTGGTCTAACCGGGCAACATATTAATCTTGCCACCAACACAGCCTGCAGTTATCTCCTCGGTACAAGAGCTCCTCCAGGAACAAAAGAAGCTCTTCCTCAAACGGCGTCGCAAGTTTTGGACATTTTTATTACACTGTTAGCGGCATCAATTTTGAGCAACAAAAGGAGCCCCCGCTTGTGTGTCACCTGCGAGACAAAGCCAAACCAAGACAAATGAATTCCTCGGCATTGTGATTGTTTAAAATGTGGAGGGGCGGAGGGGGGAAAGAAGGGATCTATTCTTTCACACATCTTCTTGACACAACAGCACAGATACAACAAATGTGCCCTTTTCGGGAGACAGAGACACCGGGGTGAGACAGACGCAGAGTTGTGACAGTTTTGGGGGTGGGAGGGTGGAGCGGGGGGTAGGAGGGGGGGTGCCACCAAATGTATCAGGAAAAACTCAATCCTCATATCTAGTTCATTATATTTTCAGCATTGCAATCAATAATCACAGACGCCTGCCTGCCTCTTCCTCCTTCACTTTCTCCACCTCTGTCTGGGAATTAATGAATAATAGAAACATCCTGAAATTCATTTTCAGGACCATATTTCTAAAACCTGTGAGGACCATTAGTCTGAGAATAGATGCCGGTTGCTGTTGGCCTTTGTCACCCTCTCCAGCTTGCTGTAACTCTCTGGCCGTCTGCGTGCCTAAGCAAGGAGGCCAAGGCCTTTTACTCCATTGTCAGATGGAAATGGAGGTCTGTTTCTCTCTGTAATTGCTCCTCTGTGTCTGCATCATCTTTACCAACGAGAAAAAGGCAGGAAGCAAAGATGAGCAAGAGCATGAAAAGGCCTCCTTGCCCTCTGCTATACTACCAACCTCAACAGTCTATTATACCTGACGCTCCTCATCTCATTCATTATCCTCGTGGGCCAAAGGTCAGACAGTACCCATCCCAGGAGGTCATTTAACTCTCCTTAACACAACAAAGAATGCAGATGACATCGCTGTTGCATAAAAAGGTTACGCACAGCGCAACCCAGAGAGGTCTCTGATGGCCCTCTCATTGCCTATTTTAAAAAAAGAGAGAGAAATAAGCACTTCAGTCTTGGCCCTCACCTCCATCTGTTGGAATGACCGGTGGTTCGCTTCTCACCGTGCGCGGGGAGAATAATAGTTCAGCCTTGTGGCGACCTTGGATATATCCTGGGCCAGTGCTGTTTTAATACAAGCACAGCTCCCACTTTATGGATGCCTTTGTATTATTAATACTATGAGAAATGAGAGGCGAGAGGTGAGAGACTGCGGGCTGGGTTTATGGATACTGTAGCGCCCAGCAGCGCGGTCCGGCCATGGGAGTAAGAAGAAGGCTGAGTCGTGAAATAATTCTGAAACCACATAAACTTAACCGTTTGTGAATACTGAATAACAGAGGGACTGTTCTGTGCTCAGGGCCACACACCAACAACATTAGAATTAACAAGGGTTCATTTTTAATACATTTTATCGTCCTTTTGGGATTAACATACTGCTAATATATCACATCCTTCCTTTCCAAATTCCTGTGCCAACATCAAGTGTAATGAAACTGGAGTTGCCTGTAAATGTAATTCTGTGAGCAGGCAAAAAACAGTGATGTTCTTCAAGCATTGTGCCTAACCTCTGCACTCCAAAAACCCACAAAATAGAATTATTATACCCCAAGAAGTTGGGTTGGAGTCGGTCATGCGCCGCCTTTAGTCCTGCCTATGTCTGTGATGGCACATTGATCAACTGTATATCCTCAGGCACAGCCGCGCTAGCCAAGCAGAAGCAGCCAGTGCTTATAAAACACTTTTAACCAAACTTCAGGGCAAACCCGCGCTGAGGATAAGTGCATTTCAAGAGGACGGGGCTGTGTGTGATTTTTGTACCCGTGCTGCTCGACTCTGTGTGTTTGAGCTGGAGGCTGAAGCTGTGTCACAGCACCTCGAGGCCAATCTCAGAAACAAGCGAAGTCCTCGGAAAAGTGGGACAACCCTCCGCCGATTGTACCACACAACAACTTCATTCAGAACGCTACAAAGTCAGCAGAAAGTCGTCTGTGTTACGAGATGGATCTGGCACGCGCACAACAAATTAATCTTCCCATAGTATAGACACAGCATTCATCAAAAAAAAAGGGTGATTTTGACACGCATAACAAACCCAATACAAAATATACAAAGAGTGGATATTGTGAGGTTTTAGTGTGTGTGGAGAAACACACAAGAGAGCCATGAGAGAGAGACAAAGATACAACATTGTAAGAGATTATGACTTCTCCCTTCATTTGAATCTGCACTCAAGTTGAATAAAGCTATTTATAGAAGTGGTTTCAGAGCTGCTCTGAGAATTATGTAAATTCAAATAACATATTCTTTATATCAGAGTGAAAATAATGAAAGCCCTATAATGTGTTCCTTGTAACAATGAACGAGTTTGAGGAAATTTTCTCCAGACCCTGATCTTGCAGAACAATGCCTTGTTCATGGACAATTAAAACAAAGAGCAATGGGGTTCTGCTGGGACACAGCAATGAGCATAAATGTCCTTTATGGCGCGTTGCAAATTGTCCCTTTTTTACGACGGTTGAACAGGCTCGACCTTAAGGAAGAAAAATCATACAAACGCCCCTCTTCATCTCTCATATTTTCTACGTCTGTTCATGTAGAGTGTATTTCTCCCTTAAGTCTCTTTTCTCTCATTCCGTGTCCACATCTTTCCCTCCAACTTTTTACTCACACATTTTCACTCCTACCTTTCTCAACTGTACATGACAGCTGATGGAATAAAACACCATCCTGGTCTTTCATCTTCTGCCTGCTTCCCCACCTCACTTTGCACTTCTCTCACTATCTTTACTGGCTTGTAATGAGCTCTGATTCATAGCACTTTTATTCTGGACGCTATCTTGTGAATCAACAGAAAAACCGATAAACCCTGTATGATTTTAGTTTCAGAATTTGTGACAGAAAGGGAGTATGAGAATGCACTGCCTCATATATGAAGCTATACACCTGGAACACAATACTCAGGAAGAGAGAAACTCACCTTCCTACATTACCCACAATGCAACTTGACCACTGACACTTTGGTTTGCGGTTCAGATGTGTTATGCTAGTATGCCACAAAAGGCTTTACAAAACTTTTTATTTTTTCACATTTGTAGCTGTACTCCCCGAGACCTGTATACGGACTTTGACGTATAAAATCAGTGGCGTTCCCCTTTAATATAAATAAATAAAATGTCATTCCTTCAAACAGTGTAGAAATATAGGAAAATGAGGATTGGGTAAAAAATTAAAGTTTTCTGAAAAGACATTTTGTGTGTGTGAATATTTATAATTCTCTACAGGGGTTGGTGAGATGTCATTATTTAATGACCCTCTCCTTGACTATTTAATGTTCAGCTCTCATACTGTAGATGCACTTTATATACAACATATACAGTAAGTTAAAGTTAACAGCAGCTTTTTATGAATGTAAGCTTGTCAAAAGAAGCTCTGTAAATTGCTAAATCTAATCATTTCTTTAACATATTACTGTACCCATAAATAGAAGAAATATGACAGCAGTGGCATTTTTCTCTTCCTCATCTGAACTGAGCATTTATAGAACAATTCATGTGTTGAACAAATTTAAAACCTCTGGGGGTGTTTAAAGCTAAAACACAACAGTGCATGACTCTTCAAATGCCTCTATAGCAGGTCCACAGCCTTCATTTACAG
This sequence comes from Lates japonicus, assembly GCA_033238685.1. Classification (NCBI taxonomy): domain Eukaryota; kingdom Metazoa; phylum Chordata; class Actinopteri; family Centropomidae; genus Lates; species Lates japonicus. The sequence goes on from BRZM01000058.1 coordinate 1,201,023, forward strand.
TAAGTAATCATGATTCGCATTCATTATACAAAAACACATTCATTATACACACACAATAGACACTAATTACAAATGGTCTAATGAGACCACCTTTTGACATTTAAGATAAGACAAATATTATGAACACAGGATGTGTGCCCCAAGTTTTTATTTAATGAGTGTTTACTCAGTGCACGCCTGATGAATGTATTTTTGTGCCTCCATGCGTGCATCTGTGTATTTGGAAAAGGTTAATACAGATGTGTGAGCAGGGATGACAGTGCCAGGGGCCTTGCACATGTCTGAGAGGAGGGAGAAAACAAGGGGCCCTGAGACCGCATTCTCTCGTGTACAGTATATATCGCTCCCCTCCCCGTGTTTTAAACCTCCACATCCTCTTCGCCTCGCTTTCCGAGGAAGCCATGTGACCTCCGAGGGGCCCTCACAGTCATCCATCCCCCCTCGAATGCTGGTTAATTAACAACAGTACAGTTTAGGCTTTGCGCTAAATAGCTAGATACTGTAATCAAACTGCAGGATCTGACAGGCCATGATACAAGCTGCTAAGCAAAGAAAACCACTTGCTCGCTTAGAGCTGGAGTAGAAGAAAAATAATTATGTCCAGCCTGGACAGTTTTGGGTGCGTAAAGTGCCAGTGTTGTGTGTGGCAAGAGGAGGGCCGCAGAGGAGGAACAGTATTAGGGCCTAGTCAATTGTTCTGTGTATGGTAGAGAGAGACCGAGGAAAAGAGAGAGACATAAAAAGCCGGACTGACCAACAGCCAGAGAGACAAAAAAAACAAGGACAGAGTGTGACCTCTCCCTGTGACCCCTGTGTAGTCATCTCTAAATTGTTCCTATTGACAATCAACACACTGAAAAGGTTACAGGAGGCATTCAGAGTCATTCTTTTATAAGCTTCACAGCTCAACACCCTTCCTTTTCTTTTCCACCCTGCTTTTGTATCACTCAGGAAGAAGAAAGAAAAAGGAAAAGGAGTGGCGAAAAATATAATATGGCAATTTAGCTAAGTAATTACAGCATTTTACTCTCAACTACCAACCACCTACCCGCGGCTCCGTTGGCAGAGAAAGCTAATAATTCAATTTCTCGGTGACAGTAATTGTCAGTCGGTGTACCTAAAGGTCATATCAGTCACCCAAGAGAAAGGGAAGGGAGAGCCCGATGACACAATCACACAAGAGCAATTTAACATCAGAGCTAATGGGAGGAGTGGAGCCGTGATAGACAGAGAGAGTAGCAGAGAGGTGGAGAGCAGAGGAGCTTGATCTCATGACAGTGTGCTCACATGATCGTTTTGATGGTCACAAGACAAAATGTCCAAATCTGGAAAACCTGAAATCTTCTGCATTTTTCTGTTTAATGAAATAATTATTTTTGATTTTGATTATTTTAAAAATATATTTCATATATCATTTGCTTTATCTGAAAAGGGATAGGGTGTTAATGTAACATAATACAGGCCAATATGTAAATTAAATCCTTGTTTGGCAAATGAACAACACATTTACAGGCTAGAATAAAACATTAAACAGTATTGCATGAACTTAAGTCTTAAAAACACATTTGAGGGATATGTTTTGGCCTTTCAGAGATACATCTTCTATAAATAAAGACAAATCAATAATGGATACAATAAAAAGCCGATGCCTCAGAGGGTATGGAGTCAGGACTGTGGGAGAGGTAACGAGAGGGCAGCCTAGCCTTTGAAGTAATTGACTAATACAGTAGCGGGTATTAAAGTCATTGAGTGCCAAAAGGGAGCAGGCAGCCGCTTGACCCTGAGCCACTTTGGACTAATCTAGCATTCAATCCAGCGTGTAATGACTGCTAGAGCTGTCAATCCTCTGGGCTCTCTTTCTGTCTCACACACACACACACAATTGAGAACACACTCGCATGAGCACTCCCAAACACACGTGCACACGAATGTGCACACACCCTCACGTGCATACATATATATAAGGAGACTCTCATTCTCTCTGTGCCTTGAACAATGTAGGGAAAGTCTGCTTGGTTGAAATATCCCACGGTTTCAGTGGAAAAACCCCAGGGATCACAGGCTATCCAGGCCATCTAGAGACATCATACAGTGGGGAAATAGTTTTTTCAGGAGACCAGAGGAATCTCTTTCTCTCCTTCAGTGACTTCACTTATGAGTGTTTAATACAAATTTCTTCAAGAAGCATGAGGTTTGGGATGGAAGTCTCTTTGAGGAAGGGGGCTTGTTACACAGCGGCCAGGATGAGCAATTTGCTTAACCTCTCCACCTGGCTTGGTGCAGGTGATCAATAGGTTTAATCCATGCCGTGAAATGTCCATGAGGACTGGAAAGAGGGGAAAGGAGACGACTTCAAAATTAAAGCCATCAGTTATGTCTCCTCTTAAGCTCTTTGCCGGAGTAAAATATTTTTCGGTTTAACATTTATCACATTCCAGCTGGTTTTCCCATTTTCTAATGAATTTCTGCACAGTATGGAGAGTTCACTGGTACACATTTCTGCAGTTTAAGAATGGAGAATTCTGATCCTTTTTTGGAAGTAACAAATTACATTTACTCAAGTACTGTACTTAAGTAGAATTGGGAAGTATTTGTACAGTAGTTTATTTCCATTTTATGCTTCTTTACACTGCTATTCCACTATATTTATCTGGCAGTAAACTTATCAGTTACATGTGATCAACTTAGAAATATGCTAATTATAGATCAAACTACACATACACAAGTGTATGCAATTTATGTTACAATTAGCTACATCTCAACCTACTGTACCCCAAAACAGCTACAATTCAATAATATATTGTAACACAATATATAATATATATTACTACTATACTGATATTTGATACTGATTTTGCTAATAATTTGTACTTTTACCAAAGTATGACTTTGAGAAGCAGGAGTTTTACTTGTTTTGCAGTATTTTTACACTAAAATAGGAATCTGAGTTCTTCTTCCACCATCGCCTTATGTTAAAATTGATACGCAGCAAAAATCAATACAGTCTGGCAGGTGCTTTTTCACTCAAAGAAAGCAAAAATGGTGGAAAACTGATTGCACTGTTTAGTGTTTGACTCTAAAACTGTCTAATAGAATGGTCTGAACTTTGGTCTGGTTCAGGAGATTTGGTTGTTTGATGCACTACATCATAGCTACAGTAAAAATAGCCACTTTCATCACATCAGATATTATAGAGACCCGATGAACACATAATACAAACAAACCGTTCAGTATGTGGTCTGGTGCACTTCAGTGAAGCAGCGTGCGATAAGACATTTAATGAACACTCCTGCTACACTATGGGTGCCTATAAGGAGTCCGTCAACCATCCACTGACTTACTGCAGTGTCTGCAGCCCTATCACCACACAAAACGACACCTGTCACACTGTCTGAGCAGCAGCTTAAAAAAAGAGAGAGAGAGAGAAAAGAAAGCGAGAGAAACAGAGGCACTTCACAACACTGTCATTGCCATTCATAATACGCATTGGCGTATAAAGAGGGCCATTAGGGGCCCCAACCTGGGAGCCATTAAATCATTTTAAATCGTTGTAACATCCCATTAGTGTCAGTGGTGGGACCACATAATAGTCTGTATTAGAGGGATAACCACAAGAAGCTCCATTTGGACTGAGTCACACAGGTCCTCTCTGCTCCTCTCCTCTGCTCCCCTGTCCCCATCCCCAGATCCTCACCTCCGTCCTGAGGAAGTGAGGGGTCACTAGTGGCTGGAAGTGCCAGCCTAGACATGGGGGACCTGAGTGGGGGTTTCTCCCCTGTTGGCTGCTGCTGCTTTGAATCACAAGGATGAGGAGGCTGCTGAATAAGGAAACATGGCGATACCACCCCGATGAATTAAGCATGATGCAGGTAGTCTGTAATAGGCCTATTATGCTGCCTTTAGCTGTGTCAATAGGAAACAGGAGAATTAAACCTCAGTTTGCTTTGTCTGGGGGGAGGACGTCTGCTGCTTTTTTTGCTGCGTGTGTACTAGCATATTATGTGTGCTGGAAAATTGGAGGACCATGCAGCCAGCTTACGAGACATCACATAACTACATGAAACGATGTGGATATAAAAAGCTTCTCACTTAGTATACTGAAATGAGACATAGTTCAACATTTCAGGATACACTCATTTGCTATCTTGCTAAGTGAGAACTCCTGCATCTGACAGTTAGCTTAGCTTAGCAAAAAGACTGGAAACGGGGGAAACAGTTAGCCTACGTCTGATCAAGGGATAAAAAAATCTGCTCATCAACAACTATAAATGTAACTTTTTAACAGATTATATCTCAGTTGCTTAATGCATCAGTCAACAGTGACAGTCACTGGTCTGACCAAGGTACACATGCACCGCCATGTAAAATCACAACTTGTTGCTTTTACATTTTATTTTTTTAATGGAATAAAGAAACAAGGAATAAGATGTTAATTAATGAGATTAAGATGTGCTGCTCTGCTGAAATGTATTTACCTTTAGGGAATGGGCTAGCTGTTTCCCCCAGCTTCCAGTATGTATGCTAAGCTAAGTTAATCAGCACTGGTAGCTTCATAGAATACAAAAATGAGAGTGCTCCCAAAGTGTCTGTTTCATTAAGACAATGTAATGTTACATAGACCCACAGACATAAGTACTATAAATCTCAATGTGCTGTATAAATCTTTCATGTGTTTTATACATTAACAATGCAAGTTTATTCATTAGAATCAATAATCAAGGTAAAGTTTCACTACAGTTCAATGTGATTACTGTTCTTATAAATCACGCAGGTGACAGGAACCCCTGTAACAATACAAGCCAAACCAGAAAATATGTCATGCTATTGTAAGCGTTGAGAAAAACTCTGTGTGAAATATGCATCTCTTCACTTCTTTCTCTATTTTTCTCTGCCGGATGATAAATAGCTCATTCGGCAGACCCTTGGTGTGCCCTCAGAGTTCTTAAAGGAACAAAGCCATGATGAATGGATCAATGCCAGCGGTCCAGGAAAACAGTTCTTCCGGCTGATAAAAAAGATTTGCCAATGACAATTGGGGGACAGTGGTGACCCGGAGAGTGGGTCTTTGGGGTATGGCCCCCCCAGAGGAGCCCCGGTGATGGAGCTAGGATCACCATTAGGGGGAAGATTAAGTGGCCCCGGCTTCCTCTCTCACTTAATTATACATGCAAGCCCCCTCTGTACGGCCTGCTGCAGCACCTCAGAAAAAGGCAGAGTGCTCCTTTGTCTCAGCCGCTGGCCGCCACTTTGATTGCTTATTGGCTGTCTCTCCTGACAACCGCCGGGCACAGAAACAACTCCCATTGGCCAAGGTGTCAGGAAAGCAGAGAGGAAAGGATAAAAAAAGGAGAGAGAGAGAGTAAAGAGAAGAGAAAGAGAGAGTTGGATAAGAGACAGACAGCAAGGGAAGATGTGCGTATTTAGTTTTCATTACACCGGGAGCTTGAAGAGGATGGGGGAGGAAAAAAATGTCCTTGTCAGAATGGGAGTCTCTGGAGGTGCTGGGAGGCGTGCGGGTGCCATCCACCGACACTCAGCTGACAAATATGGAACCCCTCAAAATAGAGCAGTTCATGCTTTAAAACAATGGCTTATGAATAAACAACAGGACCCAAGACTTCTGCTAATAAACAAAATGACACCACTAGGGGCCGGAAAAGGACAGGAGGGGAATGAGACAAGCTGAGAACAGCCTCTGTTATATGCTAACAACATGCAGCAATACATGACAATCATTGTGTTAGCCCCGAAGGCCTGCTGGAACTGGACTCATATCCACATCCCTCCCCCAACTCTTACCACAACAAAAAATGACCAGTTCATACAAACTGGGGCCTAATCTCTTCGCCATATTGCTGCAAATACTTTAAAGGCACTGGGTATAGCGCCTAAGTGAATCTCAATGATGATGACTTCCATCCATAGCTTTCTGTGGTTTCAATTCCGAATCTGTACCACATGCATCCAAGCCAAAGTGTTCCAACATGTTGACAAGAACAGACCTGCTTTCCAAAGTAACAGCAGAAACATATTTTTATATAAGAGGATGTTTTTCTTTTTAGCGAACACACTTTTAAGATCGGGTTGCGCAAAGGACAGTGTCAATAATTAATCTTGCAGGCAACTCAGCTTCAGTGTACTCATCATGATTTAAGAACATAACTGGAGATGCTGTTAATATGTAATGGGACGGCAGAGATGCTTCCCAACCCTTGAGCTTTTGCGGTGAAAAAAAAGGAGAAAAATCAACGTTTATGTCCTGAGGCAACCTTGAATCAAACGCAGGCAGCCGCTGCCAAATGTGGGAATGTTTAAAATGGATTACTTGGTGTTAGTGGGTTAATAGCTAATCAATACTCAGTCCAATGAAGTACCAATGATCTAATCCACCTAATCACATATAGTACAAGACAGCTGGGGAAAGAAGTGGGGATTTCAACAGATACACTCCCTCTAAAGGTGGGAAGGTGTTAAAGAATCTAGATGTTGTTGTTGATAAGTATCTTTAATCAGGAAACTCAAATAACTGCATTCTTAAAAAACAGACTTCTAAAACCTCTCATCAAGTAAACATCATGTCAAATAAGTGTGTCACCTACCACCACATAATAAGCTTTGACATGGAAAAGCCTACCGTTAGCTTTTGCTTTTTGGAAATGGCATGTATCATAAAGTTGACTGGGAATCAGCGCTGACATGTTATCTTAGCCACATTAGCTCAAATTGCTTTTAGGGCTAAAATCAATAATCAAACCAACTGTTTACTATTCAAGCAGGCCCTGTCAAAGCTCACAGCGGAATGAGGGCGATGTTTGGTTTAGACTAAGAGGAAAGTTTGCAGAGAAACTTGTGAGCCTGCATTCACTTATTAGGGATTTTTGGCATCTGCATGGAAGTGGAGTAGCTCTCTAAATATTGAGAGGTTAACTAAGGCATGTCATTTTCAGAACATAAAATTCTATGCAATTCTGCATTAACATTTATGCCCAAAAGCTATCTATTATTAAATATAATTTGGGAATGATGAGCTGAAAGTGACATTAATGGCAGTAACAAGATTGATATACTTAGACTCAAACTTAGACACTAGCGGGCAGGCACATGCACATGCATGGGCACAAGGGTGCACACGCACACACACACACATACATAGCAATTCTCAAGTTCGCTCCTTACCTGTTTAGTCAGTGCTACAATGTAAAGCAGCATGCATTACAATTTCATAAGGGAAGTACAAAGAATGGCATTCAAATAACTACTTTTAGAAATCTGATTTATGGGCATAATTGTTTACATAATTCATGAGATGATTATCACATTACAATGCATAAATTATACCACTTTCATCATAATTTAAATCCAGCACACTGTTGTCTGAGGTTTATTTAATATGCATTATGATCATAAATCAAAGTAAGCAACACTAATTTTGACACGTTCTAAGACTAATCACTGTCTGAATTCTATCATCAAACACAAATGCATGTTCCTGTCTTAACCAGAGCCTCAGAGGCACGAGTGAAATCAATAGGAGAAAATCAATTAGAATGTGTTTGCATGTATGGATTGACACCTTGAATCATCAGTCCCTATTGATCCTCTCCACTGTGATCTTCATAAAACCCATTTGTTCCATCTAAAGTTTGCACATCCAGCCAATACGTTGTTCTTTCTCCTCCTCCCCCCCTCTGGTTTGCATAAACAATGGTAAAAGGGTCATAAAGAATACATCACAGAACTTAGTGAAACATATATTCAGTTCCTTCCAAACTGCATATTCTGTCAAGGAAAACAAAAATGACTGACAGCAAAAAAAAAAAAGATCTAGTGGTTTTAAGATTATTCCAGTGGAGAAACGAATAGATTTGTTGACAAAATGGTGTAAATTTCTACAAATTGAACCATGTAACATTCAGACACACTGAATGATGATCCAGTCCTAAAATGCTAACCACCCCACCCTAAAACAAAAAGCCTTGATGAACATCCTTGTGACTGAACTGATTGCAGTTAATTATAAATTATGCAGTCATTGTGGGCCCACAAAAGAAGACATCCCCACTCTGCAGTCAGATGTAATTACCAAAGTCAGGCGCACTCCACTGTGTGTGATCCACGCCTGACAGCCAACGCTGACTGATGACCTTCCCGGGTAAAGACTCCCTCAGTTGGGTCGCTGAGCACATGAGACACACCCACCTGCCAACCACCCACCCTCCCTCCCCCTGAACTTCCTCCCTCCAGCAACATCTTAAACATCTCTATACCTGCTCAGACACCCACGTGACACCCAGTGTTCAGGTACAAAGCTTATTGACAGTTTGAATCATCGGCCCATCCTGCTTATCATTCACAATCGCTCCACATTGCTATATAGGGCAAAGAAATATGACTCCCCGTCAGCGGGTGGCAGAAGGGGGTGGGCTTTGGGGTGAGGAGGAAAGGGAGGAGAGGGCTGATTTGACACAGCTCGCTTGGCTTGCCATAATTGCTCCGTCACTGTCAGTCCTTGAGAGGCCTCCTTGGCGTACAATTTGGACACTATTACCGGCCGTTTACCAGTGGCCGTTATGCCCCCCCCTCCGAAAACCCTGCCTGTTCTCCCGTTCGGCTGGTGCCTGGGATGTGCCATGCCTCATCAAACGTGGATGCGGCCCATTAATGAACACTGTCAGCATTCTCTTAAACTTCTCCTGCTCTAATAAATATGCAGTGTTCCACATGAGCATTGCCATCCTCGTGACATGATATTTATTGTCTGTGCCAGGAGGGAGGGAGGGAGGAGGATGAGTACGAGAGGACAGAGGTGAGGAAGGTATTCGAAGTGAAGAGAGATATATCAGCGATGAGTAGGGGAGGGAGGGAGTGGAGGAGGTGGAAAAAAAAGACAGATGAAGAGGAAGAGATACAGACTGGAACATCTCTTTCTGCCACCACTGCTTTTACATATGAATTCACCTCAGGGCTCATAATCTTTGAGATTTGAATTTCACACAAACACATCACAAAGGGCTGCGATGGCAGCACTTTGTCAGTCCTGATGAAGTCCTTATGTAAATGTTTAAACGGATCCTTTGATGAAAATAGAGAAATGTACAAAGAGAGAGATTTAAATCAACATTTGATAGTCGTTAATGTAAACATTTGGTAGTTCATTGAACCCTGTAGCTGTTTGGTAAAAGACTTCAGCTGCATCAGGACAGGAAGGAGGACACCCTTGCTTATATAGTATATATACTCTAACAAAGCTGTTTAAAAGTAACACAACATATTAACATCTGAGTAACATATATGAATTTTACAGTGTATATGGGATGTTGAAGTCAATTACAAATTGTTTTGATTTGATAGCATAGTACATAATTACCAGTTTTCAGTCATACTAACTATACACTAAACTGAATGCACATATTTCATACATGCACTCACACACAGGCTCATGCTCACAACAATATTACACTCAGCAGGGACGTAATATCAATCTCCACTGTGATGGACATAGTTCTGTTTCCGCTGCACTGCCAGCACAAGCAGAGCGAAACAGAAACAGAGAGCACATAAAAAGTGCTGAAGCTGAAAGACCGAGAGACAACAGCAGGCAGGGGACACCTGTGGTGACCTAATGGCGTCTGTGCCCCAGAGGTTTCCTATTTCTCCTGCCCTAGGGTGGCTCCTACGCATCGCGGGTAGAGCCATGTTACTGGAATGAGAGGTGAGGGGGGTGGGTCATCATCTATCATCAGCACCTGCCCCTCAGTTTCCTATGTTGAAGTAATTACGACCCAACAGACAGGGAGGGGTGGTCACTGCGGTCATATTCACACACAGACATAAGCAAACAGATTCAGACACACACAACCGAAGCATGTGATTTTTCATGTACATACACACAAATGTAGCCAAAACAATGTTTCTGTGCACATGTCAAAGAACGAGAGGAAAAGGCGATCAAGCATCTAGACAGTCGTGGTATTGTGTCTCTGGGGACGGTGGCCTCCACCATCACACACCTCCTCACCTCTAGACCCCAGAAATTAATGAAGCCCAGTGCAACAGCAGTCAAAGGCACAAATGGCTGCTCATTAATATCCTGGTTGTCACGGGGGCCATTGTGACACAGCTAGATATTAAGGAATCATCAGGGAGCTTTATTCCGAGGCAACTGATAATAAAACAAATGATTGAGAAAAATACTGAATTTGCTGCAAATGGTCAATTATGGAGGATCTATCAGCTACTTGATGTTATTGATGTTAAATGTTATTGTCTTGTAGTGTGTTTCTATTTGCATATTTCCAAGTCAGCATGAAAACAGCACAATGCTTTTCTGTGCATCTGTCTGCAAAAGGACTGAGAAACAAAGGGATGCAACTCAGGCAGCTGCACACACAGCAACACATGCACATGTGCACCACAGGCTCATGCACAAATAACCCTGACAACAAAGTAAGACTTTTCGTCCTGTGGAGATATGAGCTGGCATCGGTGTTTGGTTGCTCACCGAATAAACTCATTAATTTGCTTAATTAAGAACTCTCAACAATTTCCCCTCCTGAAAATGTTCAGTGAAGCTATGCAACAACATAACACGCTTAGAGGCTACGCTTCACTATCACATTATAAACAACAAACAGAAAATACACCAGGGCTTGATTAAAGGCCTTACACCACAGAGCAAGAGAGAGAGAGGAGATGTGTTTGTTTCTCTGCTCACAGATGTGAAATTGTTTCCAGCTTGTTTTTGACAGCTACAACTACAGATGTGTTGGCTATTACTGGGTGGGTGGGTGGGTGGGGGTTGGTTGTAATAATTAGCACACCACTAACCTGAATAAATTAATGCTTCCTCTGTGTGTGTGTAAATGTGTGTGTGTAAACGCTTAATGTACCACTGCACGCTCAGACAGGCTTTGTCTGCCCTGGATTAATTTTTGTTTCAGTTGTTTGTATGCATATGTGCGTATGCAAGTACGCAGTACATGTGACTGTATGATAAAAGTAATGGCGTTGTATTGTGATGGAGAGCTGTTTGCTTCCCTTCCTCATGGCTCACAATTCTTATCTCATGAATACAAATTAAAAGTTTTTAAGCCTTTTTCTTTTTCTATTCTAATTACTAAGAAATAAGGGTTAAGATGAGACCAGAGTTTATTCGACATACTGCAACTAACGCCTCCAGTCTCTGAATGTTACAGCAAATACAGTAGTAGTCTGGCCTTGTATTCAACTGTGTACAACACTGGATTCTGTAATAACTAGGTGCTAGTCACTGTAGCATCCGGTCTGCCTCTCAGTCCAACATGTAGAGAGGACAGAAGAAGTGGCACCTCTTTCCTTCACTACACAACAATGGCTAAAGTTTTGTAAGTAAACAGCTGTTAATGCTATGGTTATGTAGCAATGGCAAAACGAGATAGCAACTTTAAGATTTCTTGTTTCTCTGAATCTGAATATAAAGAAACACTAATGCATTCACCATTCAAAATGGACAAATCATTGCTGGTTACCGCTACTGAAAGTAATACTAGTAAAAACTTGTTAAACTTGAATATTAATCGTTTTCTGACATCTCACCCATAAACTTTGTAGATGATGTATGCATCTGATCTTTAAAACACATGCAAAACCTGGTCTCTCTTGTTAAAGTGACACAACTCACATGTTCAACCAAATCTTTTACCCAATAAAGTCATTACCTCAACCACTTAAACAAGCTTCATCCCTTTAATCTACAGAGGCAGTATTTAGCCCTGACGCTGACAATGATAGCAGAATGAAGTTATGAGAATGGGAAAGATCATAACACATATTCTCTATATATGCACATGTCTGCACATACACTTACCTAATCGCACTTGTGGTTAGTGTATGTATGAGATATCTACATTCACCCACACACACACACAGACACACACCAAAAAAAAAAAAAAAAAAAAAAAAAAAAAAAGAGAGGGGAGGGTGGGAGGGAATGTGGGAGGCTCTGGCCAGACAGTGGTAAATCCCATTATTTGGCCTCATCCCGGAGAGTGAATTGAGAGTCAAGAGGACGTATAAAATCTGAATGAAATTACACAAGGTGAGGTTGAAGGCCACATGCACCCCATTGTGTCCGAGTGCATCTAAATAAGAAGGGCAAAAAGGCAGTCTGTGCTAGGGGCTGCCAGGGTTACAGGGTTTGTGTGTGTGTGTGATCTAGAGGTAAATGGAGGCCCCACTGCCAGATAGAGGGCTATTTAGGCTTGATGATGGGTAACCTGTGGGGACCACCTGATGCGGCTTTATGTATGTTTACAGTGTTGAGTGTAAGTGCAGGTGTTTATGTGTGTGTGTGTGTGCGGGTCTCGATATTTTCTGCACCGCTTAAAAAGGAAAATGATTTTCTGTCACTTTCTACCTGTAACCTGAGCCTGCAAATGCCAAGCAACATGACAAATGGCCCTTGTGATATTTTTATCTGTAATAAACCTATTCTATACCCTTATGTCCAAAATCGGTACAGAAGTGAGGCCTTTGCTCTTTAAGACAGAGGGAAATTTGTGGACTGCAAACAGCTACGTTTCAAGAAAGCACAGCAACCAGGACATCAACTAGAGGGGAAGGAAAAGAGAGGGAAAAGAGGGAGGGGGAAAAAAGAAAACATCAAAACTGTCAGTTGAAGATGCAAAAGAGATCCGATCTATCCATTATGAATGAGATATTTGAAAGGTGGAGGCAGAATACAACAGTGAGGAGGAGGAGGAGGAGGACATCACTGCCCCCTTAGACCCGCAATGCTTTAACTCCTTCACAACCCCAACCCACTTCCCACTTACACCTCCTTCCTCAGCACACAAGCTCCGGTTCATCAACAAAGCCTTGTACAGTCAACAGTGCTGTTTTTATTCATGTTACATTTATCCTCAGAGCTGTCCATCAGGCGCGAAGGGACCTGCTGATCTAAAACAGAGCCTTAGACTCATGATGAGGATAGAGCTATAACTTGGAATGCTAACTCCACCGTTATTTGGGCCTAATAGAGAGAACGGCAGAAAGGGAGATAGAGGGAAAGAGAGGAGAGAGATACACAGCCTAATGACAACTATAAACACAGACGTAGCTTTTGTTCCAGCCTCCATAAAACAGCAGACTTGTGATTGCTTAGCCTATGGGCCCAATCAAACTTGTGTTATTTAGACTTCAAAACATGGCTTCCTAAAGAGACAGGGAGCGAGCAAGGTGTGTGTATCTTCACAATAGCTGCTAGCATGATTCAAGTTAAGCTGCTTATTTCGACATAAATAATGCATCCAGATGCGCTTGACTTTAGTTGAATAAGAATCGCTATGCGATTGACACCGAGGTTTGTTGAGGCCAAATGAGTTGATCTTCTACAGTCTCACCTTTGGAAATAGGGTCGTCTCATTTAATATCCCCTGTTAACATAATTATGACAACCAGCACTGATTCATGCACGGTTCGTAGGTAATATCCATGACAAAATTAGGCTACTATTTTTTGAGGGGTGGGGGCAGGCAGGATAGATTTTAGTAGAGTATCAAAGGCAACTAGATTGTCTGCCTGTTTAACAGCTAAGCCAACCAAATCAGAAATAAGAGACCATCTTCAGTTTAATTCTCGATACTTCACAAGACACCTCTACTTACCCAAATTCCACAAACCCTGCCCTCTTAGCCTCCTTTTTACAGTCATTGATTCCAATCAAATCAACTTAATTACAGGCACCTATACACATATATGTCATATGCTAACAGGGTAATGATATGGGCATTTAGTTGGCGCTTAATCTATGCTACTTGCAGCTAACATAATGACACTCTCTACCCAGGCATGGGAATATTTATAAGAGACTGAGAGCATGTGGACACGTATGCACACATTGATTGTATCACACTGGCTCACTGTATTAAACCTATTTACAAGCTAACAGCTATAACCATTACAGATATGGTATGGAGAAACCACATTAGGTTCATCGGGCCAACAGCGGTAATCCAAAACACAAATGTAAATTTGAGTCAATCTCATTACTGAAAAAAAAAAAAAAAAAAGCACACAGGCTCATCTGGTGAACAGATGAACATCTTTGTGGATACAAGATGTTTTTCCTCGCTCTGTCTCTTTTTAAGACCTTAAGCATCAAGGAAGGAATGTTTTCATTTCATTTTAATCCCCTCAGTGTTAAGGTGTATGTGGATAACATATTGCAGGCTCCTTGTCTCGCTTCCAACCCACGGCCCTCCCCATCCTGTGAAAATTAGCACAGTAAAATTGCTCCTAGGCTTAGCACAAGTTGCTACAAACTGCACTAAAGAGGCCCAGTATACAGTAAATAATATCCATAACTGGTTAACAGTGTTAATGTTTTGTATCCTGTCAGAGTATTTTATATATGCTCATAAATTACCTATAAACATCTAACCACTTTGTTATTATCAGTTCATTTTGCAGTGAACACAGTGACACTCATTCACCCCGCCAGATACAACAGTGCAGAGTGAAAATATACACAGCCTTGCTGTGTCTCCAGTATAAATGTTGCTGCAGGTCAAAGGTAGTCGTGGTTACTGTATTTTTCTCATTGTCATATTCACTACTATCAGACAGTGCAGGGAGTCAAAGTCACGAGTTGGATTCAAACTCATGACGTCACAAATACATGCTACGTCATTCCCCTGCTGAGCCAGCAGGATGCCTCAGCCGCTGTACTTTTTCCAGACAATACTGTGGAGAGGTTCAGGAGGGAAAGGAGCCTGAATTTGTTCCAGCAGGAAGCACTTCACTAACTATGCTGAGTTGTTATGCATCGGGATCAGCCCGTATGAGACAATTTGAAGTACAAGAGTTCAGATTTACTTAAATTAAAATGAATAGTTCAATTCAGATGTGCACTGTGATGACATACTGCTCTAAATCATCTGAAAGCCCTTTTCTTATTATAACCACAAGACTGGACAGCCTCATTTCATCCAAACACCCTTTCTTTCCAAAACCAGATTCCAGGGGTAACGGGCAGCTTTTTTTTTTAATCAAAAAGTGAATGTGTCTCTATTCTATTGTCCCGTGTGGTTTATGTTTATTGTCATATAAATTAGCTTTGAAGCTTGACCATGGTTAAGTTCACACTCACCTTTGACCTTAAAAGGAGTCCGATGCACTGGATGAATTCCTTGTGCTTATTCTGAAAGACAGTAAAGGCAAAGAAAGAGTAAAACATAGTTCATCATTTGACAAGCAATTCTTATAAACAAAAGGAACAAACAGAAAGTTTTGAGGACTTACAAACACTAAAACTACTCACAAGTGCTGTCCTTGCAAGCCCTTACGTGGGCCTTTGTTGCCGATAACAACCTGCCTCCATGCAGCTCATCTCCTGTTCCTACTCTGTTGTGTGATCTGCAGAGAAGAACCTAAGGTAAACTTGGTTGGTGTTTGTAAGGCAGTTCTCTCTCTCCTACTCCCAAGCGATAATTATTTGATCTTGTTTAGTTCATTATTCATCTTGAGGGAGCCGGTTGTGACTTGTGGATAAATGCCATATGAAAGGCATTGTGCGCCGAGGATGCATCCTCACTTTTATCCTGGCTCCCAAAACAGATCAATTAGTAAAACTAAACAGTAAATTATTAATCACATTGCTTTGTGTCCCCGTTCCATCACCGGAAGAAAACAGTTCATTAGGGGAGAGAGAGGAGAGAGAGGGGGGGGGGTGATTGAGAGGGGCTTTAAACTGAGCTGATGCTGTGTGAACATTTGAAGAAAAAAGAGGGAAGAATTATCAAGCATGTCCATCATTTCCATGTAACATCCCTACCACCACCACCACCCCCCACTACCACCCCCCTAAAATGACGTGCACTCATAAAATGGGGTCAAGCAGTGGAGGAATTCAATGTCACAGCCATCATATACGTTGTTCAAAAGGCAGATTAAAAAATAACACACAGGGATGTTTCATGTCATGGTATAATCAGACCATATTTGCAAAAAATATTCAGATCAGATGAATTTCTACGAGGTGTACACTGAGGGGATACTGCTGCCAGAGCACTGGGGATAGAAGGTGGAAGAAGCCCGTCCCCTTATTTGCTGTGAAGACAGTAAGGTACATAAACTTTTCCCTGAACCCTCACAGATGAAAAAAAAGAGACAGATTCAAATTCAGGTCCACTTAGTGTTCAGATTGCCTGTTGTTCTGAGTTGGGCAATTTGAATAATTCCAGATAATAAAAAATCATTATGGGGTTCATTTTGTGAGAAATTATATTTTCGCAGGAAAGGTTAATTTTGAAAGGAGCTTGAATGACTGGGAACGGGGAAGGAGGGGTGGAGCTGCAGAGGAGAAGGAGAGAGAGAGGAAGGAGGGAGAGGGAAAGAGAGGCAGAGAGAAAGAGAAATAGAGGTGGAGGGGGGTGGAATCTGTGCTGTACGAGGCGTCAAGGGTGAGAAGGGAAGAGAGAGAGAGGGAGAGAGGGAGAGATGAAGGAGGGAGCAAGGGAGGAGGAAGCATAAAAGCGACATTGCCTCCCGGATGTCTCAGTAGGAGAGCAGAACCAGTGGAGATGTTAAACCTTGCTTGACACCCCAGTTGGATAATTGTGGTGTGGGAGCTAATCAGCGGAAGATGTCTCAATTTAAATCTTGTCAGTTAGTGAAGATTAGGCCCTCCTGTCCCGGCCACCAGCTTTGCTGCATGTCAATGCGCCGTGAGGTGTCCGCCTGGTCCGCTGCAAGGGTAAAAAGGCAAGCGTGATGGAACCAGCAGATTTATTCCAGATAAAACCAGTATGGTACTTTTCAAGAAAACCCATGAGGGGGAAAAAGAATTTATGCAGCCTTTGAAAATGCATTTGTTACTACTGACCTAACAGGGGACCCAGTGGAATAAGAAATGAAAAGGGATGTGCTCAGATTTTCTTGCAGGAAAAATATCACGGTAGTTAAATATGATGTCGCATACACAAACCACAGGCCAGGAAGCAAATTAGTGTGTGTTTGCTTAAAATACATAAATTATGGGAATTATAACTCAGTAATGCACAGACCAATTGAAGTCATTAAATGTATAACCACACAGTGTCCCTGTACACATGCTGTATGCTCTGTTAAAACAAGAAGTTAGGGATAAATTTGGGCTGAAGGAACAGTAGATCCTGATGTTAAGGCTATTAAATGACTAATAACTATGACAGTGTGATCTCACATAAAAATGTGGGTATAATTTAACTCAAGGTGCGAATAAGGGGGAGGTGATCAATTCAAAATGCACTGTGTGAATTTTACAGTTCGAGTCTGGCTGGTTGCGAGCCATGGCTGTGCATTCCCCCATAGTAAAATATTTGCAACAGATTTTTCCTGCAGGACAATGGCCTTTCACTAAAGCAGGTCCTGTAACCGGAGGAACGCGAGGTCAGGGCAAATAAACAAGGCGGCCGTGTTGCTGAGCGGCTCCACTGATTCCGGGCCGGGCCCGCTGCATACCAGGGGCCCTGCTCTCTCCTCCTCGGGCCACCGAGTCTGAGTGCTGACAGATGTTTTGAGCCCGGCTAAAGGAAAGAGGAGACTAGAGAGAGAGAGGAGAGAAACAAGGAGCTTTCCTCTCCTCTCTCTGGCTCACTTTTTCCACAGTTCGGTTATCTTTTTCTGTCGCCTTACCTCAGTCCCGAGCTGTTCCATTATGGCAGCCCGACACCTTCAAACACCTACTGCAAACTGCGAAAAGCAATCAGAAAATCATTATGAATTGCCCTGCACAACACTCAGTTCTGATCCCTTGTGGGAATGTGTAACCTATGAACCCGGGTTTTACTCAATACACAGGCTCGTGCAGCCAGTCAAGAACCCTGAGCGGTGTGTGTGTGTGTGTGCCTGAGCAAGAGCTGAGGGAAAATGACATCACACTTCTAGTGGGTTTTGCCCGGTATGTGTATGTTTGTAAATCCTCCTCCAGGGTTTTCCTATACGAGTAAGAAAATTCTGATGTTTCAACAGCGCCGCTCAACCACCCACCCACCACTTGTGTTCTGGTTGAAGGGTCAATAGCGTTCAAAAGTGAAAGCTAATATGGCCACCACAAGGTGTGTAACGAGTTCAAGGGGCCTGCCCAGGCCTGAGGGGCGGCAGACGGCAAACAGTCACAGTGTGGTGTGTGTTTTTCTTTTTTGTACAGTTCAGACAAAGCCTCTCTCTGTAAACAACAGCTGCCAGCTGGGTTCAGCAGAGTGAGACACTCGATCCATAAGCCTGCTCCTTTACACCCCTCCGGAAAACTGGCCTGGCAGTTTCTAGGGAGGAGCAGCAGCGCATGCCAGAGCTGGGCAATGTAATTGCAAAAATAAATAAATATATATATATATATATATATATATATGTATATTTTATATATATATATATGTATATATTTTATATATACATATATATTTCTCTTAACCAAATAATAAACTTATATTTCTGAAAGGAAGGAGGCAAAAAATATCTATCAGCAGTTGGTGAATGAGGTTTAATTCAAATGCAGGTGACACGTTTTAAAAACAACTACAATTACTTAATTGCAGAAAAGAGCAGAATTTATGTTCACTGTGAGACAAAACTAGATAATTTTTGCTGGTATTTTGGTTTATTGATGTTTTCATTTTCTATTTTTGATCTAGTGCACTGTAATGCCAACATTTCTTTTAGCAGACAATAAATAATTAAGGAGAATCTGCAATTGCAGCTTTTCTTTCTAAACAGTTTACAAATACATATATATATTTTAAAAAATCAATTTATATATTAAATATTCTGTTGAAACTACATTGGCCATGAAGGCCCAGTTAAAAGTATCAAAGAGGGGAGACAAGAGATCATGCTTTAATCTAATCTACGTTTGTAGTTGGGGACATTAATATTGATAAGCCCAGCACTGATTATTAATAAGATAATGTAATTGAGAATGAAATCACCAGAGCGAGTGTGTGTCGGCCCAATCTGGAGCTGTATGTAGTTGTGGTGGCGGGAGGAGAGGCGGGGGGTCTTAGGATTGGCTCTCACATAGGCTTCCATCATTGCCACACTATAAAAGCAGAGAGTGGTGATTAAAGGACTCCATTGAACTGACTCTCATTGGGATAAGCTTTCGTCTGCTCTGGCCATCAGTTCCGCCTGCAAAAAAAAGTGTTTACCATGTGTGTAAAAGCGTGTGTGTATGAATGTATTCAATGTGTGTTGATGCAGAAAATCAAATAAAATACTACAAATGTGTTCGTAACTGAGGACAAGTTTATAATTTTGTAAATGTGTGTTTTTATGTGTGAATTCCCAAAAAACTGAGTGAAAAAGTATTTTTTTGTGTGTTTGTTCATCTTAATTGCTTAATTGTGTGTATATTTGTGTAAGGCAAGTAATGTATTAATATCTAAATGTGTGTGTGTGTGTGGACCTGCAGCCCAGCTATAAGAGGAACAGTTGAAACGTATGTGTGTGTGTGTGAGACTGTGTATCCATGTCGTCAAGAGGTGGCCCCACTCCCCCAGTTTTCACTCGCCTTTTGTCTACACTCTGTACTGTACTCTGCTGCTGAAACACACACATGTGCACGCACACACACACACTCTCTTTCTCACACTCTCAGCTCCAACCCACCCTGCGAGACAGAGACAGACCCTGCCGTCTGACACAAAAGCTATTGATTTTACTATCTGCTGCAATGAATGATCTTCCTCAGCCAATTTCTGAATTTAGAAATGAGTTCAATACTAATAATGATAGTGGAAGGATTCTTTAAACTGTTAGAGTTGAGAAAGGGGGAAATTGAGAGGAGAAAAAGAAGGAGAGCGACAGAGAGCAGGAGGAGGAGGAAGGAAGTGAAGATTTGTGTGTGTTTGGCTTTGGAAAAAGAGAGGATATGATTGCCATGGTGAGATTAAATAAAGATGACACGCCTTTGATGGTTTTAACAATCTAACATTACACCCCACCTCAAATACAATTACTCTTATTTGGCTTTCTTCAATGTGGGCTGAGAGTGATAAGTCAGTGGTGGATTTTTTTCTTTTCTTTTTTTACTTAACTCCCAACTTTATATGAACAGTTTTCATCCACCTATTTCACGCATCTCTTTCTGCTTTTATGACGCACTTTTCATTATACAGCATTCTGGGTTTAGCTTGTTCTTTAATCCATTCATATATTTCATGCGCCTACAAGACACAACTAGTTCAGTTTCTATTTTGCGTCATAAATCTTCCAGAAAATAAAAAAAAAAAACAGGCACATAAATATTTAATATGGCCATTGTTTAGATGGGGAAAACTATTTATGTCAAATTAAACAGATACAAATGAGCAGCTCAACAGAAAAACTCAGAAGAGTGGAACATTTCGTCTAATATTTTATTTCTGGGTGCACATTATTTTCCTGGTTATTCAGAAAACTGCAATAAAACACCAGGAACAGCCATGTTAAACCGTGCATGTGGTGGTAAAAAGTGTGTGTGTGCTATAGAAATACAGTTTGTGTGTATGTGTTGGCAGGTACGAATGTTTGCATATGCGAGCATCAGATTTTCTCTAAGTCTCTCCTCTCCTCTGATCTTTTATTTGGGCAGGCGGGCTGCGGCTTGGTGGGGGTGACGTGTGTTAATCAGAAGCCCCGTGCCCCGTCGAGGTGTTAATTCAACCCCCCTGTTACATAGAGGTGTAGATTAATAGATAAGGGAGGTCTGAGTGAGGGTCAGCGTGATACGGCCCCGGCTGTGTTCGCCCGCTTGTCAGACACCTGCCTGGATTAAGCCGCTGGCTTCGCTCTCCGTTGCGCGCAGGTGAGAGGTCAACCATTTACCCAGTTCATTGGGCTCTCATTCAGGTTTTCAAGGTGGGGTGGATCTGCATAAAGGCTCTGGCATCTGTATGCTTCGCGGGGCTCGTCTGCACGGGGGGTCCTGCACGGTGAGGTGGAGAGGCGGACAGGCGGTGCAGGATCTGCCGCAGAGGATTACAGTAAATATACTTTGAGACCCAGGAGGAGATGAGGAGTGGTTGCAATGGTGAAAATGCAGTGGATTTATTTCTTATTTTATTTATTTCTTTCGTGAATCTGATTTCAGCCGAGTAAACCCTAACACGGGAGAGTGTTTTCTTCTTTTCAGGAATTTTCTTGGAGTAAGGACAAGAACATCCTCGGCAAACAGAAAAAATAAAAAGGGGGGAAGAGAGGGATAAAGCAGGTTGGGGGAAGGAGAAAAACGCATGAAACATGAAACTCTGAAAATTTGACTTATAACAAGCAAATTATTACACCCCTGCTGTCATTTAAATTATGGTTGCCCTATAAAGGTGTCTTTAGGTGCATTAATTGAATTCAAACCATTTCCCAATAATAATCTGTAAAGTTCAGGCCGTCCATCCTCTCATGGTATCCTGCCAAGGCATCAGAGGAGTATCTATTTCAGTGGCTTAATTTATTTTCATGATTCGCCGACATGACGGCTATGCAGGCTGTACATCAGAATTAACCTTCATTTCACTGAGGTATATTACGATGACAGTCCCCACATTTCACCTACACAAAGGCATTCTCTCCCTCTCATCTCTCTCTCCCTCTCCCTTACCTCTACCTCCCCTGCCTCCTCTGCTGCCCTGTTACAATCATCCTGGCAGACCAAGATTGTTTGATAGTCGATTAATTTTCATAGAAATCATGGCCAGCCTTTCTCTCTATCGCTTCTTTCTTTATTTCTCCTCTTATGCCCCCCTCCCGCACACACACACACACACACACTTCCCCTCCATTCACCCTCCAAACACATACACACGCTTCCTCTCAACAATGGCGTAATAGTGCTTGTGTTTGGTGACTTTTTTCTGTCAATTAGGTGTTTTATTTAACTTCATCTCACTTTTTTCTCTATTAAATTGCACTTCCTCAACACCCCCACCCCCACTCCTAACCCTGCCACCCCATGTTTCATATCTCCAGCTTGTTAATTTATTTTGGACGATGCCGATGTAACAAAAGTATGTAAATTAACTAGGGACATCAAGCGGTAATATCCTTTCGCTGCGCTTCTCTGCCTCTAATTTCTATGCAAACCATTAAGTGTCGATATAGATTCCACATTTGCTATGGTCTCAGTCAAAAGATTTCATTAGGGACCTGATTAATGCTTTTGAAGGCAGCGCCGGATCATTTCTGTCCTATTTTCTCCCTCATGAGCTCTTTTGTTCTTCGCCTCTCTGTGGTAATCCTGCCACCAAAAGGCCCCATGCAAATGACAATAATAGATTTCGCTAAGCGCCACCGCAACGTAATGATAGCCTATTTAGAGAGAACCAGAAACATTCAATTTGTGGCATTAACTAGGCATATGCAAAGGTTGCCAAAAGTGATTAAGAAATTACAGAATTGGTCCTTCTGTCAGGAAGCCCTTTCTTTTTTTTTCTCCCACTCTCATTGACATGACATCTGTAATGAGGGAGGGCTGGTAATTAGAATATTCTGAGAGGTGAGCTCTGCTGGAGCTGGCAGCCAGAAGACTGATCTCTCTCTCCTCTCTCTCTCTCTCTCTCCCTCCTCTTGTCTTTTCTGTATTATTTTCCTCTGTCATAAGGGCCTGACTTAGAGCAGACAGAAAAACAGCTGTCTGACACCAGGACTCTCTATGTGGATGTCTCTTCTTTGTGCGAGTGTGTGTGTGTCTCAGATGAGCTGTTCAGAGCCCTCTGTCTGCAACAACATAATCAATTCCCATTTACATACAAATAGGCTTTCTCCTTCATCCTAACACCTACCCAGCATCCTCATATAGAGGGAATATAATATCACCCATATGGCAATTCCATATTTATCATTAGATGGCTTTATTGATTGTTGTTTTTTTCCTTTGATAATTTTTTTTTCCACTTCATTTATTAGAGGATATTGAAGGCATGTAGGCTGACATGGCACATACGCTCAATATTTCCTGCCCAGGGACGGCATTATGGTTATTGACACTGGTCACGCCTTCCCCTCACATCAGTTATCGCTGCCACCGTGTTGAGACAGGAAGCCAGCACGACACGGGTTGGGTGTGGGGCTACAGGCGCCTGTAGAACATCATCATCATGGTCGCTTAATGGGTGTAACTGCGGGGCGCTTGCATCAGGCGGGGTTGGGCAAGTCGCTAATGTGGCTCGATTCCCACTTTGTGTCATGTCGATGATGGGGGTGATTGACCGGGGCCCTGACTGAATGTCAACCCACTTTGACAAACAACCCTTCTGTCAAAAGCATCACTCAGCACCAGGGCACCTAATACATCCACTGCATACACAGAGGGAGAGCAAAGGAGAAGCAGAGCGACTTAGACCAGAGAAACTTTTTAAATACTTCACTACTTTAGTGCTATTCCAAAAATCTAGATAGAAACAGGAAGAAGAATGCTGACAGGATTATGATCTATCATTGTACTGTAGGTCTCTTTAGAAAAAGATTCTAAGGGCACTTTAGTTCCAGTTTGTTTTTTCTTTTTTTCCTCTTAACACATATTTCCCCCACTGTACATCAGAGGTCGTTACCATTTCACTCACAGTTTAACAAACACTTCTGAATTGGTTGTCAAAGAACTTTCCAGGCTCTGAATGTAAACAAGAGAGGTGAAATTCACTCGACTTGCAGTCAGTAATGTGACAAACATCACTGCATCATATACTGTATAATAAAACTACTCCTGCTAACATGCTATGTGAATGAGCAAATTATCTGGCGTGGCTATTCGGGACTGCTATCAATAACAACATCTGTTAGCCTGTTGATCTTCGGAAACACAACCTGCTCGCATAATTAACTTGTTCATACGCCATTACTATATAAATAGGCCTCCTACACTGGCTGAATCATGTAATCTCTTCTTATTTCAAAGCATTAGGAGAAACATTAGAAGTAATATTGCTCGAGTTCCAATTCTCCTCCGCTCCCATCTCTCTGCTGCCATGTGTTAACTGGGTCTTAGCCGACCATTATTGACTCATTAGCAGACATTTGGGGATCGCTTGGAGTCAGAAAATCTCAACAACTCAAATGCTATTCAGTCAATGGCGCCCAAACATCTGACTGGCACCTTTTCAAATTAGCTACTTTGAATTAAAAATCTTTTTGAAGATTAAAGGCACTCACTGGAGTATTGCAGCCTCATGTTTCTCCCAAATGTTCTTGTCAAGTATTGTTTTAGTATTTGCGGGTTGATGAATAAAGATCCTGTTTTGTATTGGAGCTCTCCCATAAGGCGGTTTGCTGGGTCTGAGCGTAAGTAAACAATGAAAACATTTTGGGGATGCAAACAACCTCAAGCTCCTTTCAAAGAAGTTGGCTCAATAAACTGATTGTGTAATCATGAGTTTCTTGGAGATGAAAAAGCTTGCTGATCGCATCTAAGTCGCTCCAGCGATGCATGCCATCTCTAAAACAAAAGAGACGGGTGGTGAAAAAGACTGAGTGAAGGTACGGTAAAAGATCATCAACGGGCGCTGGACAAAGTGGTGCAATTATGATGAATCGTTCTGACAAAAATCTGTCTGAGGTAAAATAATAAGTCAACAGTAACTGAAGATGTAACGGCAGAAATAGATCACAGCGCTTAACAGCTTGTCATAATCAACCAGACAAAAATGAAATTCCACAGGAGATTAATTCTGTTTCTCTTGAGGGAAAATTAGATGTTTGTGTTGAGAGAAGAAAAAACAAACTCTTGGTACTTCCGCTGCGGTGATTCAAAGAAAATCATGATTACTTCTCTAGATAGTTGGGGCAACATGATCATCACCACAGCCTGGTGCTCTTAGACAAACACTGGAAAACTACACCACCAGCACTTGGAAACAACACAACTCTGAGACATATAGTTTGACACAGAGGTAGTTTACAGTTGTGTGTGTGTGTGTGTGTGTGTAAAAATAACCTTTGTGTAATCTGCCCGGAGCATGGTGTAGGTATTGCAAGATGATTTACCGCACACCAGCCAAGGATCGCTTCCCTGTAACACCCCACCTGGCAGGGAAATTTAAAAGAGCAAATTAACAAAACTGTCATTCAGGAATTATGACGGGACAGTGCACTGCAAAATACGTTTGTTCTTTGAAGTCCTTATTTCAGCAAAATTATATATACACACTATATATATTAAAAAAAACTTTATATCTAATTAAAATGATAACTGCATTCTCATTTTTCAAACTCTCATATCCTGAGGGCCAATTGGGATGAGTGCTTTTTTTTCTCCCATCAGGCTGCAGCTTCTCTCTCTCTCTCAGTCTCTCTCACTCAGTCTGCCTCTCTCTCCATCTCTCCCTCTCCCTCTGTCTTTCCCTCACTCCACTGTGGCTCAGTGAACTGCTCCTACAGTAATATCCCATCATTACCATCTCCCCAGCTGAGCTTCAGCCAGCCATTATCATGCGGCATTATTAATCTTCTTGTCTTATCAACTGGCAAATCACAAACCATTGAGCCTTATGGCGCAGTTTGGGGTGCGCCGTTATTCATTTTGTAGGTCTACCTAGCCTCCGAGTCTTTCTAATCACCTGACGATTGTCACTCTCTTACTGTTGCCCTGCCCTTCTCCTGGCCTCGGTGCTCCGTAGCACTGGAAAGGATCCAAGTGTTTCACTCCATCGTCTTACTCACACACACACTCTCTCTCTCTCACCTAGACACTACTACTACATCTCCTCTTTCTCTCATACTCCCACACAGATACAGATGTCTCTCACACCTACTGTCTCTCTCAGCCCTTACATAAATATGAGCACATACTAGGTATATGATACCGACTGATATGGATAACCTGTAAAGTTAAAAATAAAAAAGTTTGTGTTCACTGTTTGCTCAGATTTATATATTATTATTATATTATGTATTTTTTCTTTCTTTATTCATGTTTGCTGCTTGTGTTTAGACAAGATTTAACAAGACTGAGACGTTTCGCTTCTTTCATTATTAATGAAAAAAAGGTTTTCGTTAAAAACGTGTTTGTTTTATCAAATATTTAAGACCTGGAAAAAAAAACCTAAATTTCAAACTAAAGTATGAGTTTAATAGTCAAGGTAAATATTGTACAAAGCAATATTTCAGCTTGTAAATTAAGTTTAAATGTAGATTAATATGATTTACCCAGTAATACATAAAATGATTAAAATTAGCTCCACCTTAATGCAACATTAAATTGCTGTGTACATGCTAATGCACCAGTAATAATAATAGTAATCCAATTTTCATCTATGCATTGTTATATATAACAGCACTAACGAGCGCCAATCTCCATAATTACTTTAGATGCTTTAAGTATATTTTACACTTTTGTACTTACTTGTAATGGAGTTTTTTTAAAAATATTTTTATCGTCACATAGCTATTTCACTTCAACTGAAGATACCAAGCAACGACTCCACATCCTTCCAAACTAACCTTTATTTTAATCTGTCTTCAAGACATTATCCAATCTATTCTCTTTGTCTTTACTTCCTCACCTGTCTCTTATGTAACTATCTATAACAAAAAGGAACAACAAAGCATTTAAATAAAATACACTTGGGCCCTGCTACAAACGAAGTCGATAGCAAGTGGGATAAATTTTTATTATCAATAGCACACATGAGTCTGCCCAGAGCTGACTTTCCTGACACACTTAACGTCCCAATGTTTCTTGGGTCATCTCCTCTCGCCTCCCTGCTGATATTAGTATCTGAGGGGGGGAACAGAGCGGAGTAGAGAGGCAAAGAGAGGGAAAGTTTCTTTAAAGACGCACCATTGACCCCCTGATTCTGCTCTCACTTGAGTTTGCTTTTCTTCGGGGCTAAAATATTCACTCTGGAAAATGCGGTGTGTCTGCTGCTGCGCTACTTGAGGAAAAATGTGTATAAGAAAATTGCAAGAAATGTGTGTTCCTGCGTGTATGTGTGTATCTGAATTTGCATTTCCTTTGAAAACTTTGCATGATAAATCACCTTTTTCCCAGTTTATTACACCATACAACAGGTACTGGGCATGAAATATTTAGCAGAAGACAAAGTGTTTCATGTGCTCCTATGGACCCAGCTATTACCCAGGCCTTTCGCATAACATCCGCTAAAAACAGCCCACTCTTTGATCTTCATTAATATCGTTTGGTTAAATATTTCAAATATGCTTTCGTGTGTTTGATTAACATCTTTCAGAATTATTCAGTAAACAGAGATTAGCCTTGGAATGTTCAACTGCTAATGATGAATTATGACACCACCATTGCATTATGAATCCACGACGTTAAGGAAGGAGGGCCATACTATTTGATCGGTGATATATGGCAATGCATACTGGACAGTTCATGAAACTTCATGTATCAACTTCCCCCATGCATTCAAATATGTGCTTATAAGCCTTGGGTATTAATATTCACGTCGAGTGTATTTTAGAGCACATTTCAGAGCACTGCGTGCTCGACATTGTAATTTCCAAGCTTATCTAATCAATTCTGCAAGCTCCATCGGCCTCATATCAGGCCTCATGAAAGAAATCAGCTCAGTAGCACCTTCAGAACACTTATAAATAATGAAAAACAGCTTTTAAAGAGAAAGAAGCGCTTAAGGAAAAAAATGTTGATTAGAAAAGTGCCTTTTATCCATGCCTTCAAATCTTTCACATTCCGAAGATGCGGAGAACTCCAGGCAAACCACGACGAATAAAGTACCTCTAACTGACCAGAAAAAGAAGTATTAATTTTTTTGAGATAAAAAGTGCTGACAGCACTGAATGAGCCAGGTGGTATTTGGATACGAGCGGTGAAGATGAGATGAGAGCCCAGAAGATCACTTTCATCTTGTGTATAGAGTTGTCCTTGAAAACTTCTCTGAACTCTGTGCTGTCTGGAGAGCACCATGTTGCTTGTCTTGGCATTTCGGTCGTTCATCTTTCTCCGTGTGTCTGTGAAACTCTGACATGTCAAAACCAGAGTTTGACCTGGGTGGCATGGGTCACTAGATTCACCAGATGAGCACCTATAGGCATCATTTACAAGCAGAGGACGTATGTGTAGCCCTATTGTCTGGAGGCAGGAGAAGAAACAGGAGAAAGGGAGATGGAGGGAAAAGGGGAAAAAAGGAAAACTTTTACATGGTTAACAGCATGTGTCCTATTTTGTCATGCTGGTGCTATGCAGGGGTGGGCGGAAGGTGGGCAGGGTGAGTGAAAATACAGAGTTTTTATGCCCATCTATAAATTAGGAGCGGTGGGTTGATGAGCAGTGAAGGAGAGTCGTGTCTTAGCTCTGAGACAGAAAGAGGGGGAGAGAAGAAAAAAGTGTGCTACTATAGCAGCTAGATGATACTTTACACACATACACACATACCCACAATGATACACTGAGGTCTTGATGACAGTTATCCTGTTAGGCTGTTAAAGAAAAGACTGCTGGGCAACACACACATGCACACACTCCATACACAGACATGCACACACACATACAGCTGGCAGGCACTGAGGCCCTTGTGCATCTCCTCCGGTGAGGATTTGCATTCTGCTCCTGGCAGGTCGACCGACAAATTGCCCAGGCAGCCGCGGGAGTCGGAGGCTCTGGCTGAGGGGAGAGACGCTGCTCAGACAGCGCCTCATCTTGTCTGATCTTCATGAACCACCCTGCTTCGTGACCTCACTTCCAGAGGCAGGCTGATAGGGGGGGCGGACGCGAAGTGACTGTCTTTGAGACCGAAGTGCCTGGCGCGGCCGGACTTTCCCTCCCTGGGGCCAGGAGGGGCTCGGAGGCCAGTGTCCCCCCCTGAGCTCGCCTTAGGCCAGCAGCCCCGGGGCTATCGTTCACAAATCAGCCCCCGTTTTCCCAATCAAAGATGCCGACTGGGGGAAACTGGCCCAAAGTGCTGCTTAGTGCCTTGAATAATTCACCACCCGGAATGTCGTCACGCAAACGGACCATCCACAGAAATTAGAGGAAGAAAAGAGACCAGGAGCCCCCCCACGATCCTTGTCCTGACCAAACTAATTTCAAAAACACTTATTTAAAAGCATGTTTCAATCTTTAATCAGCTGATAAAATGAATGGCAAAGAAATGAGCTGGGAGCTGAGCAAATAGGAAGAATTGCAGAGAAAAAGTAAACACATCAGGATCAAAGTGAATTTTTTCTAATTCCTATTTTTTACATGATTAATGATTGAGGGCAGTTCTGCAGCTCATTAACAACACTCGAAAGCAACAGTGGTGGATGTAAAAGACTAATGTTGAACTACTAGTAATCGCTTGAACTAAGATTCTTGCAGTACTGCATTTGTAGTTAAGCCCATCAAAGGATGAAGTTGAGAGAGGACGGATCATTCACAAACACCTAATTCAGACCAAAATTTGGATTCAAAATTATTAAAAACTAGATAGTCAGCATTTCTACAAACTCAATACAGTTCACCTTGGGTGTGTGTGTGCACAGAAAAGTGCACTCAGAACCACACATACACATCTACATAAAGTCCCATGTGTTTAGGCTAATTAGGGGGTCTAATTGTTGCCTATTCACCCTCGTCCGAGTCCTGTGCTGTGCTCCCTGTGTTCAGGACCAAATTACCTCTTGATGTCTTCTCCTCTGAGCCCAGTACACCAAGTGTCAACAATTATCATGCCCAGGTGCCCATGGCCTAACATGCCTGCCCGCCAGACCGAGCCAACCCCCAAATATGAGCCCACTCAGGGAGAAAAGAGTGCTGGGGAGAGTGAGAGCCGCGGGGGTGAGGACACAATGCGATGGATCCCGGAGAGAAAGTAGTGCAGGTAGTTGAGTTGAACGAGAAACAGGGAGAGGGGATACGAAGGAGAAAGAGGGTAGGGGAGATGAGGGCAAGAAAGAAGGGGGACAAAGAAAAGAGGAAAAAACAGACAGGTACCCTCCAAGTGTCAGTGTTACCCACATAGGTGCCAGTCTCTGAGGCATGGCGCGGTGGTGTAATAGATGTGTGTGTGTTTGTGTTCAGTAGGTACAGTACATACATTCCCCACTTCCCCCTTGTGTTTGTTGCCACGCTGCCCTCTCTCCCTCTCCTTAATGAGGCTGTACGCGTGGCTGCCTCAGCACCTGCCGTGGGTGGCCACAGGGTTAATCCCGCCTGGCTTCCTCTCTCACTCCGTCTTCCTTCCTCTCTCTACTATGCCTCTGGGCTGCTGACGGCAGCAGGCGCTGGTACGAGAGGGGGTGATGAGGAGGGAGGGGAGGTGACAGGAGGTGCAGATACCCCGGGGTTCCCCCCTCCAGCACAGCAGAATGAGTTGTACCAGACACTGCTGGATACCTGACAAGCAAACGCCTTCATAAATTACCAAATGAAGATTGATCGCGCGCGCCCCTCACCTCTTTTTGTGTCGCCACGCAAAAGCAGGCTGATGCACGCATAGGCGCATACGTCCAGAACAGACAGAGAGCGACATGTGAAGATGCATAACAAAAACACAAACACAGGCGTCGGTACACACTGTACACACACAGAATTGTCGGCAGCTGCTCTTGCTTGTCGACAGGCCCTAGGTAAAAGTGATCTGGCTGCTTCATGCTCTACCAGTTAGATAAAACAGTCCGTCAAGAGCAGAAGTGAGTTGGTCAGTCAGTCAGACTGGTGATGCAGACTCCATTACAGGTCCTGTCAGTGAGGTCAAAGGAGGCTGCTTTATTTATGGAAACATCTGCAAAAGAAACTGCAAGGATGGCTGTGTGTGTGTGCCCTCAACTCAAGAACGATGTGTGGAAAAAGCGCACACAGACACGCATGCATACACAAACACACTATGGCAAATCTTAAAATGTATAGTCCCTGCATGACTAACCCTAACGTCGCTGTATGCCGTGCTGAACGTACAACACTTCTTCCCTTCTCGCCCAAGTGGATAAAGGGGTGGATTTCAGCGCAAGGACCAGGACCATTCCACCCGAGATTGATGCCTCCATCTGATGCGTAAAGATCATCTACATCAACCCACCCGGTCGACAGTGTCCTGCGCACTCTTAAAACCGTCTGCATCAGCAGAACATCCACAACACACACACACAGCACTCACAGAAGTTAATCGACTTGTGAAATCACAATCAGGACATTGTCTCTCACTCACACACACACACTCCTTTTTCTCTCTCTCTCCCATTTCTTTCATACATTTTTCCAGGAACAGTAACCTTGCCTTGTAAGTTGCTTACTCAACAGACCTTGTTACGGTGTGGGCGCTTTACCACTCCTGCCTTCGCCGAAAGGTCAGCACTGTCGCAGCCAATCTCATTTCAATGGGGGCCTGCTCCGTTATGATCGGGCCATTATCATAAGCTGATTCACAAATTGGTGCGGTAAGGGATGATGGGGATGGAGGGGGCCATGAGGTGCTGGGTGGGCAAATGCGAGATAGAAGGTAAGTGAAGGGAGATGTGCAAATGGTTATGCGGCATGTACAGACAACAAACTAGCCTTGGTCAGAAGGGAGAGCTCCCGTCTCTGACACTGCTCGTCTTCCCATCTCCAATCTCGCACTCCTCGCCACGGACTGTGCCGGTAAATTGGCGGCGCTCCAATGAGAGACAGAGACAGACAGAATGAGAGAGGGTGCAACCTCCTAACTCCCTCCTTAAAGGAGCCTTTTACATGTGTAGATACACTAGAATGACTTGAGGGCCTGTCAGCAAGCTGAGGAAAGAGCTGAGGAGAGGAGAAAGAGAGGAAAGAAAAGTCAAATAAATCTGACTGATACTCTCCTCCGCTGGTTGGCTAAAATGCCAGATGCAATGTAAATCATGATGCGCTGACTGTCCATCCCAGGCCTGAGCTGACATTACCCCACCAGCTGTCTCCGCTTTACGATTTGGCCAATCATCTCATCTCGAGGCGCAGGCACAGAGATTGATGTTTATTCAGAACCGCTCGACATATTTCAGTTACACAACCAGAGAAAGAGACATTTTAACATTAGTCAAGCCCCTGTAACTGAACTCAGGATAATTTAATATGCCGTATAGGGGACACAAGGAGGCTGAAAAGGTTTCCAGCATATCCATTTATCTCAAACCAATCTGAAGCAGTGGCCAGGAAAGTTTACAGAGGGTCAAGTTCATGGTTCCTAATGGTTTGACATGCCTTAATATTCCTCTTAAATATTAATATTGTGCACGTTTGATTTCCACACAGTTGCTCTAATGTGCCATAAAGGGCACCCATTCAGACCTTATAGTCTGCATGTGTGGGGTCAGACTCTTGAGGTGTGCAGTAATGACAGTTATGAAAATCTAACAAATGTGCCGCTTGTGTTTCTGGCAGGAAGTCAATATACTGCCTAAACCACTGTCCAGGTGGAACTGCATACTGTGTTCCTCAAAAACAGCTATTCTGAGAGCAATGGAGGGAAATGGTGGAATGTATAATGTCATGGCCATAATAAGCAGTATTATTACAACTATTAAACTGAAGTCATAAGTCAGGTTCAAATGGACAAAATGGGAGGGACAAGGCAGCCAAACAGAGAAAGGAAATGGCAAAAAAAGACAAATTCCTTTGGCTTTCTTCCCAAGCAGCATACATTAGCAACTCTGTAAGTACTGTACTGTGCCCCGGCTTTGACCCTTGGGAGTGCACTGACTTCACCCAGCCGTCAAGACTACGCAACCTCATGTATATTTCCACAGGTGAGCAGTTAAAAATGTTCCAAAAGCTGGGGTCTGTCTGTAATGAATTACTGGCTGCTGTCATTTCCCCAAAACATCCTCCATCTCTACATAATCAAGCCTCTGAGTAAAGAGACGAAAAGACAAGAAATATATATATATGAACCCCACAAAGCCAGAGTGTCTGCCTGCTCAACACAGAAATAACGGCAAGTTTAAATAATTCTGGAGAGCGGCTGGCCAATAAATTTCCGAGCAGAGGTTAATTTAGTGAGGGGAAACCTCGCCGCAATTACCTTGTTCGATGCCTCCCCTCCGAATGCCCTCAGGGCCCCGTCTGAAATGTCACCCAGGAGGAGGGATGGAGGGCTGGAGGTTTGGCGGCGATGGAGACCCAGCACAGGATGCAGCCATGAAAAACAAGGTAATCAGGACAGGCTAAATGCTAACAACAATGGAGTCCTATTAGTGTCTATCACCGGAGTGGGTGAAATTACTCTCCTTCGATAATCATCCTCTCCCTTATAATTTTCATCAGATTTTCTATATAAATTAACTTTAAGGAGCAGAGAGAGGGAAGAACGGGGGAAAGATGCAAATAGAGACAGAGAGAAACAGAGACAAAGCCGTAAAACTGAACAAAATGTGACTCGGCTAATATGATTTTAATAACAGCAGCAAAAAAAAAGCTAATACCGAAATCATAATCACATTAGTAATGCATACAGAACAACCACTTTCTTCTGTGTCAAATGGCATACATTTATTTTGGTACCATGACAGGAGATGTCACGCAGTTAGTGACTTACCCCGGGTCCTATTTCATGTGATTTTGTGGATCAGTGACAGAGTGACTCCCCACTCCCTTCATCATCCACCATGCTTTGCCTGCCAATACACAGGACTCCATCTTTATCACACTCCCATAAGCTCTGGGCCTCGACTTGCTATATCTACTGCTGAGATCTGGGATGCCTGTAATTACCACACTATCTTCATCTACTCAAATCAGCCCGATCCAAATCTTTATTTCCCCTGAGGTCCCGGCCGGGCTCCTAGCTAGCTCCTACCTCCCAGGAAGACACAGCCAACGTACGTCTGTGCTTTTTAATCAGGCCTCGACTCAAGCTGTTCCAGCGGAGAGGAAAAAGGCGGTCAAACTGTGCCAGTGGCTTTTAGAAGGTGAAAGGTTCCAACAAAGTTTTGCCCAAATATAAACACTGGCATGCTATTAATTCAAACGTTGCACAGTGTGTTAGTCAGCTGAGCAGCTGGAAGTACTATTTCATTTTTTTTTTCTTAGAATTGTCTCATGACACATAGTTGTCTGACTTTTCCATCTGGACTTTGTTGTTTGAGTTTTCAAGTCATTAGTGAGCTGTGGTGCCCTGCCATATTATACAGCACTAATGGCACAACAAGGAATTAGCAGAACTGAGATCTAATTTAATTTAGCACCTCAGCTTTATAGGGAGAAATCTTTTCATTGGCCATGGCTCTGACACAGATGCTAATATTAGCTGGAATAAACATGTTTCCCATGTCTCATGTTTCAGTGTCAGCAAGTTATGAAAAATATCATCTAGAACCAAGAGAGGAAGAAGCTCATTAGCACTTCAGAGCCCGACTTAGCAATCTCTGCAGGCCTTTGCTTATTTGCTCATCACTTCCCCGCCCTCCTGCATTAAATGCTAACAAACCCAAACTGCAGGAGTCCAAAGGCCCCACATTAGAATTTATAAACACTTTAAAAGAGACATAAGCAAAGGCATTTACACAAACACCATCAATATTTCACAATTCATAACATTTCCCCTCTCATGTACGGTTAAATCCTCATCTGGAAATAAATGGTGCTTTAGCCTGACGCCGTTAGCTAATTGATTGTGACTGTTTGTAAAAATTGCAGTAGTGGGATGCGTTGCCGCCCCCCCCCCCACCCCCCTCCTTTAAGAGAGAAAACATCTCCACGGAGGCTTTTAATGGTGTATGTACAAATAAAATCAGCCCATTTGATCAGTCTTCAGAGTATTGAGGGTACATTCAATGAATGTGTCAGTCTGAAGTCTTTTCACTGTCAAAGAAATTACTCGTGAATCTCAGAAAAGATGTGATATATTGTAGAGAGTGTAGCTTGTCTGGTGCTTCAGGAGAAAAGTTGTTTTCATTTTGCACGGCACAGTTAAAACAGAAATTTCAAAGGAAGAGTGGGCTGATTTTAGCTACAGGTATAGACAAAACAAAACTGTCTTTATCTCATGGAATAATCTCCTCTCTGAGCGTAGAAGAAATAAGGAAAAAAAAAAAACATGAAACCCACCTACTTTATAAAAGTAACAACCCAGCATTTATTTGACGCAGAGAGAGGACAAAAAGTGCATGTACCTTGGTGAATGCGTGCCAAATAAATTAGACAAGCAGCGTGAGCAAACCCAAAGGTCTAATTAGGTACACAAATTCAAAGGACATAATGTATGAGGAGGATGAGGGGGAAATGGTGGGCTAATGCCGCGCAAAGCAGGAACTCACCCGCTGATTTGGGCCCAGACTGCGAGTGAGCGCAAGAGTGTGCAGCATCCTGAAGGAGCTTTTGAAGTGAGCATTGTAGTAGAGGCCCCTGCTACAAATCACCTCCTCACTGCTCAGACTGAGCACTGCCCTAACACCCGCGCACACAGACACACACAGACACACAGACCCACACACACGCACTCAAGTACATGCATACTTGTAGCCAGACGCACACGCACACACTCAGAGTAATATTAAGGTGTGAGAAGTGAAAATAACGAGAGGAGAGCAGAGGAGATGAGAGAGAATAATGGAAAGAGTGGGTACTCTCTCCTAGGTAGCATGCTATGGAGGACACCCATTTGTTTTTTTTTTCTATGGAAAATGGTAAACAGACGGCTCATGTGTGCTATGAGGACAGTCTCCTGTGTGTGTGTGAGGGGGGCATGTTTGGATGTGTGCCTCCTCTTGCTAATGCATCACTTATTTTTTGCGTCTGTGCTGTGATTGCGATGCTAATCAAAGCCAAACGCAGGCTTCCGCAGAGGGATAACGCTTTACATCTCTTAACACGGGCACAGGTGGCGCCGCTGAAGGAAAAATAAAGATCCATGAAATCCTTCTCCTCCTCCTCCCGCTCCTCGTTCGTCCTCTCTCAGGTGGATTGCTCATTAAAAGATTGCTGTACAGCAGGTGTTCGGTCACAGAGCGCTGAAGGAGAGGGTGCTTGAAGTGGCAGAAATCACAAAGTGAATCGTAACGCCATCGCATGTGCTTGAATAGAGTGCAAACACATACACACACACAAATATGCATTCAGTGTGGATGCTGCAGAAGGAGTACTGTATGTAAGTGCACACAAACACACTCAGAGGGATAGTGAACATCTGCTTGGAGCAGGTCCCTGTAGATCTGACTACCAGAGTCCTCTCTGGCCCAGCATGGCCTGCTTGGGTGGGCCTACTGCTGATGATTCTCACACGCCAACACACACAAACTGCACATACACACATACAGAAAGTGAGGTAAAAGCAAGATATAATTATATAAAGATGTAATGAAAGCAAGAATAGTGTGTATGAATGAAGGAAAGGAAGACTGAAAGTCACACTTCAAGGCCCATGCAGAGACCCCAAAGACTCTCCTTCACACCACAGATGTCAGTTGACGCCACAGCCATCGTGCTCTCACCACATTATGATAATGCAATAAACCCTGTAGAAAGGCAAGTCACAATAGTTGTAATTTCCCCTCTCCTGCTCAGGCTTCATGTAAATGCCGCCGTCTGGCTCCATAGGGGGGCCGGGGTGCAGCCTGCACTGCTCTGCGCTGCACCAAAGAGATAATAGCAAATGTGTTTGCAGGGGATGCTATTTTTACACAGGGATGCCAGATCCCATTCCTTCAGCACATTTCTCTTTTTTTTTCTCTTAGACTCCGATTATTTCCTTGCCTGTCCTCCCTCCTATCCCATCCTGCCCGCCTGATTCAATTAATATTCAACAGAAGTAAGTATGAAAGTACAAAAATCAATTATCATGCTTCAGAATCAAGTCTGCTGTTCTTTTGTGAGGGTGTAATGGTGGTTTACATACGCAGGCTAGATCGTCAAGACCCTGTCTTGCAATGTAGTTTGCTTTTGTCTTCCTTCAGTCCCAGGGAGGTTGTCTTGTCTTAGCTATGTCAGGGCACTGACACCCCGCATGTATGTGTTTGTGCAGGCGTCCCACATGTGTGTGTGCGTGCTTGTATGTGGGGACCACTTGTTATTCCCAGGGTTGGGTGCTCACTGAGGCCTGTGTCTCTGTGTGTTTACAGCTCCGGGGGCTTGTTGCCTCCTGACTACAAAAAAGACTGATGAATAAATAACATCCAACTCTCTCTAGCTCTCTCTCACTCTCTCTGAGGCCTTGAAGTTTGTGCATGTGTGTCTCTGTGTGTGCGTTCACGTCTCACCATGCATGTGTGTGAATGTGCAGTATGTGCCTTTACCTGTATATGTGTGTTTTTGTGCACGATGTGTACGCGTGCAAGCATTTCTGTTTGTGACCGCGTGCGTCACAGTGTGTGTGTTTGTGTCTTCTGCATCTCTCGGTGGACCAGGCAACTCCTTCATCTGGCTGATTCCTGGCCCCTCTTGGCAGGAAGCCGTCAGAGAGCATTCCCTCTCTGACGGAGCCAGGGACAAACACACGGATGGAGGGAAAAACATCCTCTTTATCCTAGACATCAGTAGGAATATGCAGAGGGCTGTGTGTGTGCGCACGCACATGCCAGCATGAGTGTGTGTATGTGCGCCTGTTTCTGCATTAGTCGAACTGAAACACTCCAGGAGATTGGGAGGGAAGAGAGACATGTAGAGAAAAAGAGAAATGCACTTGCTCGGTGTGTGTATTCTCCTGAGCAACACTACCACGAGGCTCTTTCCCAGAAGAGGCCTTCATTAACCCATAGCCTGATAATTAAACTCCCTAAGAACTGCAGCTTGCTAACTAAACACCATTTATTTATCCTGACTGGACACACATGCAGATACACACTCTGCATGTTATTGCCTCTGTGGAGGAAAATCACATGAAGGCAATGAGAGTTAATGCCCTAACCAACAAATAAAGGCCTCTTTCCATGTGATCTAAGTGATTTCTGCAATGGCTATAAAAGAGTCTCTTGTTAGTATTATAGCTACGTATTCATTTGTCTCTTGCGGCTGCTTATGAGACATGAGCAGGAGGGGGAAGTGGTTTTATTTACATGGCATTATGTTACATCAAGTGGTTGTGCTCAATTAGGGGAGCCGTCACAATGGTTTTAAGTCTCTAATACAGTCTGCTGAAAGAGACCATGACTTGCTAATAGGGTGTAATTCCTTTTGTATCTGTATCCATGTGCAGCGGTAGAAAGGGAAAGGAGAAGAGGAGGAGGAAGGGAGGGGGGCAAATCCGTATCATCAGTAAAAACAATGCATCAATTAAGCAATTAGCGAGGAACAAACTGGGCAGCTTTCCAAACCCTCCCAATAAGGCACTGTGCCAAGGGGGCTTGTAACGTTCATTATACCCACATCACAAAGATGGGAGAGAGAGAGAGAGAGATAGAAACGGGCAGAGAGAGAGAGAGAGAGAGAGAGAGAGAGAGAGAGAGAGAGAGAGAGAGAGAGAGAGAGCCTTGCCTTTCATTTGTAAAGTGGAGGCATTTGTCTGCCAGCATGGAGACGTTTTGTTCCGCCAGATGTGCTTTTTAGCGAGGCCACATGGTCGGTCAAGGCTGGGGAGAAGGTGTGTGTGAGTGCCAGCACGCGGGTGTGTATGTATGTCGTGCATATGAGGGGAGGTGGGAGTGTGTGTGTGTGTGTGGTGGGGGGGGGGGACACCAAACGGCCTCTTCGCTGCCATCTGATTAATTAAGACTTGAAAGGGGCCCAGTGGCAGCAGGGTTTTAATTGTGGTAATTGGGGTTAATAAGGTGCCATTACACACGCTGATCACAAGTATTGTTTCATGCAGACGGGGAAATTGAGCGGGGTTAAACACTGATGGTAGAAGGGATGGGAGGAAAAGGGGAAAGAGGTGGTGGGTGGGGTGGGTCGGGTGGGGGTGGGGGACTTGGCAGTCATTCATGCCACTTGTTTCTGCATGTTAACACCATGTAGCCCCTGTCGGCAACTGAAAGGCTAATATACTGGAAACTACCAGTGATGGTATTTGCTAATCAGCAAACCTGTCGTTTTCAAACTTGGAATTAGAGTTAATGTATTTCAGAGTTTGACCCAGTGGTTTCAAATGTGCAGATTAAGAACTTTTCAAATCAACATGTTTAACTTAAATGTCTTTCCTCCATCTGCATCACCTTTATCAGCATCATTAGAGGCTGAAAAAACAACACCAGTGCAGAGTTTAGTGTGTTATAACACTGCATTCAAGAACTTGATTATATGCTAATACAGTATTAATAGTATGGAGTAGTTTTGAGATTCAATATACAGTTCTTTTTTTTGCTCACATAGAATTCAAATGAAAGGGCAAAAACCTTTGAACCTGCAATTTTTTAAATAGTTATAATTAAGATACATTAACCTTTAGCCATTTCAGCCTGTTAGTAACTGTTAGGAAAATTGGCCTCTTCAATAAGGGCACTCCTTTTACCAAGCAGGGACTTTCTGTCAACCTCAGACGGCGACATCAGCCAACATCAACAGCAGAAGCTCTCACCTGATCATAAAAATATCAAGTGACTAGAATAAAAGCAACACAAAGGTGAAGTGGCTCCGTCACACAGATTTTTCTCTTTTAATCTCCCATTCTGCAGTCATTATTATCCCTTCAGGATTTTCCCATTAGCCCAACTACGGTCTACACACGTTCTCCCACACAGAGCACCTGTTTACTGAATGGGTAGAATTATGTGGGCCAGATAGAAACAATAGAGTTCTTTCCCATTATTAAACTGTGTTAAGGTCGCAGTACACAGCATGTTAATCAAGCAGTCTGATGATGATAAATGCACACAATCCAAATATTTAAGGATGTGGAAAAAAATCCATGCTGTTCTTCTTGCGACAGGTGTGTACTTCTGCCTCTGATTTAAAGTGTTAACAGTTGGGTCTTTTTATGATCGAGAACTTCTGAGACAGGAAAGCGAAAAAAAAAAAAGACTGATTCACCATCAATCTCTTGGATTTTATTCCTGTACGGCCACTTAAAAGATAACACTTGAAAGCAAACTGTATCTGTGTCTGCTAATCATTTGTAACACAGGCATAAAAAGGGCAAGGTTCAAATCTGGCAGATGACAAAGTGCAAAAAAAGTACACGCTGACCCTGAAATGTTTGACAAAAGTGACATAGTGTGTTTTACGGATACGGATTAAAACAATATGGCTTCCATGATTAAACATCCTCGAGCACTTCTTGAGATTTTACTGTCCTTCATTTCATTTTTTCGCCTGCTAGAAAGTTGTGTACATCCTGAATCTCTGTCAGAAAACAATGAACTGCATTATCACCCCCCCCCCCCCCAAAAAAAAAGGCCCAACCCCCACCACTGTGGCAAGTCATTTTGGGTGTGCCTGAGTGATTTAAGCTAACGTGGCAAAGCTCTGTGGAGTGTGTCTTCTTCACCTGCTGACAGCAAGCACAGAGAGAGAGAGAGGGAAAGAGAGAGAGACAATGACAGGGACGGAGAGCGAACCCGAGACCGAGCGAGACAGACAAAAAAAAAAAAAAAAGAGAGAGAAAGAAAGAAAAAAGAGCGAAAAGACGGATCATCCCTGGTGGTGTTGTGCCGTCCTGTGGTCTACCTTTCTGTCAGGTTGCCCAGTGGAGAGACGGAAGAACGCCAGGCCAATTAATCAAAGTCAGATGTGGCTGGATGCCTGGAGTCACTCATGATCCCTGTTCTGCCCCTCCCTAAACCCCCCCCACACACAACAGACACACACACCACAGACTCTTCATCTCTTTTTTTTTTTTCCTTTCTCATGCTATTTCTTTACCTGTCTGTATCTGGTTCCTACAGCTCAGAAGAGGAGACTTTCAAGAACACTCCTGCATGCATACCCACACACACAAAGCAGAGACACGTGCACACCCTCCCACCAACACATTTTGTATTCATATAACTTCTGGGGACCTTCATTAACTGCTGTTTGTATATTGACCATATACTTAAGCACTAACCTTCAAATAGCCCCTTGAAGAAGTGAAGATCAGCACAATGTCCTCACTTTGAAGGCTTTTACTCATCTTTATACTGTGGTTTCATATGCACAGAAGTTCAGCAACACACACACACACACACTCCCACCCATCCTCATCAAGTGAAAGTGAAGTCGTCTCCAGCAGGTGAGAGTTGAGTCTAGTCTTTTCAACAGGATGTAAAACAGTGAGCACCTCCTTCCCCTGCGACCTCAAAATGCACAGATCATCTCCCTCGCTTCTTCTTAAAATTGTCAAACTGGCACTTTTGCTTAAAAAGGGAGTTTAAGAAACAGCGGATTTAGAGGCACCTCGGCGTCTCTTGATGTCTCGTCAGGCACAGTGCTTACCTCCACACGTTTTTTTATCATTTGACTCTCATTTACACTACTGCCGGAAGACTGTGAGTCTTAACACAGTACAAAAACACTTGTACAATGTAAGAAAAATGGAATGGAAAGGATGTGTCATCTGGGGGATTGCATTAATTACAGTGTTGATTTATTTACTATGTATTTTCCTGAACTTATCCACATTTCTCACAAAAATAAAATGTGTTGTTCTTGTCAACACTAACTCCTGAGGATGACCTGGGGATGGCGTAGATGGCCATGTGTCTCATGCAATAAACAAGATGCTGCACTAGCCACTTGTTTTCACCCTGACAGTGACAACGACGAGGCTTCCCATGCAGCGAGTGATGTCCAACGGGTGTACTGGGAAAATCGTACGTACCAGATGTAAAACAAAGTCACTGAGATGGGGAGCAGCTTATAAGAAACGTGTTCAAATTGATAGAGTGGCTCATTTAAGCCAGAAAACTTTGGTCTAGGTCTACCTGTTGATGGGGCCGTCGCTCTTGAGGAGGAAGAAAATTCATATTTGATTTGTAAACATCTGTTTGAGTCCAAAACTCTAATTGCATTCTTTAAATGCATGGTCCATCTGACATTAAACTATCGTTGCTCTCTAGCAAGCTGAGCTGAGAGCATAATTAAAACACCAGACCAGCTGAGAGGTAAAATGTAGAAATACTCTGGATTCAACACAAATGGAAAAATTCTAGTTAAAAGCATTCTGTCCTTTAAAAAGGTGACACCCCTGCCTGTTGAACAGCTTGTTAATTTTCATTCGTTTAGAAAGTACACATTCATATACAGTTTTCACTCAAATTTTACAGTGAAGTAAGTTTCTGTTTCTTTCTTTCATGGCCCCCCCCGGTAGCCTTGTGCTTTAAACTCATATCACGTAAGTGAAGCGTCCACACTTTGTTTCGAGCCAGCCAAAGTTGTTGCATGTGTCTCTCTCTCGCTCCCTTTATTTCCTGTTCGCATCACAATAAATGTACTTGCTTAAAATAATGTAGAATTTTTGCGAAACTTTTGGTCATGTTGCTTCCAGGCCAAGAAGCTGACTTTGTTGCCCTGATAGAGGACTTCAATCAGCTGTAGTTGGGTAAGTTGGTGGTCGTGGACATAAGGGAAACAGATTACAGCTGACTGCAATTTGGAATTCAGGGGAAAGAAAACTCTGGTCATTATCTGGATGTAAAGAGGGTTAAAAGTGACATGAGTACAGGGCTCAGACCCTCCTGCACCTCCAACTGTGTTTGCCCTGTTTCCTCTGTTCTTTCTCTTTTTCCACCCTTCTCATCTCTCATCTTTCTATCTTCCCTCTCTCTCCTTTCTCCTTTCCTAACTCCTTCTTCTCCTCTTTCGTTTTTTGCTTTCCTCTCCCTTTTCTCACTCCTCCCCCGCTGACGTGGGAGCCAGATGAAGCTCTAATGGAGTCTACAGGGAGCCAGCATTTACCACATCTGAAGCGAACAGGCAGGTCTCTTCTGCTTTCTGTCCCACCGAGGGCT
This sequence comes from Lates japonicus, assembly GCA_033238685.1. Classification (NCBI taxonomy): domain Eukaryota; kingdom Metazoa; phylum Chordata; class Actinopteri; family Centropomidae; genus Lates; species Lates japonicus. The sequence continues at coordinate 1,243,713 of BRZM01000058.1, forward strand.
TCCCTCCTCTTTCCCTCTGTGCTCCTTTCTATTACCAGCATCTCCGATGGCTTCATCTGTGGAGAGCCCCTCAATGCTCCATTGTCTGCCCCGGTGAGCCACGTTAGCCGGGCCCCGAGTTTTCCTCTGCCTCTCTTTGATGTGTGCCAATATTCAACAAGCTCCCTTCTTTTGTCAAGGCACTTCCAAGACAACTGATTTAGACAGAGATAACAGCTCATGCCAGGCTGGTGGGGACTACATTCCTATGTGGTTGTGGGGGGAAAAAGGGAAGAAAAAGCAAGAGAAAAGCCCCATCAGCTGTGACAGCATTCCATGATCCTGGAAAATGGAGCCACTGGTGTGTATATGTGTTTTTTCCACAGCCTCTGAATCAATACAGTCAACTCCTGTTGCAGTCCGTGGGGGGGGGGCACACATAACTTTTCCGCATTCTTCCTATCCTGCCTCCCCCCTCCTCCTCGCACAACCAGCAAGTGGTGCAGAACAATAGCAAGTGAATCTGACGGCGACCTACTCTAGATAGAGTGGGGCCGTGCAAAACAGACAATGACCTTTAAAAGACAATATGCTAATAAATAGCCGTGGCGAGGGCCTCGGCACTCCACACAAAGGGACCTTGGGAAACCGGCAGAGTTTTAATCAGGTGCGGCTCTTTTAAAAAGAGCCTGTGGCCACATAATTGATCCCAAAAGGTAGGTCCCTGCGCAGAACCTTGGGATGCCGTTCCGTTACTATAAAGAACTAATAGCACTCTTTGTTTTGCTCTCCGGGAGGATGGGGAGATTTAAATCTACTGTATATTCTTGTGCTACAAAGGCCACAAATGGTAAGCATTTTAATGATGAAAATGTTTTGATGTCTTACACCTACTGAATATGGAAGAAGGACGGGTGTGTGTTTTGCCCCTCCAGTGACGATGCATAGGCAAACAGCCTGGCCAAGATAAAAAGGAAGAAAAAAGTCACTGAATCAGTGTTATTACTGATTTGGTTGGGAAGAATTGTGTGTGTGCATGTGTGTGTGCGTGTTTGAAAAGGGGTGGGGTGGGGGGGGTATTAACTTTCACACCAAAAGTGCCCTCCTTGGCTAAATCTGCTGCTATTGCTGCTCAGCCATTTTGCCTGGAGTCGTGAGAATGAGCCACTGTATTAGAATTCCATCAGCATTTCTGTCACTTTCACAGCAGAATATGCACAAATGCACACACGCATTTGCACACACTCACGCCACACACACAATGGCTTCACTGACTCTAATGCTAGGATACATTGTTGTTCCACAGGTTAAAGAGGAAAGCAAATGATTGCCCATTCCTACATTGCATGTCAACATAAAAAGGCCTTGAGAAGGAAGACGAGTTATCCCTAAAACAATTAATCTCCTCCTTCTCTTATGAGTCCTGCCATTGATTTAGCGATAAAGATGAGATAAATGAGTGTGGAGCCTGCCAGTGGTTTCAGTGGCTGCCAAAATGCTGTTCCTGACTGCAGTTAGTGAAAGCTTTTGTCTGCCACCGCAAAGTAAACACATGTGAACCCTTGGCAGGGGAAAACACATCTTAGCTAAACTGTGGTTTACACTGATTACAGGCCTGCAGATGCTGCAGATTCTGTCAGAGAAAAACATCACATGAGGAGGGATCCTCCAACTTCCAGTTGTCAGGTGAAACCACAGCGGCCTGCTCCTGGCACTGCTGGCTCTGGTTATATTGGCTCGGGTGTAAAGTGAGCTCAAACACAGAGCCAGGGTCTGTTGTTGAGCGCTGCCACAGTTTCTATGCTCAGTTTAATGGTTTTCGAGATTAAACTCCAAACAAAGGTGGTTCTCCAATTTGCTATTTTGATATTTTGATATTCTGCTTTAGTGAAAAAGGACAAAACTTCCTTGTCCAACTGTGGTACCAAAAAAAAAAAAAAACTATTACGGGCTGTGGTTTTAAATGTCTGCCCTCTATGGAACTGAGGGAGTGATCTCTTTGGAAAATGAATCAGGTAATTGCATTACGCTTTCCAGGGCTGTATAGAGATCATCTTTCCCAGCTGAGTAAACGCATCACACGCAGCACAAACATCAACTTAAATGTGAAATATTACACCGATCAAAGCACGATACCCCAATTTATTCCTTGCAAGTACAGCATAAACACTGAGGAAAGAGCAGAGCAAGAAATCAAAAATATTTTTAAGTGGCGCTCTCTGAATAGCAAGTCTGAGGCCAGTGCTGGAAGACCGACTCAAAACATAACTTTTCGATTTCGACAGTGGAATCAAATCAAATTATGTCCTCCAAGAAAAACAGACTGAGGCCTGCTTGCAGCCTAGTTCATCAAACTTGAGTGAGTAAGTGATGTAAAGCTTAATAAATATCACACAACAAACATTTTGTACCAGGTCGGCAACTAAACGTTTCCTTAATTGTCAAAGGATTAATGCGCAATATAGTCTCGCTCACAATTTTCAAATTACTAACGTTCCCTTTAATTGTCAGATTGAAAATCCAAGGACAGAGCCCTTTTACAGTGCCTCCATCATGCTAACATAGCGCCTTGCCTCCAAACCATCCCATAAAATCCCATCGCTGCACTTAATTGTTCAATATGAAGCCAAAGCATCTGAGGTAATTCAAATGTCTTTCTCCGATGAATATGTGCAATTGTCCTCTTTCCCTATTCTAATTTAATGCCATCTGGGGAAGGTGATTGGCTCTGTGTTGCCATTGCTGCCAACCGGGGTCAGCCTAACCATCAAGCGCTGTAATTGAGTAGTTAGTGGCAATTTTCTCCCCTAATTTCCATCTGCGAAATCCGGGCCTGGCATGGCAAATAGCACATTACACAGGCGCGATTGTGGCAAAGTGTAATAACATCGTTTCCACAGTTTGAAAACTTCCCCTGAACAAATGAGAATCACTGCCCGTACATGTAATTTCAACCCCCCCCCCACCATCCTTGATCACACACACAAAAACATGGAAGGAAACACACACTAGGTTGGAGATGCTGTGCAGAATGAAGAATGTAGTGACGTCCCATTAACATATAGATAATTAGCTGCTCCAACCGCAGCCCTCCCTTCAGCACCCTAATCCCCTGACAAAGCCTTTGACTAGCACTATCACAAACACCATGTTGATGCCGACGCAGCTCTTAGGAGGCCATCTTGTTTGGCTTATTCACCATGACACGCTTCTATCAGAGGAAGATGAAGGAGGTGATGATTTATGAGGGCGTAATCCATAACCAATGCCAGTCCTTGTGTGTTTTCTGGGAGAAAAAGCCGGGGTGGAGTTGTAAACTAATGGACCGGCAGGTTTGAACACTGCGACTTGATAACTTTGGCTGGGAGATTTATGGCGATCGTAAAGCTACGTCAGGGACAAAGAGTGGAAATATGAGTCGGACAGCTAATGGCTAGGTTATCACACAGGACTTCACTCAACGTCGAACACACGGACACATGCAAGCACACACAAAGGGGTTTATATTCCCGTTTCATCATGAGGATGTGAATGCTTTAGTCAAACTGATAATGAAATGATCTTTCTTCAGAAATGTGAAAGGGATGATTTTAAGAAAATGTTATTTGGAGTAATACATTAAGCACTGTCGACTTGAGACACGATTTTCCCAGTAACATAAATTCGATTTTATAACTCCAGACTCCCTGCTTTTCCCTCATCTCTTCTCTTCCCTCTCTTTTTTTTTACATTTTGTAATTACTCTGACACACTACATCAAAAGCGAAGTAATAATAGTTGTAATTTAATCTATTCACACAAGTCATTTTCATAAACTCCTGCCTCTCCCTGCTTAATGTGCGTTTCATTCATTATTGATCACGCACTGATGATGTGGTAATGACAACGGCATTGTTTTATTTTTTCCCTCCTTTTTTTCTTTTCCTTAAATGTAGACCTTGTGATTCAGGGTTTTCATTACAGGCAGCTCACCGGGCCTCTGGATCATCAAGGGCAAACAAAAGATAATTAACACGAAGAGGGATGCGGGACAGTCAAACCCCCGCCACCACACCGAGTACCACCACCACCACTGCCGCCACTAATCCCACCTCCCCCAGTTTGACGCCATCCTTCCACAAACTGTTCTCGAGGTTCACTACATTCTGGTTCCTTCCACACACCGTGCAGCTTCCCTTCAGTCAAACAGCATAATTACTGAGGACTCGCCTCTCAGTCTCTCTCCCCATCTCCTCTCTTCTCTCCACCTCTTTCTATTCTGTCTGAACAAAATCAAGATAGCAAGGTTATGGACGTGACCCTCTCCACCCATTGGGTCACAGTTGTTTGAAAGTAAGAGAAAACGTAACATCATGATTCCAGTATACATCATAGTTATCATATTGTTGAGTAAACGAAAACTGCAAAGTGCCCTCATGACATTTAAATTTAAGCTTTTAGGTTACACTAATTCAAGAGTTTGCTTTGAGTTTACAATGATTGTTTCAGTTTCTAGATCCCAAAAATGAGAGAAAAATGAGAGAAAGGACTACAAGACTATGAAAGAGAAGGTCAAAACACAGTAAAACGAACAGTGAAGGAGAGAACGCAGAGGGCAACCTGTGATAAGTAATGTATCTCACACTGTGTACCTTGACTCATGCTGATGTAAATGTGGAAAAAAAGGTGATTTGCATGTCTCTCTCCACCCGTTTCTCACTCTTCTATTATGCGCTTCCTAGCAGAGTACAGTATATTTTATTGATTTACAGCATTACAGTGTGATGCAGCCTTTACTGTATGTTATCAGAAAGTCACATTTACTGTTCAGTCCAGTCCATCCATCCATCCTCTGCTTTGTCTATTGACGTATCTTTCCTGTCTCTTCACCTCACTCCCTCCTGCCACACAACCAAAGACCACAGCAGTCTGTGACTACTTGGAGTGAAAGCCAAGGATTTTTATTAAGGAGTAGGGACAGCATTCATTTTTTAAAACCTCCTCAATAAAATATCATACGGTCGCTCCACATTCCTCAGAATTATAATGACATGAATATTTAAATTTAAATGCATTCCGAGCACGACGGTTTTCTCTTCTTCACGACGGCATCAGATCTCATTTTCTACTTAAGCTCCTCCATCATGTTTATGCATATCCACATGCATGATACATATCTCGTTTTTTTTTAAAGCTCCTTAATGCAGGCCTGATAATTTTGCTTGACTTTAATGGGGAATGACTCCTCATTGGCAAGCTTTTCTCTTTAAGACAAAAATAAAAAAATATGATCAAATGCCCCTTTCATGTGGAACAGAGGCTGTTTTTGAAACTTCTTACTCCCTCTCTCCCTCTGTTGCCTCGTCTGTGAGTAAACAGATCAAAAAAGGAGGCGCAACTTTATATTCTAGTTTTGAAGCATTCTGTAATTGGACACATTTAATTGATATCCCTCAAGCCCATAATTATAATGTAAAAAGAAAGAGAAGGAAACACAGTCCTCTATAATGGAAATGCTATTTTACTTTTTTTTTTTTTAATGAATGAATACTTGATGAAAAATATGTCAGAAATGGAAGAGAAATAAAGTTTATGATGATTTTTCACTCAAGAATGGCAAGTATTGATGGATAATTTCGGTGTGTATCATTATGTTCGATAATGGAGTCCTTGTGAGGCTGGAATGGACCCTTGTGAGTTTCGCTCTCTGGGAGCTCGTACTCTCTGATCTCTCCTCCCTGACAAGGAGCTATCACTTCCTTCCCTGATGGAGAGGGAATGGTGCGCAGATAAGACTTTGTCATCTGCAGTATGTCTTTTTTGACACACTGCAGATGACTCGGTTGGACTCCGGGAGATGGTTAATTGAAGGAGACATTAAAAACTCACTACTGTCAATCTGTATCTCCGGTTTCTACGGAAAGAAATGATTTCCAAGATCTTACGGCGGGCGCTGGCAACGCACAAGGAAAATGAATGCCAGTATTTACATTGTGAGTCGAGTAAAATTAATTTTAGATCCATTGAGACAAAGTGATTAAACTATGAATGTAGGAGGAAGAACTGTGAACTGGGATTATAGTATCAAGGATGGTATATCTTGAAGTTATGCATATAAAGCAATGAAATTGATTTCCATTTCCATTCCAGCTGATCTCACTCACTCTTAATGGTCAGTATAAGAAAAAGCAAGGGATATAAAGATTTGAAATAATACATCCTCCTGCCTGGCAACCTGTTGAGCGAAAAGAGTTCTGAGTCACAAAAGATCATCTTTCCATCCGTCTGTCTATGTGGTTCAATCTAGGTAAGGAGGGATGGCGAGTTTAAAATTAAGGACACAGCAGCTCAGGCTTCAGCCATCAGAGCTGTCACACACACACAAGGGCCAAAAAAAGAACTAAATGTGCTAATATGGAGAAATGTGTCAAGACTTAATTTACACTTTCCTTGTCCATTTGCCCCCAAAAACTGGTGCTACACAATGACAAGTGACCACGATGGAGAATTGAAAAGAGGATAGCCAACCTCATAATCACACTACTATGCTCTTTATCTGTCGGTGTGTCATGAACGAGAGGGAGAAATTTTCATCTGGGGAGACAGGGAGAGAGACAGAAATGACACTTCTTTTTTTTCCCCAATTCCTCTGCAGGTACTGTGATACTGGGGCTTCTATAGGGAGCTGAGCATGATGACAAGAGGCTAAAGAGGGCTGCGCAGGACCAAAGAGACGAGACCAATTTCAATGCTCTTGATCCCGACCCCTTGACCGCCAGAGCCCGGAGAGAGTCTCACAGGGAATCCCAGCCGAGTGCGCCGAGGCTGGGCTTTGAAGTTGGGGCCAGGGGTTGGTAGTGTAGATCGGCTGAGGACTGGAATATACTGCTTTGTGTGTGTGTGTGTCTGTGTGTGTCTGTGTGTGTGTGTGCCCCCTGGTGTGTATTTGTGCCTGTGGAGAGGAGTGGGAGGGTTTGAGGTAAGATGACAGTAACATGGTCACATTCTTGGATGAAATGGGAGCTACGGAGGCAAATGGGGGTACTTGGCATTTCCTGCGCCGACAAGGCCAGCTTGTTTGTTGGTGCCTAATGAGCTCTCGGACTCCATTAATGAGAGGACTGAATCCATTATCATCATCATTTCAAAAGGAGGCCCTGGCTCAACAGCTCCCCACATTAGCAGGACTTACCCTTGTTGCACCATTTGATCAGCAAAGGCAGCAGGGGTTTCCACACACACACACAAACCCTTCCTTGTTAACACTACACACCCTTTATGCAGCCTTGATGTGAACACATTGCACAGAAATCACCTAAATGGCAGATAGTGTTGTGACGACCATTTGTTGTTGATATTTTCTCAGAAATCAGCCAACAGCTTTGAGAGAAGGAGAACTTTGGGAAGAGCTATGATGTAAACTAAAAGTGGGATGACATGCTCAATAAGGACTGAAGGAGGATGGAACACAAAGTGAATGAGGAGAAGGGCTATAGAGCAACTGCAAATAGGGCACCCTCGCGAGAACCTGGAGGAAAAAAAAAAAATAAGTCGTGATTCATAAATAAACACAGAGTGCATAGTGATATAATGGCATGCCAGCAGAGAGGACAGATTCCATTTCCATTACCTTCACCACCTTTCCAGCACACAAAATTGAAACTAAAGCAATGAT